>VXAC01001935.1:888893-1004737 GCA_013399225.1 Rhipidura dahli
AAAAAAAAAAAAAGGTATGTCAGTTGCTTCACAGTGTTTAGGGCTCCCCTGGAGCTTAATTATGTGGGAACTCTGACATGCAGTCTGTCAGCTAAAAGGTGGCAGATCCCTGTGGCACAGTTTGAGAGGTGTGTTGTGAAACATTACTCATTTGCTCTTGCCCTACAGGTAACTGCACGCCATGCCCTGTGCAAACCACAGGTTCCCACAGCTGCGTGTGGGTTCCTTGTGTTTCTCACCTCTGGTGTCCGTGGCAGTGAGCCCTTAGATCCAGCTTCCAGCATTCCCATGCACACTGCAGTTTGATTCTACCTTTAGATGAGTGGCACATAAATATTCCCATCTCCACCAAATTAAAAAAACCAACCCTCACTCATGTTAATTTTCTGCTGCTCTATAACTAAAACTCAAGCAGGGTGAAGTGATCAGCACCATAACCTTACAAATTGTCTCTTAAGTCAGGGCTTATAACTATGGGAGGTGTATTATCCCCAAGGAATGCGATAAACAGCTTTTCAGCACAATTCTGAAATGAAGCAGCACAGAGATAATATTCCAGAATATATTTTCAAATGTCTAGCATAATTTCCCCTGTTTTCATTTTGTAAATCATAAGCACTGGAGTCATTTATTTCTAAGGCTCTCTCTTGTGTTGGTGCCTAGCTGCCTTAAAAAAAAAAAAATAGAAAACTACAGAAAATTTCTGTCCCAGCTTATATTTTCCATTTGCAAACATTTACTCCATTCTCCAAATTAACAAGGAACAGCTTCTTCTTCTACTACATGCAGGAGGTGCTTTCATAAACTCGTCACATCCTGATGTTAGTAGCATATGGTATTGAAAATATTCCTACTGCTTGAGGGGAGAGCTGTTACAAATATTTCAAGCAACAGTTTGTTAATTTTGGATGTGATCCTATAGTGCACCAATATTTTTCTCATGCTTTTAAACCTAACCATAAAATGAAGATGTCCCATGAACTTTCAAAAAGGATGACTTAGACCATAGATTTTTGGGGCCCTAAGAAGAACATTTCCTTTCAAATACCATGTGCATAGGACAGAGTGTTTTTTTCTTTCTCCTTTTACAGACTAGAGGAGCAAATCCTCTTTTTTTTTTTTTTTTCTGCTTCTTCTTACTTTTTTATGTTATCATGAAATATGGGAATGACTATGCTCTACACAAGGAAAAGCAAGGCTGCCTTGCTTTACAACTTGAGGAATATTGGCTGTGCCTTGCAGAACCTAGATATACTTCTTGCTCTGGCTGCCTAGTAAATTGAAATATGACAGTACGAAAAAGAAGATGAGAAATTGGAGTGTTATGAATAAGGCCAGAAGGCAAGACTTCTCAGGGATATAATACAGAACTGGCATCAAAAAACAGAATTGGGCAGAGGATAACATCATTAGTCCTCCAGATACACTGAGCACCAAGATATGTCAGATGGGGTCAAAGAGGGGCAGGATCACAGCCCTAGGGGAATACATTGAGTTAAATACTTGTCTTCCATGAAGAAAACTATTCTTTATCTGCTCCCTCAAAAGGCTGCTGTGTCTCTCAGTAGGGTAATTCCATCCCAGCTCACTTTTCCCAGAATATGACTGAACCGGCACTGGGAAATGGCTTAGCTACTGGTGTTCAGCTAGTTGTTTGGGGGACTGGGGGCAGGTAGAGAAGATAACTGGGTGGTTTTATGGTGTTTGATATGCTGGTTTATCAGGTCCTCCTGTAGCTGCCTTCCCTTCTCTCATCTTCTAGATGACAGATGTTGTGTTTCTACTGATTCCTTCACCACGAACACTTTCCCTACCCTTTTCAGTGCTTGTGTAGCCACAGCTTCCTACTGTAACAGCTGATCATTGCCTGGTCTCTGCCTGCTTATTTTTGCAATGTATCTGAGAAGGGTGATCTTTCATAATTGACAGGAGTGGAAATCAAGTGCAGATGAACTCATCTCTACTTACACAGGCAATTATTTTGTGGCTAAGCAGGTAGTTGAATGAGGATTTCTAAGGTGACTTCCTAATTTACTGGCTATAAATTTTAAACCATACTTTGTTAGCACTGAAAGCTTCAGAGATTTCAATTTGAACTGTATGCCATTATTTTTCTACATTGTCTGCTATGCTGCAACAGTCTTCTTTACCTTCCTTCCCCCAAAATAATAAGATTTTTCTCATTGAGGCCAAATCTACAGACATCTATTTAATCCAATCTGACTTTTAGAGCCTTGTGAAAAATAACACAGGCAAGAAGGAAAAGAGGAATGCTCAGTTTGCTCTGAAAGTTATTTACAACACAGCAGCAGCTAAAGAATATGGTTATGGAAGAAAAAGCAACCCAGGATGCCCTTCCCTTGGAAGGCCTCAGACTGAAAAATTAAGGCAGAGCAGGCCAATTGAGAGATGCATATGTTAAGCACATTTCCTATCTTGCCTTAATAATGTTGTATTCTGAATGCAGCAGCACACAATGCTTCCAGCCTCTAACTGTCCAGTCAAACATCACCATCAAGCATATTCAGAAGAAAATACAAATATGAGAAGTTTACTGTGACATCCTGTAGAAAAGGCACACAGGAAAAGCAGAGGGTAAACCCAAGGGCAGAAATATGCTACATAAATCTCAGTTGATATAACACAGAATTCAGAGAGGTGAGAAAACTGCTTTAAGCAAAAACTAAAAGAAAAAAATGACCCAAAAACTCCTTTCTCCTTATGCTGCAATATTTATGGTTTCTGCTATTGAAGTCTAGGGCAGTCAGAATAACCAAATTTTGATACTTCCTTAGATCTAGCTAGACCAGATGTAATCTAGTTCTTGAATGAAAGATCTGCCAGGGAATATCAAATACAAAGAGCTGATTGTTAACAAAGTCCTTTGCAGGGCAAGTTGACCTGGTATGATATTGTGAAAAGAAACAAAACAATGGAAATACCAACATAATTTATGTTCAAAGAGAATAGTGTGCTCAAGAAAACCACAGGAACTGTGAATAAGAATGATAACAATCTTTCTACCTCTATTTTTTTTGGCTTTATTTTTTGGTTTCAAGGCATTATCTTTTGTCCACAAACTGGACTTGAATAACACATTTTAGGATTCAATAGATTTACCTCTGATTGGGAAAACAATTTTTTACAGTCATTCTATTTTAGCATCAATTTTCAGTTGCATGGCATCATTAAAAGAGTGGTTTTGAAATAGGATGTATCCAATGCAAACACTAACTAAGCAGTGAAAATAGAAGCTTCAAATTTAGTTAAAAGCACATGAACAAGCAGGAAAACAAAAGATTAGCTGTATTTCACACTCAGACATCTAAAGCTAATCCCCTGAAATAAAGGTTAAATCTGGATTTACTGATATTATCACTGGAACAATCTTAACCACAGTTTCCATAAGTAGTGGGTAGCCTCAGAAAACTCCAGAGGTTACTCCTTCTCAGCTACAAAGTAAGTAAAAGCTACAGTGACAAAACAGATTTCCTGAGGCCATCCTTCCTATTTTCTCAGCCTCTCTTGGATATATTACTCATGTCAGTTAGGATAAATTTCCTACTTCCACCATATCAATCATTTTGAGTTACCTGAAGAAACTGCAGAGCAGCTAGAGAATGCTATGTCAATGTGTGTACTTGACTAAAAATAAGGTGCTTCCTCAGAAACGATGTGCTTTTGGAAAACTGGTGAAAACTAGGCCAAAACTAAAAAAGCAGAGTATTAAGCACAGATTACCTGGGCACCTACTCTAAAAGCAGCTTCCACTTGAGCTTTGAGGATGTTGCACTTCAAATGGTCAGGTACAGATGAAGGTGACACAGGGGCATGAAGAGTCTTTTCCGGTACCTTCTTGTCTTCAGCCTGTATTTAATAAAAGAAACAGTGACATATATTAGAAAGATAAAATGACCATAGGTTAAAATTTTACTTGTAATAACTTGATGCAGCAATACTGGCTAAAACTTCCATATTCATACCCTGATAGATACTTCTTAGAAGTTTTCAAAATATTTAATGACTTGATACTATGTTCAAGACAAGAATAGCCCCAGGGAAGTCTGAGTAATAGAAGCAAGAAAATGATGTGGAATAAAGATATATTAAAAAGCCCAGCCAGGCCCTGGAGTGGTTGTTCAAACGTGTGATCACTCTGAGGAAGCAGAACATTGTCTCAAAATATGCCACAGCAGACAGAAGAGCGAACAGCAAAACTATACCAAACACTGGCTTCTTACACCACCCTTAAAATGCAAAGCTTTGCAAATTTAGCCAGAGAAATGTGAAGGAATCTCCACTTAATTGCAAGCTAAGCAAAATCTCCTTAATCGGAAAGAAAATAAAAATCAAGAGTGCTTAAACATTGCTGTTTCCACTTGATGCCAATCCTTTACCTACGCAGTGATCTGAATCAGAAATTTTTGCCTCAGGACAGCTAGTTTAGTGCCCTGTTCAAACATGACCTAAAGGTTTTGTGCCTTGAACAAACCATACAGCAGAAATGCCACATTAATAAACTTCCCACACAGAAAAGGAAAACAAAAAGAAAGACAATGTAATACTAATGTATCAACAAAGAGGGTATGAATGAGACCAGAATTGTAAACACGAACTCTTAAACCATCCAACTGTAATACGTTACATATTTTTAGAGAATAACTGGGCAATGGCATAACAGCATTGCAAACTTCCCTGTTCTTCCTGGAAGTGAGTCTTGAATTACAGCTGAGTAACAGCCTAGATTGTGCATTCATTTTCTGGTCTCATGCCTGAGAAGGGTGAGTTGTTGTATACACCCAGACAGAACAGATATGTAACGTTGTCATTCAGATTTCAGCCCAAACAGGTACACGGCATCAGTACACCAAGTCCAGTGATCCTCGAGATTCACCTCTGTCAAGTATTTTAAGACAGAGCCAATCATTTTTTGCCACTGAAATTACCATATGATTAGCCCTTTAACTTCGAAATCTGTCTCCTGTATCCTTCCCTCTGCCCTCCCCCACGGCATCCCACTGGCTGATGGTAACTACAGTCTTACTGACTCTTTTCTCAGGTCCTTGAGCAATCACAAATGGGAATATCAAGATTCAGGGAACTCTTTCTGCAAGTGGAGCAAGTCACAAAAGCAATTGTGTTGCCTGAGGAAACTGCTTGGCAAACACTGGGGAGGGAAAGAGCCAGACCTTAGCAGACCTCTGTTGAGACTGCAAGATATTTATGTGTAAGCAAACTTGGTCTAGCAGCCTTCTGCAACCAAAATGCCATAGCTGCCAGGTATGATTTTGAACAACTGTCTGTTAAAGGACTGCTCATCATGAGATTTGTTTTCTCTGGCAAATTTCTAATAATTCTTACATGTTTATTTGTCAAGCTACATTTACTTTTTTATGAGGAAGATATTTTTGGACTTCCCATTCTTTCCAGTCTCCTAAGGGAAAAAGAAAATACATAAAATGAAAAGTGACAGTGTCTAGCTGGAGCAACTTATGGAATTGTAGTCATCTATTCAGTCTTGAATATAATAGTAGTGCAGCAAGTATATGAAAAAAAACATAACACCAAACCCAAACAAGAAATATTTGATTGCCATAGGTATCTTTTCTGGGATACTCATGAGGCTGAGAAGTGGAGATAATCAAAAGGACAAAACTATTAGTAAAGAAAGCCCAACTTTTACTTCACCAATATTCTTGGTAGACAAAGTGAAATACTACACATTTTAAAAAGGCTGTTTTTACTGTCAATTTTTATATGTATTGATTTCTAACAGCAGAAAAAACAACACACTAAGCCGTGGCATTTCTAAAGGCCATGCAATATCCCACCTTTGTTTTAACACTGTATACCAATTAAATAACATTTCAGCCAAGCAAGATTAAACAACTGTATTTTACTTGCTATATCAAGACAACCAAGGCTTGTTTAGGAGACAAGCTTGTTTCATAACCTGAAATGCTCCCAAGTCCCATCCCCCTGTTATTCAGATGGATATAGATATTTTTCAGTCCTATTGTTCTTCCTCTACTGCCCAATTTTCCCACACTGGCCAAGAGGAAGGTAAAAGCTCCCAGGGCTGCCCTTTAGCTGGGAACCCTCAAAAGATCTAAATAACCTGCTATGTTCAGTATTGTGCAGATGACTTCATTTAATGGAGATTCCCAGTGTGATATCTGATGTGCAAGTCTCCCATGGAGATTCTTGAGAGGTCCAGATGGTGATGGTGACTGACCTGGTTGAAAGAGGAAGCTGCTGCTACAGAGTGCACACTTCCCAGAAGCCATTCCTGGGTATTCAGTTCTGCTTTAGAACTCATTTGGGCCACACTTCAATGGTTTCAGCTTCAAGCAAGCAAAATTTGCTTTGCTTGCACTGCAACAGGAGCAGAAGCACCTTCAGTGACTGGTCACACATGAAGAGCAGACATTGCTGCAACTGCTGCTTGGCCTCGTCCTGCTCCCCAGCTGCTGAGCCAGCAGCCAAAGGCCACCACGTCCATCCCGCTGCCCCAGCGGAGATGCTGACTGCACACAAAGCACATACGGGGCTTGGGAGAGCTCTGCCTGACCCAGACTTCCTTTAGCTCCTGAACAGGTGTCAAAGGCCTCTTTGCCAGCCTGCCTTGGCAGTGACAGCCTTTTCTGCCACAGAGCAGCGCATCCTGAATCATTGCTGAATTCTGCCCTCCCACAGCTGATTAGCCGAGACTGTTACACACAGAGTCAGTGGCACTGAGGATCCAGATGAAAAGTCAACTCTAATCACAGAATTAAGCAGCACGTCCTCATTGCAGACTATAAGCACCTGTATAAGTTATTTTTCTTTAATGTCACTAATTTTTACATATAAGCTCATTCACCCCCCAGTTTCACTCCTAAAGTATAACTGTCATCAAGAATGCAAACAAAAACAAAATATTTCATGGCTACAAAAGCAGATACAGAATTTCCCATGGTTAATTTCACTAGTTTATAAGAAAATCAAAGATCTAAAACCTGTCTTCATTAGGAATCTACAAGATACTACTGCTACAAGAATGAAAGCTGTATTCTACTTTATTTTTCTGTATAACAAAGAAATTTTACATTTCCAGAATCCTCACTGCTCACAGCATAGACAGCAGCTAGGTATTCATCTGTTAAGCCAGGCTGGCAGTTATTAACATTTTGTTTTCATTGATAAACTCAGAGTGTGCTATTTGGAAGTGATTAGAATGCTAAATGTGGCATGATAGTAATGCAAGTTCCCATTTTATTATTTTCTATTACACAATCCAAAAGAATCTCAGATGCTCCTTTCAAGTGAAAGTCTTAGAGTCAAACTGGCATTTGAAAGATATAATATTCTTGTTTAGAATTGCAATTTAAACTCATCCTAAAAGGTTTAGAAATTAAAAAAAACCCCATTAGGATACCTGATAACACTCCAGTTTTCCAAGTCAAATTCTGCTGATCTCAATAACAGCAATGTGTTCACATTGTTTCACCACTAATACAGAATTTTATTTTTTCATAGGAGAACACTAGAGAATTGCATTTAAATGGAAAGTCAAAGAAGCTCAGATATATACACATATAAAACTAGAGGCATTTTTTTTCTTTTTGTACTTGAGGTCTTACATTTGCTTTTTTCCTTTCAAACATTTACTTTAAATTTAATTACATTTGAAGGCAGATTTGTAGAGTGCTAGATAATGATGACATTGACTTTGGTTTGCAAAACTGAGTGAATATTAAGTACACTTAGAGAATATAAAAATAGTTGTATGAAACACAGCAATACCATTCCTGTACATAACATTTCCATGCTCTGCTTTAAAAGGTTGATGCTTTGTTCCACATCAAACTTTGTACCAAGAGCAAGATTCATGATCTTGTGCCTCTGTGAATTTATTGATAGCTTCTTCTTAGCCAATAGCCTGTTTAAAACATGTATTTGACTGGAGATAACTGAAGAATGGAATGAATATTTTCTTTAGGAATGCGGGTCTATTTTTGTCACTATTCATCAGTACTAGTGGAAGGTAAAATTTTTAACAAAGACAGCACAAATATTTAGGTTCTGAAAGCACATTATCTATGTGAGGTTTCCTGGGACTCAACTACATCTGCAAATGGGCATGGAAATCTACAGACTCTTTTGCCCCTTTTTCACCAGGAGATTTATTGCTTTTTTTTGCTGTGTGATAGCTAACACCAATCACAAACAGATACCACAATGATAAGAGCTGAACAATAATGTGTTATTCTTATTTGAGGCAAAGTTTATAAGCAGAAACTGCATGTTCTTTATTAGAAAAAAAGTACAATTGATAAAACAAATAAACAAACCCCTCATTAAGCTGTCAGACACAGAATATTTTCCTCAGGTTAGCTATTAGTCGGTCTAATGAAAGATACAATTCCCAATACGTCTTGTTATGCTTATGTCCTCAGAGTAACCCTCTTTAATTCTTGGTATCAAATTTCTTTTATAAAATCCTATTGCTCAGTATTATTAAATCCTACCTCTGTCACTGCTAGCTTCATGACAGTCTTACTGGGCCATGGTAGCCATGTTTCCTGGGATATAACCTCTGATCCATGTATCACGCAGAAAAGTCTCAGGTACATCAACAAGGTGAGTTCGTTTTGTGGGTTTTCTTAAACTACAAATGATTTTTGGAACTGCAGTGGCTTTAGGCATTGCTGCCATGCAGGGAGCAGGCAGTTCCACAGATTTTTCCAGGTGGTATCATTTGGAAGCAGATAATCTGTGTAACTGGGCAGCCCCATAACATATTCTTGCCCTGCTAGCAAAAGGCCATAAGTTTTGAGCACAGTTTGCAAAGATGTTAAAGCTCATCAGGCTGGCTCTGTTTGAACCTTTCTCAATCTGCCTGCAGCTTTGTTCTACTAAGTTTACCTGTAGCAGCAATAATTGTATATAGAAAACAGTAACACCAGTAATCGTTGTAGAAAAAGGTATTTATGACTCTAACACAAATATGCAGTTTAAAGCAATGTAGGGCTGATATGAAAACAGGGGCCTTGAGAAGGGAAGACATAGGACATGGTGTAGAGGACTGCTGACATGGAGTTGATGCCATGATGATTTTTGCCTTTTCCTTTATACCCTTTTAATACCTTCTTCCAACTTCCGTATTCATAGTGCTTTTGCCTACATTCTCGGACATGTTTGTCAAGCTAGGAGACTAAAACATCTTAGAAGCTTCATAGTTAGGGATCAGTGTGCCCCAGATCCCAAGGTCCTCTCCAGAACACATTTTGTAAACTAAGATAGAATCATCCAGGGGAAGGTTCCTTGGGGAGGGGGGCTCACTCGAGCCTCTCATTGGGGGAATCTTTGATAGATATGCTAATTAGTAACACCTATAATGTTAGACCAGATCTTTTGTGGGTGAGCATTGCAGTGTGCATTAAGGGGCATTTGACCTGGACATAGTGCACCTAAGGATCCTTAAAATAAATACCAAGGTAAAATCCCGTTTTCCCTTCTAACCATGTTTGACTCTTGGTTTTAAGACCAGGAAAAGGAATCAGAGTCTATAAACAACTCCCCAATGGCCAGTTAAAGTGCAGACCTGAACCTGGACAGAATTTGGTTTAGGGGCAATGAAGAGAGTGAAGACATAATATAATAGCACATATATGTAAAAGCCCGCACGTACAGTAAATTTGGGTGTAATGTGAAGATGTAGATCAATGAAGAAAGAACAAGAAGTAAAAGCTTAATTGAAAACATACAGAAGGACCCAAAGTATACTGTAGAGTGAGGAGAAAGAAGAAAACATGAACATGACTGGATAAAACATTGGCTGCCCAAGAAAGTGGTTGTGTTACCATCCCTGGAGGCATTTAAAAGACGTGTAGATGTGGCACTGAGGGACATGGTTTGGTGACTTGGCGTTGCTGGGTTACCAGTTGGACATGATGGTCTGAAAGGTCTCTTCCAACCTAATTGATTTTATGATTCTATGACTATCATAATTCCCTCTCTGACCCCACCAGAATGAAATCATTAACCTTAGGACCCACGAGTATAGGTGAAAGGGTGAGCATGACACCAGGAAAAGATATAGAAATTTGAAATGTATTATTATTCTTTCTTTTTATGCAATAATTGCAGCTGGGTTAATAACTACTAGACTCCCAAAATTTCAGAAATGCTAACAATACATTCTTGGCTTTATATTATACACACACACACATGCACACACACACAGAGCAATGAAACAACATATTTTTCTAATGAAAGGCATCCAAGAAGGAAATCAGAAATACATTCACAGCTACAACACTTAGGCTTGTCTGTCCTGGAGATTAAGGAGTCTGCTAGCACCAAAGGGCAAGAAACACAAGCTGAAAGACTTTCATCATTCAGTAGGTGAACAGACACGTACACCATACCAAACAGCTCTGGAAAAGAGGTCGGACACATCCATTCATCATTCCCATGAGACGAAGTTTGCTGTAGCAGACAATCAAATTAATTAACTGCAGAATCTAATTTACCCAATTTCTTGCTAATTCTCCTATGGGTTGATTATTAAGCCTGACAAATTCCAGCCCGAAAGCATTTTGCTTGAAAAAAATAACACTTAGCAACAGGAAGAGAGGGAGTGAAAACTGGGACTCCACAACAGATGTGGAAATGGTTGTTTTTTGGTTTTTTTTTTTAATCAGAAATAGAGTAAATGAAACAGCTTTGTAAATGCTTCACTGGTTTTATTTAAGCATAATATTTTGGAGGATGCAAGACTAGGCAATAAAAAACACTTAGTAGACCAGAAATCAATGGAGTGGTGCAGGCGAGGAGTTAACACTTCATTTTTTTGCCAGCAACTAGACACATTGAACACTCATTAAAATCTGTTTGCTGCTGGACTGAGTAGCTAGCTAACTACCATAACCAAAGGAGGCCCCACTCACAGTTAAAAATACTTGTCATGGTTTGGGGTTGCTCAATCTGGTCTAACCTGCCTTGTTGCCTTTGTGGTGGGCAGTGCTCTACAGCATTTCAGAGCAGGGTTAGCCCAATATTTACAGCATGTCCCTCTCTTTCACCAGAGAAGCCATCTGCTGAGGCAACTCCAGGCTCTGCTCAGAGCTCAAAGACCTACGGTGTGTTTGTTATAGCTTTGTGAGTTCTGTATACACATTTCACCAGGATCTAGCTCAGAAAATTGTGCTTGAAGAAGAAACCACAAGAGAAGGGCCAAAAGAACTTCAGAATGATTTGTTGGTCACAACCCAGAGCCTGTAATGTAAGGGCTGGATCACTGAAGTGCTTTCCAGTGGTGACTCTGGGCCTGTTTCAAGACTATGTACAATTTTCAGATTGCTAAAACCAGTAATTTTAATAAATTTTGGGGGACTGGCCTCTTTCTCATTCATATGGTAACCACTGTTCATGGGAATGCTGCCCAGTTATTAAACCCAAACCCTCTATGACTGCCAGGGGAGGATTTTCATTAGACAGCTCATGTCTCTAGCCTTGCCTTTTGCTGAGCTTCTGCCAGAAACAGAAGCATTGGTGCTCATTACAAGACTTTTTCATCAGCTAAACTTTGACTGATGGCAGACTCATCACAGCAGACACAGGCTGCATTTACTGTGCAACTGCATTTATTGTGAAGCACTGACTTGTTATGATACTGGGTTCTGATAATTAGTCCTTAAATAAATAATCCATCTGACTGTGGACAAGATTCTAGAGCTGTCGGGGCAAGCCAAAGAAAACCATTAATTAGAGAAGAGCTGAGTCCTCCTTCCACAGACTTGCAGCAAATGTGAATAAGCGAGAGGATCAGAGATCAGGCAGAAGTTGAAGGGACACTATTTGGATTACTTGCACAGTATGGTGGAAGACAGTGTTTTAAGCTTTCAGTTTAAGAAAGAAGACAGACCATAAATCTACTCATTTTTGAATCCAAGGGGGTACCATTAAGATCACATCTTCGAATCTTTTGTGCAACACAGGTCAGATTGGTTTACCCAATTGTGCACTGTGGTCAATGTGGAGAGAGTCTTTACACTTCTTCACTTTGCCCCTTTAAATATGCCAAACTGAGCTCTCAGGGAGCTCAACAGCATAGGATGGTCCATTAAAGCATATTTTGGACATTGCATATGGACTGTGAATCGCTGGGATTCAGAGTATCAATAATCACATCTGAACAACACAAGTATGGGTATTCAACGGATGAGCCTGAGATAGAGAAGTCTCCTTTGGCAAACTGTGTCAGTGCTTAACAAGCTTTGCCTATAAAAAGCTGTACTTATTACCAGTTGAGAGTATTTCTAGAAGATGAACTTGAGAAATGTTCATAGGAATAAAAGGTGACTTCTCTCCCATTTCACCCCAGTTCGTTGACTTAATGATTTGTCTTTTTAATTCCTGCTTGAGCAAGACAAAATAACAAACCCTCACGAGTTAAAACCAAATAGATTTGGAAGAAAAAATCTAAATCTAAAATATTCAACCTTCCTCTGTTCATTGAGAAGTCTCCAAAAATCATGACACAGGTCATTACCTCATGACTACATTAATAAGGCATAAGGGCTGCAGTCCATATCTGAACTATACCACAATCCTACGACAAACACTGAACATGGTTCAAGGAAATCTTTATGATAGAAAATCCACTGCATTGTGGAGTAAATTCAATTAACTGTAATGTTGAAAAAAAATTCCAATATTTAATTTTCTCATTAGAAACACCTGGCTCACTGATTTTCAGTCCTGACTGCCATCTCCTGGAATCTCTCATTCTCAGAAGAGAAAGATTCTGCTCAGTGCCTTTGAGCTTGTATTTTGGTACAGTTGGTCATGTCCCCTTGGATTTTAATTTCCCTAATGCTTATTGAAGTAATAACAATGATACAAGGCTGTTTGTAAAACCAAAGTAATTTAGTTGAGTTCTCCCTTAAGCTGACAAAAAACTCTCAAAACACATCTTTTCTTTTAACAGGTCTGTACAGAGTCACTGGAGGCCCAGGCCCATCTCTTTTGAAGATGACACTGGCACTGCTCTCATTGACTTCACAGAGTCCAGCTCAGGACCTATGTGGTAGCAAACCAGAGATTCTGGTCCCTGTAGCTCTATCCAGATTCAGACCAAGGAATCCCACAGTTCAGGGACAGTGGACTTAGCCTCACATGGATACAAGGAGCCACCAACTTGCTGATCTCTGATCTCTGACAGAAACAGCAGGACATGGCTGTTTGGCCACCCCTGCAAAAACTGTCTCATAAAACACCCACTAACATCAGATGCCAGGGGGAGTTTATGGCATAACACAAACTCCTCATGTAGAAAAACAAGATTTTTTTTTTTATCACTTAAAGTGTTGTTATTTTTTTACAGTTCTGGGCTGCCTAGATGACTAACTCTTCACAACTAAACTAAAACTATATCATAACATTGTTGCAGCAGCTTCTGAAATTTTAAAAGGCAAAGCTGATTGAAATACTAAATCTATAAACCAAATCCCAGTCCCATAAGGAGATGGAGAGAGGTGATTAAAAAGCAAGCCAGTTGAAGATGAATGTTGATTTCAATTGGAGGTGAAAAAGCAGCAGATTTTGAATATGAAGTGACAAGGGTGCTCTGGCATATACATATAAAAGTAGATATGTGCATGCTATACCTTGTTCATGCTGACGTGCAGGGCTGGCCATGGTCCAACTACCTTCACAGTCTCAGTTTCTATTTTCTTCAGATGAGAAGTTTCATCATAAAGAAGGGGAAGTCCTGAGCTCAGTTCTAAAAGGATGCCCAAAAGAAAGAAAGAAAAAAACACAGTCTGAAGGGAGGCTACAGAAGAACTGCAGAGCAAGACACTCAACTGCATTTGAAGAGACAGCGGTCGGCAAAGCTTCTTCTCTGTAAGACCCTCTAAAATGTTTCATAATTATGCCTTTAGGGTTATTTTGCCTTTTACTATTTAGCAAACAATTCCTCCCCCTCCTCCTTCTCACCCACTCTTTCATTTCAGCAGAGCTTTTGCCAGCTTTGGGCTAGATATTTCTCTCCTTACCTCCCCCCCGCCTCTACCCCGTGTATATTCTAAAATTTAGTTGACACCGGAGGGATTATTTATGCAGCCAAGGTGCCACTCTCAAAACATGTGATGTGTAAAGAGATCAGAGTATAGCTTTTGGCTTCTCTCAGACATCTTTATTTATATGCCAGCCTCTTTAAGACTGTTGTCAGGAATTTGCTGTGCTTTGTGAACAGAGATTTTGAGCAAGCCACCAACACAGAAAGACAAGGAAAAATACTTCTTCAGATAGTCCTGGAAGGTCTCTGTCAATATCTTGGGGATGGTGTGGCATATACATGCATATTTACACGTACTCATCATATGATGATTTAACTAATCTCTGTGTCCTCCTGTATTTCTTTTTGCCATGGATTCTAGATAATAACAGTTGGGAACAATCCAGTTCTCTGGAGTCTGATTCAAAGCCTACTGAAATCAATAAAAACCTTGCACTGACTGCAGTTTGGTTTGGATCAGGTTCTTAAGCTGTCCTAAGAATATTAAATATTACTTGCTCAAGATCTAATTCTACAGCTGTTTAAATATACATTAAGGGCTTTGCTGACTAGAAACAAATTGCTAAAACCAGCTTACAGGGATATAAGCAAAAAGCTGGTTTTGGCAGTAGTGAAACATTATCACACCCTGACAAAATAATGTCCTAGAAAGGGTTACAACATCATCATTGACCTCCTCTTGGTGGTCTTTCATCACAAGTTAGAGTTGCCAGAGTTCAGCATTTCTCACATCACAGCTGCTTCTGTAGATATGAGACTGTGAAACTGCCTGATACCCTGGGAATAAATTACCATAGCCAGAAAATAAGACATGATGATGGGGGCTTTTTTTTAAGAATCACAATAATTCTATTTTTCTCCTAAGAAAGAAAATGAAGGGGGGGGGAAGTGTCTTATTGAAATTATTCAAGTTTGCTATTATTTAAGACAGATTTTTAAGCTGGGGAGTTTTTGGTTTTTCTACGTGAGTGCTCTGGAAGACAAGCAGGCCAGTTTAGTCTTTTAACTTGATCTCAAACAAAAGAAAAGGCAAAACCCTGAAGTCTTACAAAAGGCATAAGTTTCCTGAGTCAGCATTAAGTCTTGGCAAACCCAGGCTTTCATTCCAAGAAAGGATCTGGCAGCACTGTGGTTTTTCAGAGCACTGTTTTCAGCCTGAAATTCAGTCTGAGTTAAACCATTCTCTGCTCAGGGTTATGCAAGATCTTTTGTAGCGAGTGGTTCAGGAATAAAGAATGCCTTTTTTGAAGTGATAACCTGCAAGCTCAGCCCAGAGTTCAAGAGGCAACCTGGGTCCCCTCTTCCCGTTCCTCATTTTCTGCCATAAAAATTCTGTGAGCTGCACTGCGTATGTGCTGGCATCTGCCCTCGGTGACAGCTCCAGCTGCTGCCGGTGAATCTGCTCATGTGCACCTGGTAACCCATGCACGACGTTGCCATGCCAATTAGGCTCAGCAAGGGGCTCACCCTCTCGTCCCTGTAAGGCCAACTGCTGCTGCATACAGTGCGACTGGGGATCCGGAATACGCTGGGGGAAGATGCGCTGTGCCACAAGATGTGATGTGTGTACGATAGCTTTGAGGTGAAGAGCAGCACTGCGAGTACAGTAATCAGGCTGAGGGCAGGAAAACAACATCTTCTGCTGAGCTGCCTTCATAAACACAGTCGTCAGATTTGTTTCACTGGATTTCACTTCCTCCAGTAATTGAAGTAGACAAATTACTTGGAATGTGAAAAATCAGGCAGGTCTGGCCTGGGTTTGTTGTCTGTTTGTTTCTGTAACAAAGTCCTGGGCTGTGTTTTTGCTGGGAAACATGCAGTATTTAAAGGAAACCTTGGCTGGGCATACTGCTGCTTCCCTCTCTCCTGTCCATGCTCTGCTAATTGCAGTGGAATTTTGGCATTTCTGAGAATAGAACTAAGTGGAAGACAGGCAGATGCTTTCTCCCTCTCTCAGCCTGATGGTGGGTACATATCAGTGGGTCACTCCATGTTCTACTTCAGATGAATTTAAAACCATCTCAGAGCTCAGTGATGAGTCCAATCCACAGCAACTGGAACAAGTCACAAAACACCTGTGGTCCCATGGAAAAGCACAAGGTAGATGGAGTGCTGGTATCACCTCTGTCAGCCTTATGAGGAAGTTTCTGCTAGGACAGCATATTCCCCCCATGAGACCTTTTTGCTCTTCAGGCATTTCCACTTGAGATATTTTGGTCACAAGCACCCTCTTTCCTGAGAGTGTCCCCACTTTAGTGACCACTTACTTCCTAGAAACACTTTCCCAGCACTGGCCTTTCCACACAGCCTGGAGCCAGACATCAGTCCCCTATGTCCTCACGTTCCTGAGGCAGACTGCTGATAGTGTCTCTGCTCTGCCTGATTTTGTCTTGTCCTACACACTGTGCCATGTGTGCTGTCCCTGATAACCAGCCAACGGCCAGCATGCTCCTAACCATTTCAGTACATGCACTGCCAACCTTTCCCACAGGCTCTCTACAAGAATTTTCTCAGCTGAAATAGCCCGAGTAGCATTTTAATGAAACCATTAAAAACAAACCAAACCAAGTCCCCTGAGCACCAACCTTGAAAAGGCACTTAGACCTGTCATCCCCAGCTGCAAATGAGTAAGTCTGATTCTGTTTTAAGGGAAGTGCTCCTACCCAGACTGCCACTGCTCTCACAGCATAAACATGCCAGATGTAACCATGGACTGGCTTCTCAGGGGAAATCAGCTTTGCACCTCCAGCCGGATGCACAGGTGCCACAGGGGACCAGCGAGGGCTTGCAGTGGGGCAGGAGGGCAGCATTGACACACCCAGCACAGGGCATGCACAGCTGCCTAAAGAGCTCAGCTGGGAGCAGTCAGCATGGGCTTCCAAGGTATCCCGTCCCTTTCCACTCCCTTAGAGAAACTGGGAATTGGCATTTGGTGCTCCTGGCATTGGGCAGGAACCAGCACCGATTCTCTTCTTCTGCATCAAGTACTTAGTGTGGACCAGCCTTCAGCAGACAAAGTGAAGAGAAAGGTAAATCTGTCTCCAGGAACAGGTGCCATACGCGCCTCGGCTGCTGATGTCCCCTCCGGAGCATGGCAGCTGCCAGACAGGCCGGAGAGGCTGCTCCCCACCAGCAGGGAGAGGTGTGGGGGAGAGGGCTCACCCTCCCCTTGCCTGGGGGAGGACATGGAGCCTCCTGGGCCCCAGTTTCATCTCACAGGTGAACACTCACTGGGCACAAAGAGAACTGCTCCCGATGTTTTGCCCTTGTGCTCTTCTAGGCTTTTTCTAAGGTTATTTCTGCAATATGGAGAATCAGAAAAGCTGTGGGACCCGAGAGGAGACAGAGTGCTGGAATAAACACCCTGTGCTGTGTGGTTTTCCTGTTTAACTACCTGCTGTCCTGCAGGTGGGCCCACGGCAGGGCTGTGGGGAGCCGGAGACCATCAGCACCGGGAGTCTGGCACGGAGCTGTGGGCTGGATGGAGGAGCCCCGAGGAGGGGCCGGGGCAAGCAGGGCCAGCAGTGCCCTCCGGATCGGGACATTCAGCAGCAGCATAGCTGGCTCTGAATGAATTTCCTGGCATGCTTCAAGTCTAATTTGGGAAAGGAAAATATGGGCTGGCACACCCCCCAGGAAGGTCACCGCCTCCCGCCGTGCCAGGCTGACAGCCGGGCGAGGTTTTCCAGCACAGCCTTGCCAGCACTCCCCCGGCGCCCGTGCCCAGCCAGCATCCAGGGCCGCCCTGCGACCGACCGGCCGGGGCCCAGAGCAGGCGCAGGCCCGGGAGAGCTGCCGGCAGCCGCACACAGGACGGGCCGCACGCCCCTCCGAGACGGTGCCGGCGGCTGCAGAGCAGGGCCGACATGCAAACCCCTGTCAGCGAGCGGCACAGGAGCAGCCGGCAGCCTGCTCTGAGCCCACACGGCTGTGCCAGGCAGGAGGCGGCCACGCTCCGTGTCAGCCCCGTGTGCTTCCCGGCATGAGGGCACACTGGAGTGCAGGGTACAGGCAGTGGAAAACAACGCGTCTTCTGGAGGTTGCTCCTATTGGAGTAGCTTCATTGAAAGCCCCGGCAAGCAAATCACGTTGCTGCTTAGGATTCCTTCCTTAAATGTCTACAATGCCTTGCATTTCATTTCTTCAGTTTCTGTCATAAAAACGATCTCACTGTCTTGGCAAAGAAAATTAAAGAAAGTCTTTCTGAGCTTCTGAAACAAAGTCTGATTAAAGTGCTTGGCCAGGTAGGTGCTTGTGCAACACTGCTGAGGTGGGACAGCCTACAGTCAAGGTCACCCAGTACAGTCCAAGACCCCGGTTTCAGGAATTTGAAAATTGCCCGATTAACTGACCAGGGTGAAAGTTTCCATAATGGATAGCTATCTCAGAGTGATTTACATTTATGAAGGCAGAAACTGGGCAAGGGAAGAACTCATAATTTCCTAGAGACAAGGAATATAATCGATGAGATCTTGTTTTGCCCATCATCTGACATTCTTACACAGCTTCAGCATCTGACACACTGCAGAGTACAGAGATTGTAAATGTGGAGAGCAGGAAGCAGGACCGCTCAGTGACAGGGATGTTTCTCTTCCCGTTCCTATGTAAACCTACAAATATTTGGCCAAGCTCTGTACCCTTAAAAATTTCTGTATGCATTCAGCAGCAGAGACTTCCACCCAAACTCCCCAAAACTGCATCAGGAATGGATGGGCTTCTCTTCTCTTTGCTTTCTACAAGCCAAGAATTTCTCCGCTAAGGAAGCAAGCATATTACAGTCTTGGTAGGTAAAGCTTGTAATTGTTCCCATTACCCACAATAAAAGCAAGATGCTGTATGTTCCATACTCCAAAATTTCTGTGCCTGTGCCCAGACAAAAACAAGATCCAAACAATGAGGGCTGAAGGCCAGCTGGGCAGATCAGCAAAACACAACAGCAGATGAGGGTAGGTTTGTGAAACCATATGAAGAGTAACAACGAAAAAATAGCCTGTGCCAAGTGGTGAGGGAGTCAGATTCTGAGACTAATGGGGTATTTGTTCAGCTATGGAACACCCATCTAACACCAGATCCCGCACCTCTGTAGCACAGTCAGGAAATTGCAAATCTTGTCTCATTTGCACATGCTACAAAGCTAGCAAATAATAACATGAAGCACATTCTCCAAGGAGGAAAAACGCACGTTGTTTTCCTTTCCTTCCCTTTGCCTCCTTGCCAGAGACAAACCTGCAAGCAGCCCAGCTACTGAAATGACAATCACTGCAGTGGACTTACTGGTTGGGTTTGGAACTGCAGAAACAATGTCCTTTGTGTCGGGAGCAAGGGCACCGTAGTTGGCGTGGTGGTGGTGATGCCGATGGTGGTGGTGGTGCCTTGCAGCCATTTTTGTGGTATATGGAGTGCCACCATTCTCCTCAATGTTGAACGGATGCAGATCACTGTTGTTCAAGGGATAGCTACAAAATAAATTCAGTTCAAATTAGAGTAATAAACAGTATCACCAGTTGAACTTTTGGAGAGACAGAGTGAAAACTTTCTTGGGAAAAAATGCACAGCTTTTTTGTAAATACAAATTTTAAGGAGGTATATCCCATATCTTTAGTTTTCTATCTCCATGAGATTTATGTGGTGAGGAAAAAGGATGCCTCTGCTTGTTGGTATGACTTTAAGATCAGAATTACTTTTGATTTTACACACTACAAAATCTCTGCTAGAATCTTTCCTGGGATAGGAAAGTCATCAGGCAGAAAACAGTAACTCCTTTAAAGTGAAATTGTCCAAAGAGCAGACCAAGGAACAGCCTCACAATAACAGTACATTCCTGAGAATGTTCAGGTCTCTGAACTTATGGTGCAAAATAGCTATATGAAAAAAATCTGACTTAGGGAAAAACTGGAGAAATAAAATATTTTACAGGTAACAACATACAAAATAGCACTTGGCCAAAAAGGAATTGTACCTGTGCTGGTATAACTAGTTTGGGGTTTGGTGGGGGTTTTTTGCATGTGTTTAGTTAGATTAACTATCGTCAGTCTACAATATATGGCAGATGGGGACACATTGACATTTTAATTCATCATCTCTAACTCAGAGGTAACAAATGACACTGCTGCTTTTCTTCATTAGCTTTAACTGATGCTGTTTCAGTTTATTGTTTGAAATTACGATGAATTTCTAGAAACGCTATTTTCTCTTCATTCCAGCAACCAAAAAAGATTGCAATAACTCTGCATAAATGCTGCAAATGACTTGAATGTGCTTTCCTCAGAGGAGTGCTTAAAATTTTATAAGGTTTTAACTTATTCCATAGTAGTGCATTAGACAGTAGCTGCAGTAAATCAATTCATTTCAACAAAAGATTAATCCCCTGCCTATTTGAAATATGCTAAAGAAATTATATCTTCAGTTGCATGGGTTTTCAGTTTTCTTTCATTACTAACAGCAGCCGAAAATCTGACAATATGAAATGAAGGCAAACTGAATAATTAAAGGAACAATGACTAAATTATACCTAAGAGATTTGCTACATATATCCTTTGCAGATTACTTAGTGATTCAAAGCAAAATTAACCAGTCACTGCAAATAAACACATCTGTATAATTTCCAAGTTATACTGAAACACACAGCTTGGTACGTCATTAATAACCCCTGTCTTCTGAGAAACTACTTCAGACAATGTGAGGTTTCTGACTGGGTACTAATTGAATAATACTTTTATGCTGGTTACTTTCTGAAAGCAGGAGGCGGGGAGGGGAATGTTGTGTATATTAATCTTGGCAGGTTCCCAGCATGTAGCAACCACTGCCAATAAAGGCAGTTCTGATGCCTTTTCTGCCTTAAGGAAACAATACAAATAGGTGTCTGATCCACAGGGGACAGCTTTCGTGAGCTCAAATAATCCAGGACTGGTCTGTCTTTTCAAACGACACTATATCTTTACTGCTATAATCAAATCAAGCAAGTGCCTACAGGAGGAAAATGGTACAGTCTAATAAGATTGCACACTAATTGTAACAGCTCTCCTGCACTTTCCCTTCAAGGGCCTTGGATTGGTGCAAGATTTTTTGACTGAGAGGATAGGTGGTTTTGTTCACATGGTTAAAACTCTGGTGGGAAATAAGATCAGTTTGGGGCTGGAGCCTCAGCACATCTTTTTTTCCCCATCTGATTCAATTTTTTTCAAGACACAAAACTCTACATGCTTGGGGGTTTCTTTCATTTCACCCACTGGCAGCCTGGTTTAGAAGATTTTCGTTTGGTCTTTTCAAAATGAATCACACCAAATCCTTACACTGATTCCTCATACTGCTGTAGGCCCAAGGTATCTTCCATGCTGAAATGGGAATAAGCTGAGCAACTGAATGAGCCAACTGGATTGTGCTCTGGCATGAGGGCAAATGTGCACCAAATTCTCTAGATGTATTTCTTGACTGTCCAGAGAGGAGAGTAAAATGTAAAATGTAAAAGGCAGGGAAATCATTACATCAAAGAAGTAAAGAGCTAGCCCAGCAAAGCTGATGTTCAGCTATGCACTGACTTCCTTGAGGACAGCAGGTCACAAATCTCCAGACAGGGTGTCACTACCGAGGCAGAGCACTCTGATGTGAAATCCCACGTTCAAGCTGCTGGCCCATGTAAAAGCATGTGGCTATCTGCACTCTTCCAGGGCTCACAGCAACTGACAGATGTCAAGGCAAACTCATCTCAGGGTCAGCCAACTCCTGCACTTCCAATGCATGTGAGGTTGGGCATTTGCCCAGATACCCTCACTACCAAGGAGTTACTGAACAATCAGGAACATCAGGCCTTGCAGCAGCCCCAGAGCCTGCCACCTAGAAAAGGTGACAGTACCCAAACAAAAATACCCTGAGTACTCCAAATCCCTTTCTTGTGTACTCTCTCATATATATTTTAGGGGCACATTGGACTGCAGTTTCTACAAGGTGGCATCATTATTACCTCATATCACATCTGTTTTTCACTTTTCTGTTCTTCCACTGTCTTAAATATTGAGACTTGACACTTCTCCACTCAATGCATCCTTTTGCCTCTAACTTTGCTTTCTATTGCTTGCTTCTATCTGGCTTATCTGAATGGAAAACATGCTCATGTATCCTTCCCAATCCACTGACATAAATAAATTACTACTTTCAGTTAACCAACTTTTTGATCATATCCAAATGTATTCATACTCCTGACCTCCAGGAATTCATACTTGCTCCCCACATATCAAGTAATGCTCTCAGACTATGTGCATTATGTGGACAGGTAGCAATTTTCATCCATTCTCTTGCACCTGCCTTCTGGCCATCCTGTGTATGCCAGTGTCATACCTTTGGTTTACTTTTTAATCATCAACTGGCTGTTCTGCAGGTTTCCTCTTCCTCTGCTGTTATTTACCTGTGTGGCTTTTTCAACAAGCTCCAGCTGTTTCCTATACAGACAGCTCCTGTCCTTCAAGGAAAACAAGGCAGGGTGCTACAGGCAATTGTGCAAAGGAAGCAAACATTTCTTTATCCTTTGTCCCTCACTCAGGAAAAAGCACTCCTGAGGATTCAGTTTCTGGAGGCTGAACCTTTAAAAAAGCCACTCAGTGTTCACAAGAAGGTTAGTACTGCCTTTAGCCTCAAATTCACACTAATTACTTCCTTCTAACCAAAAAGGCAGCACATTGAGGAACAAGGCAAATAATGTGTATCTACTAATTTCCTTTTCTATTTTAAATGTCCTCTGTCTCAATTTTATGCTCCTCACACTTTACCCAAAAAACTATTTTCAGTAGACATTCTTAGATTTCATGTGCTCCAGTCATCTACTGGACATCAAACCTTGTCTCTAGTGTACAGTTCACACACACAACAACAGTGTTAGGAGGACATAGGAAAATGGGGAACAGAAAAGTTTTTGAAAGCCTTCAAAACCAAAGCACATGGGCCTGTGTTACCTGAACTGAACCTCCAGCATTTTCAGTAGCAGATTTCATGACGCTCTTGTGCAATCAATTTCAGTGTCTCAGCATGCCTACACTTATTTCTTTGTTTATTGTCTCCTTTACTGCAATTTAAGCAACTATTTTTTTCTCCCATCCATCACAGACACAGTAAGAAGGTTCTTTCTGTCTACAGAAGCCTGAATTTTTGAACATGGCCCTTTACATCTCCCCTCATAGTCTGAAGAGCTCTGAATTCCTCAGTTGCCCCTCTCCTGGGTCACACATTCCCTACAGCTCTGAAACATCTTGCCATGCCTGTCCACCCAGCTGCCCCATGCTCTGCTTCCAACATGTGGTGTTCAGAACTGGACAACCCACTCCAGCAGAGGCCTGGAAGAGGAAGAGTTGCTTCCCATGTCCTACAGGATCTACTCCTGTTTATACACTGGAACATGACATCTTTTTCTATATAGCCTGGGATTGTAGACTCATATTTAACTTAGGATCCTTTCCTAAACTGGCCAGGTTTCCAGCCCCACAACCTCAGCTGTGACGCATGTTACTCTTACCTAACAGCACAAACGTTCCTCCTGAGCTGCACCCTAATCTTTCTGGTGTGCTAAGATCAATACCTGATCAGGAGTTTTCTCTCATCTGTGACAGGCCTGGTATGCAAGGACTCCCATTTTGGTGTAACCTGTAGTGACAAGGGGTTTTTTACAAAGCATAATTGCCTTTCCATGCCATCCTCAGTCTCCTGTAGAACATAACTGTGTAGCCCTGCAGAAACATCTTCCATCTGTGTCCCAGAGCAGGCTTACTCCTGCACTCTGACCATGCTCCTCTTTCCCCACTCTTCCTCTAGGCATCTGCCACCTGTCTGAAGTTACACTTGGAGAGCAAATGGTGGGGCTTTCTTCTCTCCTCTCCATGGGGAGGCTGCAGTGGCAATAGCAGAAAGCAGGCTCAAACAATCATGCCTCATGGATGACTAAGAGCTTAGACCTTCCCTACTATAGCTGAACAGTGCCTTAAAAAAAACCCCAGGCTTCTAGGTCTGGTTGTGATAAGCAACCTTCAACAATTACCACACCCAGGTCTATTTTCTTTGTACATTCCTCCTGCATCAAACCACTGCAATTTTCCAGTATTTAAAAATCCTCAAACTTTCCACAAACATCTTCACAACCACTCTTGATCCTCCCCCATCTGTAGCTCAGAGCAAGCCTGGTAGTGATTTGCACAGGTTTTGGCAGCAAAAATTCACACTGCTGGCTTTGTACTGAATGTGCTGGGAGATGTATCACCCATCACCGTATCATTACAATACCTTCTCCAGCATCAAAATGGGTTTCAGATGTGCTCCCAAAAGGCAGCCAGGGGAAGTGTTGCAGTGCCTGTTAACATATATGTGTATTAATGTGAACGTAATGAAAGCAGCCATTGCGTGTGAAACTGCAGTGTGGCAGCTGGGGGGAGGAGACCTGGCAGCTGTGCTAAACCAAACATTCATTTTTGGGTTTATTATCTCCCTTTATTGGGAGGAAGGAGGGTAGACTTCAGGTTAATTCCCTGCCCATGCTTCAAAAGCAGTTAAAAAAACCCCCAACCAAATAAACCACAATGAACTTTTAGCCAAACTTCCTGTAATCATATTTAGAATCTCACACACCACTTGTTTTGCTAAAGCATGGCAAGTTGCACAGAGAGAGAAGGAATTCTGCCTTCTCCTGTCCCTGTGGAGAGGAAAGAAGAGGAAATGAGGGGAGAGGAAGAAGGCAGTACGTGTGAGTATCACTTAATGGCCAGGACTACCGGACTGAAGCAGAAGACTTGACCCAGTGTTACATGAGAATGGAACACAGAGCACAGCAGGATGACTGCAATAACAAAGAGACGGTGAATTTTATTTTGCAGCCAAGGACTGGGACATATAAAAGCAATGAGTATTCCTAAGTAAAGGAAAACTGGGATCACTAAAACCAAACCTATGGTGTTTCTTCTCCCGCACTGGGTAACCAAGATCTCTTTGCTGGCCAGAATTGGCTTCCTGAGCTGTGTGAAGTGTAACTGAAGCTAACAATGCGGTTGCACTTCCATGCTCTGCTCTGACATCAGGACAACACAGCTGGCCCATTTGCTTCCTTCAGGGAAGGCATGGAAAGCTATGTTGCAGATTTCTTTCCCTGCTGCCAGGGATGATCCACAGTCCCCATCCAATCCTAGGGACACCTCAGAAAGCAGAGCAGGCAGCCAGCAGCCTTCTCCCAGACAACCTTGTAATTAAAAAGATAATGAGGAAAACATACATTAATAAATGGTGTCAGAAGCCTGTTGTAGGCCACAAGATGATGAACTAAGTTTTGAAGCAAGAGTAATCTGGAATTCTCCACAAGAAGAATAAAGCCCGCAGCAAAGCATATTCTAATAAAATATCATGGAACAAATCTTGACCTGATAAAGACATTGCCCTCATAGATTTCACCTTATCTGCATAAATATTATTAAAAAAATACTGTATTGCAAAACTGTCACACAAAATATGCCCACCGGGGAACTAAGCTTGCTTTTCTTCATTTACAAATGGTTTTAATTAACAGTAACAATAGCTAATGATATTTAATCACCTGTCAAAAAAAATTCATTGTCCCAGATGTCCTTGTAGATGAAAAAACTCTGAAAAGCAGACATAAAGTTTTCTAAGACCAACAAGATCCTCCCTCAAGTCTACTGCCTTCCCCTTTCAGACAGAGACAATGTATTCCAGTCCTTAGGAAATAAAACAGCTTGGGGTGGCTAATCTGAGCAAGCTAGCTCAGGTTAAAAGAGGAGAAAAACCAAGCAAGGGACTGCCTCTGAAGCAGCCTGCAGGCTGATTTTGGACTGCTAGCCATGGGACAGCTTTTCCCACCACTTAACCCATTAAATAACTGAGGTCCTGTGAGCTGAGCACATCCCTGTCTCTACTGTGCTCAGTATCACATTGCTGCCAAAGGTTACAGAGAGAAGCAGGCACAGGCCTGAGGCTTAGTGAAGAGAGAAGAACATGAGAAATCACAGGATGTGACAGAAGAAGTTGCTGGACATAAAAAATGAAGGCAGAAGCAACTAAAAATGTTATAGACCATGTCCAGAGGATTGCTGGAATTCACAGGTACTTATTGTAGGGCTACATGAGCAATGGCTAAGCATCACAGAGCTCTGAAGGGAGAGTATCAGGGTCTCTTGGGTGAGAACAATGTGACCAGGTGAGCACTGTCTAGGAAACTGTATCAGTAACTCTGTAAGGTCCAAACTACTGAGGAAGCATTGGGAAATTTGAGTATGGATTTAACAAAACCGGGAGCAATGCAGGAAAAAAACAGGAGTAACTGTGAGGGGACAAGAGAAAGGAAAGAGGAGAATTCATGTGCACTGGGATGCACATGAGAAAGGTGAGAAAAGTTACCAGCCCCATGTAAGCAAACTGCTGGTCAGTCAGCCTGGCTGCTCAAGCTCCAATCACCACAGTCCAGGACATCTTCTCAATTGTAGCCCTGTTTCCTGTGGAGGTGTCTGCATCGAGGGTGGAGCTCTGTGTGCTGCCCCACGTTTGTGAGCTGCTCTTTGAATATGCAGAAGCTGCTCAAGGTACTGCCCTTCAGCTCCTCTGCTCGGCAAGGCTGGCTGAGTGGGTGCTCTGTGAGCATTTACAGCTCTGGAATGAAGGCTCAGCATCTCTTCCGGGGCTCTGAAGCCAGGAACTGCGGCAGCCTTGCATCTAGCAGATTAGAAAGGTGTAATCCCTTTAGCCTTGAAGCCAATACACTGGATTTGGCTCCCCTTAACAATATGCTCCCATCTTACAAAATCTCCTTTCTGTCTCTGTCCTTACTAAGCTGAAATTCCTTGGGAAAAAAAAACCCCAACTTGTTTTAAAAGAAATTAATTAAACTGTCTAATTTTCATGCTTCTAAATTATTCTGATTCTGAATGCTGCTAATGCTCTACAAAAAAAATTTGCTGTCTTGTGAATTTTCAGTAATTTGCCATAACTTTAAAGGCCAGTGTGAATATGACTGACTCCGTTGCCACACAAATTACTTCTTTCTAGGTTATAGATTTTTGCCCTTTTAAAAGACAGTATTAACAGGTGAAAGTAGTACAAAATCAATCACTTAGCACAGCATGACCTCTCTTAATTACAAACTTTCAACCTCTGCCCTATCTCTGGGCACGTTCTCACTTCAATACTTGGGCAACTCATCTGACTTACAGCAGGAAACTTCATTTTACCTTTGAAGCCATTTTCACTTTTTTTTCCCTTAAGTCAGAAATTGAGAATGAGACACATACATTAAATGCAACCATTGGAACTGAAAATGAATAATAACAAACAAAGGCCTCCTGGGCTCAAAATTTTGATACAGAAGTAGCATCCAATTTTACATTCAAGTTCCTTGAAGTTAGCTTCAAATCAGCCTTGCTACTAATTCAGAGAGCCCCAGGTGCTAAAGACAGATGCTGAAATCACAAAGCTCCCTTGCCTCTTTTATTTCTCTTCTCCATTCCCAGAGTTTCTAGCAGAATCCATTGCTTTTCATTTTCTAGCTCCTTTCTTTCGCACATTACACTGTAAAACTCTGCTTCTCCTAAATGCTCTACTTGAGCTTTTTGTCTCCCTGACCCATTTTTTTTCTGAGCTTTTCCTTCCTGTTTGACTTCTGTATTTCTACTGATGAGAAAGACTCAGCTTGGAAGCACCATGATGCTGGCTCTGCTGCTTGCCATCAAGGCCTTAATCTTCAGGGCCTTGGGCCCTGGAGATGAAAAGAAACAGCCACTCAGTCATCTGTTTGGGTACTGAGTTCATTACTATGCAATTATACAGTGTAGAGAGCACTGGAGTCTCGTTAATGATTTGTATTTCTACTTCTCTAAGGAAGACAAAATTGCAGAAATGGTAATGGCAGGTAAACTACTGTGATTATAACTCCAGCCCAGAATGTTATGGGTTTAGGGAGGAAAAAATAACTTATAAATAATTAGCTTCTTATCCGGAATTTAATTGCATTAGATCAGTACTTCCTACTTCTAATTAGTTGTGGCTACTTCTTTCATTTTCATTGTCACTTGGAAAGTAGAAGATGTTTTTCATTGACTCAGTTAAAAAAAAAAAAAAAAAAAAGAAATAGTGTTTTTTGTAATCCATCAACATAAGATATTGGTAAGCCAGGAACTAGAGGTTTTCCAAACTGTTCCTATATGAAATATCTGCTCTTGTGTAATTCAAAACATCATCTTTCATATGATGAGCTGCAGATTTTGTTGTTTGATTGTTTTAAAGATAAAGGTCATACTACTACTGCTATGAAATGAAAAGGAAGATGAAAGGGAAGAGGAAAAGAAAGAGCTAGATGAAAAAGGAAAAGAAAAAAAAATCAAGCACATCACAAACTTAAAAGATATTACATTAATGGCGGAAATATAATTGTGGTGGCAATTTGAAAAAGAACCCTAGGGGCATTTCTACTGGTTCCCATAGCCTCACCTCAACATTTGTCTTAGTTTTAAACTGGCAGATTTCTCAGTTCTGAGAGGGTGTGATAATTAAGGCAGTCATTACAAATGCTTCTTCTGCTAGTGACTAAGTTTCTTCTGAAGAGATACAAGAGATCATGGAAGATAAGGTGCCACCAAACCCAAAGAAGCATCCCACAGTGATTAGAAAGCTGTTATGCAAAAAAACCACATAACAAAGTGGTAACATTGGATCAGGCTGGTGGGACTTCTTATCTCCACCAATCTGTGTGCCAAGTCTGCCAAGATCCTAACTGAAGTGAAAAAAATCCCACCATCTTTAGGAAAGCTGGATGAAAGATAGAAGGTTTTTTTTTTAAAACCCTTTTCTTCCTGTTCCAAACTGAAAGTGTATCACATGCAGAAATTAAAAGCGATACACGAGTTATTACCAACATGCTTGTATTTTCTGTAGCAAGATGTTCATATCTGCAGGGGACAGTGCACTGGGAGGCCTGACACGTGAACTTCACAATTAAATTCATATTAACACTTGTGAAATAGGCTCTTTGAAAGTTGTTTTGCTTTAAAGTACAGTCATGAAACAGTCATGCATTTAGTCTGCAGCTTTATTACTGGAAATGATTCATATCAGTGGAAGAACTCCAACTGAATTATCTGTTGGGGAATTTTTTTTTTTGTTTGTTTGTTTGTTGTGGGTTTTTTTTGGTGATGCAGTGGCAACAAGAGCAACAGCACATACACTGAGGAAGGGAAACTTTGGCCAGTCACCTCAAGGTTCAACATTAGGTAGAACACAAGGGAAGCCAAATAAGGTCTTCATGATCACCACGCACAGCTTTGCCATGTACCACAGGAGGCAGACAGAAAAGTGCGGCCTTTACATGTTTTTTCTGATCTGATTTGATTAGGATTGTGTTTTTCCAAAAGCTGCAGCATCTTTCTATGTGCCTGCTGAGGAAGGAGGACTGATTTTCCTGCAGGCTCCTCGACACTAAAACTTGGGGACAGAAGATCACTCTGAGTTTCCAAGCACATGCAGTTTGACTGTAGCATAAGAAAAAGCATTTCTTCTGAAACAGTTCAAAATCTCCATCCTCAGAATGCAGCACAAGTTTGGTTAGGGTGCAGAGTGTGTTAGTGCAGGCTGGCTCTCCAGTTTTCACAAAACTGCTAGCACACAAAACTTCTATCTTAACTAAAGAAGCCAGGGTCCTGGTGGATCAGTGCCCTTTCAAAGCACAATGCATAAAGACTGAGGTCAATTAAAAGAACAGATTTCCTAATTTATGTCCATTAATGCTGGTCTGTAGCAGCTCTGGCTCCACCAGTCACTTTAGCTGCCATTAGCAAAGCTGCAATGCCAGCATTCCCCCTACAAGTCTGTCTTCCTTGCTTCTCTGCTGCAGAGTAATAGGAAAACCACTCATTGCCAACAGTCTTGCCAGAGATCTGGCATGTCAGGTTAGATGGATGTGCATCAAAACTCTCCTTTGAGGCAGGTAGAAGAAGCCTGCCTGCTTGATACACAAACTGAAAAGATTCCTCCTCTGAAAAGAGATGATTGCAGTGCTGAACTGTCTTTCTCTCAGAGAGTCCCATCTCACCAACTTTGATGCCTGAGAAGCAGGTGATAGACCCGGTTTCATTTTTCCCCTACTGCCTTTGATGTTCCCCAGCTCATTCCTTGCCAGCACCTGAAGTTCCATTTCAAAATTACTTGCAAGCTCTGACACTCCTTCTCTTGCAGGTTGAAGAGACATCTTCTGCAGCACTCCTCCAGTGGAATAAAAATTCAGTTTACAGCACCAGGCCATAATATATGCTTTGTTGCCATCCACAGTGTGAGAAAACAATTCTCCTCTTGGTCAGTTTGCATATAGGTTCAATCATAAATGCCTCCAGAAGGACTTAATTCTTTCCTTTAAGTATGCAAACCCCTGACTGACAGCTTTAGAAAAGCGTTATAAAACCTGATCCCTTTGTTCACTTTGCCTATGACTCATATCAGCTAGAGAAAAATAGCTGAAAATGAAAGTTTGAAGAAAAAGCCCACACTAAAACAATATATTGAGAATGACAACACTTTCAGTATTGTGTTTCAGGTATCATAGTTCAGTATTCAATATTAGTCATTAGTTTGCATGCCAGGACCTGGCTGGGGCTGAAAAGTGATACATTTCAGCTGGTGTTACAGATGTGGTGTCACAGTGTCACCAGCTTTTCAATTCCCCCAGCAGCTCCTAGGGGAGAGGACATAGGATTACAGTTATTACAAGGTAATCCCCCTCCAAATCCAGCTACACAGAGTGAAGAGCCAGGCCTGAGCCCTGCCAGGGAAGAACTGTTTTCCAGCTTTATTAAATACATGAGGAAGTTGTGCAGAGAGATGATCAAAAGATACCCTCAGCCACATTGTATCAATTAATTCTTCAGCACATGGAAGAAGTGATTCCATGTTGGATTTCAGATCAGTGTAGTTTCTCCAATGCCTATCACTATACTCACACTTTCCCCTCCATCTCTCCCAGGCTGATGCAAGGGTAGTGTTTATCACCTGTAATCAGATTACAGAAGTTTCCAAGTGTATGCTAGACTTGTAAAAAGAAGCTTTCACACAATGAACACACTTCAGAACAGGGCAGAGAAAGTTTGCACATGCAGTTCAATGGGTACCCCTGAGAACACATTTCATGAGGATTAAGAAGGTGGTACCTCCTTTAGGCAACTTTCAAAAGCTTTTTTTTTTAAAAAAAGACTTCCCTGTGTATATTTAGAACACAATTAAAAATGTGTTGACTTAGAACGACTCTGTAACATGCTCTTTGGTTAAAAACTCTGCATTTCCTCATGAGGAACTCCTAGTTAAAGTAATACAGGAGTGTATAGACACTCACATACCAGGGCCATCAAGTTCCTATATTGAGTTTGTGCCTATAAACTACTGGAGGATTGTGTAGCAGCACAAATTTAAGATGTAGTATTGATTTATACTGCCAGAGCTTTCCCAATAGTTTAAACAAAACCTGCTGCTATGTTTAACAACAGACTTAACCAAATATTTTCCACTTCTCACCCTTCCCTACATGTAATCTGGTTTCAGATGCTGTGTTTTGTGTTGCTTCAAACTAAAAATTGTTATCTTAGCATCACAATACCTGTATTGTTAAAAACAAACTGTTGTGAGTTGTCTGTGTGAATTTTAGGAAAAAACCTGCCAATGTGCTTTTTTATATTTAAAACAACTTTTTTATACTACCCTGTCCAGACAGAGACCACCCATAGTCACCTTTGTTCAGGTGACGTAAGCTGAGCAGGTCACAGCAATGCTGGGCTCAGAGAGGACACAGGTAAATGTGCTCCCTCTTCCCAAGTGCCTCCTAGCCATTTGCTACAAGAAGCCAACTACATCTAGAGGAAGGAAGGATGGAGACATGGATCCCTTCTTACCTATCTGATTGCTCCGTGACTTGGCTGGTTCAGATTTCTGCAGACAGCAGGGAGGATGAGGGATGAACAAGTAAAAAGGGAGTGCAGAATGTGTGGGCTCCTTCTGCAGAGAAGCAGAATGGTAAGTGCTTCCCTCGAGGCGACACACACAAACTGCAGAACACTCAAGGCCCACAGGCTGTTCTTCACCAACGTGCTGGAGGCATTTTAACACGTACAGGACTGGTTAGGCCTTGGGCTGTGTTTTCTTGCAGTCTGTCAGGGAATGGATCCTTCCTTCAGTGCTCCTTCAGCAATAAACCAAACCACACATAACAACACAGGATGAGGTGGAACACTGGCAACAAACCACATGGAAGCTGACAAGGTTGTATGACAATAAAGATACTGTACTATAAATGCAGGTGTGCAAATAATAAAGCACCGGTGCCCCACACTGTAATGTGAATATACAAAAAACCCCCCTCCAGAGTGCTTCCAGAGCAGCAGCTAAACTAGACTTTTGTTCCAGTGGCTCCAACAAAGTTTCTCTTTCTTCCTTTCTTAAATAAAGTGTTGCTGAAAAAGAGGAAGACTAGTCTGGGGAAACCAAAGTCAGTATCTGTGACTACACACCTTAGACTTGCTGTGGCATTTTCACATCTCAGTGCACAACTGCTTTATTGTCTTCCCCTCTCTACAGATTGTACTGGAAACATCGATTCACCACAACATTAGTAACTACAGGGGAATTCAGGTACAAGCATATCTATCCACACTCCCCCAAAATCTTCCAAAAATAAATAATGCATCATAACCAGATCAACAAGGTTGACATTTTTTATTTGTACTTAGCACATACAGGAAAGATCAAAACAAATAATAAAAGATAGCATTTGTAAACAAATGTACTTCACAAAAAGTTATAAACTACCAAATTTGCTCTGAAAAAATTCATTATAGCCATTTATAAATGTGTATTTATCAAAATCAAGTTAAAAACTACTTCATTTTGAAAACATCCCAAATGAAGATTCATTCATTCCAAAAACTTCAGAGAGACCACAGATGTAAGGCCTAACTAAAACAAATGCACGAGTGAAGATGGCACTGTGATTTTTGGTTTAAAGATAACGAAAAATTCTGCAAGTGATCAAAATATCAGCCAGTCTCATTCAAAGTCCTAGGTCTGTAAAATATACGTTCAGCTTTGCAAATGTCTAGCTTTAAAAAAATAGAGCTATATCACTGGAAGGTCCCCTTTTTTTAATGTACTGATTATATGCTCTGTTTTTGAACCCACTCAGAGAAAAGTTATCAGTAGGTAGTTTCGTGTAATTAGAAAGTTCACTTCCATAATCACATTAAAAATAAGACAACAGCAGCACCCTTTTAGAAAGGATTAATTTTTAACATTCTTGCCTTTATAGCAGCAGGTATGGTTTTGGGGAATGCTATCAATATAATTAGTAAGTAAAAAAAAAATATACATACTCTGTGAAATTTATTACAGTGTTCTTTCCCTATACTTATTTTCAAAGTTAGGTAAGCACCTCTAGTTTTTTTTTCTGCAGAACACAAAAATTAGAAACAAATGATATACAAACCTATGACTACCTCAGTAGGCTCCCTTTGTTGGTGGCCCACAAGCCAATTGGATTGCCAGTATGAATTCTGGTTTTTTTCCTCCCTCCAATCTCCTATTTGTATGCCAACTAAAAAACAAGGTTCTTAAACTTCATCTATTAATTTGACTCAAAAGAAACAAGGTAATAAAAATATCTAAGGCACAAATGTCTGATCTTCAACAGCAGGCAGAGGGTCACAGATTTGAAACTAGGGTAGAATGCAAATCCCCAGAAATATTTCTGGTCTCGGGGCACTGAAAATTCTTACCAGAATTGAAAAAGGTTTTTCAAGATTTTTTTTTTTACAAAGATATGGAAAACACTTTTCCCAAGAATGTCCACGAACACTACACAAGGATGGATGTACATACAAAAACACACACTTTATGCACAATACACTTTGAACATACTGCAGACAGACAAGGACCATGGAATGCAATGATGTCTAGGATGGCAGGTGAAATGAAGATGGCTCTTTTTCAGAGTGTTGTCATGAGTTTATCTTGGTACACCATGCTTTGGACTCCTCCTAAATTCTTCTGGTTCTGTTCCTGGATATACCGTAAATTGCTGTCCTCTCCACTTGTGGGGGGTTTCCAATAGGGCCTGTCATCATGATAGGGTGGCCTGCACCATTTGCACAGTTATTGGTTAGTGAGGAATGGAAGTCAACTCAGGAGTGCTACACAGTTAACATGAGCTCACCCCGCAAGTGCTAAGCATGCACACGCAGCTACAGCACGGGAAGGAAATGGGGATAGACCTACAGCTCTGATGCAGAAGCCACTGAAACAACTGGGAGTCTTTTGGCTGATTTCAAAAGGCTTTCAACCAGAGCTCAGTCATTAAAAACCCTCTCTGTTTTCAAAGTCATAGACAAGAGCAGTGCATCAATGCTCTGGAACCCCAGAGGGATGGTGGGGAGAGAGTAGGAGGCTATAGGAAAACTAAATTTGTACAACAAACAAGTAAAATAAAACATATCATGCAAAACGTTGAGCTCATGAAAGTACATCCCTAAAGTGCAAGGGGTTAAGAAAGGCAATCCTATTATGAATGAAAATTGCTCTTCTGTAGCTGCTGCCATTCTTTTGGCACTGGTGCAGTTAATTAACACTAAAGCAGCCTGTAATTTACAGTTGCATTTTCTTAAGAACACCCCCAGACTACAGTTAGTACAGGTAATTCTCTCAGACTTGCAGAAGTACTACAAGGAAAATACCTTTTTCCTTACTTTTTCATTACTTATTGCTGCTAAGAGATACTAACTTCAACCATTCCTACAGTGTCCCCTGAATCATTGCAGCGGAGTGGGGAATAAATGAAACAACAATTTTGAACACTATGTAGGAAACCACAATATTTAACATTACCTTATTACCAAATTGAAGCTGCAATTATTATATATACGGAAGAAATTCTTTTCTGTGAGGGTGGTGAGGCACTGAAACGGGTTGCACAGAGAAGCTGTGGATGCTCCATCCCTGGAAGTGTTCAAAGCCAGGTTGGATAGGGTGCTTTGGGCCACCTGGTCTAGTGGAAGGTGTCCCTGCCCATGGCAGGGGGTTGGAAACAGATGATCTTAAAGGTCTCTTCCAACCCAAGACATTCTATGAGTCTGGTAAGTTTTTTTGTAGTAGCAGAAACATAGGCAAGGTTTAGATTTTACCTTTTTGTGGATATACTCTTAAGTTATATAATGACAACTGTTAACTGGAATCAACAGAAGGTTAAATATTAAGCTAGCTGCAAGCAATTTCACTGAAAGAATCTGCAAGCAATTTCACTGAACCAATTTTACTAAGAAAACTAAGACACAATTCCACATACTTATTTCACAAATTATTCAATAAAAGCTGTATATATAACATGTACTGCATAGGTCATTTCAGCCCATGTCCATTCTAGACTTTCATGCCCAGCAGAAAGAATTTTATGCATCTCTAGCTGTGATCTCAAGTTCACAGTCAAATGGATTAAGCTTTTTCAAAGCAAGGTATCCAAGATCTTAAATGTCCAATTCTTTCACTTTGACTCCAAGTTAGAATAACTTGAAACTTCCACTTTAACTGCACATTTAAATGCTTCTACCTGAATGGGACAAAAATTCTGAGGACCTTTACTACCAAGCTTCTATGACTGAGCTTTTAAGTATGTTGTGGGGTTTTTTTGAGCCTTACAAGCCTTGCTATAAAAAAGCCATTGTTCATATTTCACTGACCTTAGTCTCTGCCCAGGCAGTGGAGGGGCTGGAGGGGGAGGCTGTCTACACACACTACAATACATTATTGTGCTTATTTCAATATCACTCTGCTCCAGGGTGAACTATTTGGCTTTAAAATGTCACGGACTGGTATCGTAAGTGATGGAATCCTTAGAAAAATTTCAGCAAAACCTCAAATGATTTATAAAATCATTAAGCTCTCTTGGCAACCACTCTTTCATAATGTGAAATTGTACATTTTAAAGCACTCATAATAAACTGGATAAACAAACCCTAAAATCAGGAAGACTCCTGAGCCTGAAATGTAGGCAAAGTTCATTACCCAACTACAATTCTTCTGCTTCTTGCATAAATTTAGTATCTGCTTTGCTGCTGTGTGCTAGGAGTTTGAGACGACAATGCCTGTTTCTGCTTCTCTGCCTAGTATTTCTAATATTCAATATACTTGCCTTTTTTCTGCATTCTCAGACTCAAACTCAGACCAAATTGCCTTTTCATTCATTTTAAGCTCAGCTTCATTCCCAGAGCCTGCCCACACTAAAAACAAAGTCTACCTATTGTAATGTAAGAATATAAATGTTAGATAAGGTGAACAAAGATCAGGGTATTGGTATTTTTCACTAAAGACAGTAATTATTTGCCTAAAAATCTGAGTCATCTAGAAACGTTACTTTTTATTAGGACAAAAAAGTGGCTGGTTTTTCTCATGTGTACGTGTATAGACACGTATCTACCAGCAGGTGTGTGCCTCCACTGTGCATTCCACCAAGCTGGTTTTAATTGGTCTGAATTTTTTCCAAAATTTCTTTTCATTCAATGTCTCTCATCACTAGCTACAAACAAAAAAGGATGTGAGAAGATAGCACAACAGCCTGTGCAGGAATATTTTTTGTGAAACAGTTCTCAAAAACTCAGTGTTATAATTTTACTAATTATCTGTAAAGTGCTTGATAAATTGTTCCATTTACTTGCCATTTTTCCATATATATTTCTGTAAAAGATAAAAACAGTGCTCCACTGCAAGAATCTGACAATAATTACTTAATTTTACACTAAAATGAGTTTCTTCTTTGTTTTAGGAAATTAAATGCAAACAAATACCGATCAATTTGCAATTAGCTTTATTGAAGCTACTGAGCATCTCCCTATCCAACATGCTCCCTACAGGAAATCAATAACATTGTATATCAAATTTTGAGTTAGAAATCAACTAGAAAAAAATTCATATTCCAAAGCAAAATTAAAACAAAAGTTACTTAGTACTGTCTCTATATCCCACAGGTCTTACTTCCATTTGCTTTTTCCATGCAGAGAATTGCCCAGAACAGCCACCAAAGCTTCCTACCAAGTCAGATAAAGAAAGAAGTAATCATCTTTTTTTCACAAAGTGAAGATTGCTTACCTTACATTCACAGGTGTGTGTGGATGCCAGTGTGGCTGAGCAGGATGTATATTAGGATGATACTGTGGCTGCAAATGAAAACATTGAACCTGGTTAAAGAAAACACATAAAAGCTCCCTATTAGCTTTAACCTTTTATTTTCCTGGGGTCATGAGGAGCATTTTCCTGGGGTCATGAGGAGTATGTTCCTGGTGTACCCTAGAAATCCTGCTACTTCAGACCTTCTCCCACGTCACTGAGCACATACATGGAGCCTCTTGGTGATGAGCCTGCTCATTAGGACACACTCATGGGAAAGGGCAAAGAAAATTGCTCTCCTGTTTGACAGACAACCTGGCACATGTAGTGCTTCCCATAGAAAGCACATCCAAAAAAAGTCAGCTTTGATCAAAAGTGGAGAGTAAGAAAGGTTACTGTTATAACAGCAGGCTTCAGAAGGTCACCTGTCTGGTGACAGCACTTCCCTCTCACAGCCAGGAGATCTTGAAGAGAAACAATAAAACAAAACCACTAGTGAGAGTTTTAATAAAAAGTGCTATGACTAAGTTCTCATGCACATACAGTGTTTGGAAGCTTGCTTTCTCAGTTCTACTGACTGTGGGTAGGACAGATGGAAACCAGGTAATGTTTTCCCTGGAGTGCATTAAAAAAAACCCCAACAAGCATTTGACCAGCAATGAACTCTGTAAGTGTTGTGATGAGGGAGATAATTGCAACTTTGAAATTGTCACGATCATCCAGTGTGAGAGGCTGCTCTAGACAAAAGCTTGCTCATGGAGCAGTCTCCTGGGGCCCATCACATTCACAGTCCCAAAGGCTTTAACTTTTACAGAAAGGAAAGGGAGGGGAAAGAAGATGGCAAATGGAGTGTACTCGGCTTGCAGAGCATCCAAGAACAGAGGGGGGAAAAGAGGAAAGAGTCCCTCCACTATCTCCTTAACCCTAATCTGGTGCTGTTTATTTCTGACACATCAGAAAATTTCACCCCAGAGTAAGGAAAGGGGAGCAAAACTGCTGTACAAATTATAAAGAGCAAAAATATTTACCACTAAATACAAAAATGACAACATTTCCCTCTGTAACTGTTATGCTCTTACCTGGTAGTTATGGACTTCAGGAGTATTTTTAGCACTAAGAGAGAAAAAAAATTGCTTTTATGTAATCGATACATCTGTGTCACAATGTTTTTTAGTTCAGGGAAGTACAACAGAGAAGTAAAATTCATATTCTTAAGGACATCATTATTTCATTCAAGATATACACTACAGCAGTTAACATGTGAAAGAGGGGTGTAAAATTTTTTTCTTAACATTTAAAAACAGGAGAAAATTAGGCTTGATAAGCTAGCATAATAGGAGTGAGCAAAAAGGAAGTATGCTTTACTTTAGTCTGAATTCAAATATAAAAACAATAAAATAAATAGATTAAAAAATGGCAACAAGCATTCCCCAAGAAGAATCTAGTGATGCATAATGAAACATGCCAAAGCAATTCATCCCACACCAGAGAATCTGTTTCTACAAATCCTAATGCAGATTGTCTTCAGAATCCTTTTAGCCTGAGAATAGCAACTGAGAGGTAGAGAGAACTTGGGCAGTCACTTACCACAGTTGTGCTGCTTTCACAGGATTGTTTGCTTAAAAAGAAACGAAAACAAAACCTTAAGACAAGTGAAATATCAGCCATTTTGCAGCTCTTGTTATTGGGGGGTTACACTGTGGCTAAAGTGAATCCTCACACAGTCCTATTTGCACAAAAGTGTCGGAATTTCAGGTGCAGCCCTGTGCTTTCTAGCAATCCTGTGCAACACCATAAAGTACCAGGCAGACACAAACCTCCCTCTGGTCCTGCAAGAGTTAAAGCCCTTCAGAGATGACAGCAGACAAGCATATTCTTCCCAAATGCCACAAAAGGACTTTTGGCAGAGTATGTTCTGCACAACCAGAACACTTATTTTCTCACCTTACTGTAGTACCATGTCAATACCATTGAGTCCCTTGGAAATCAGGAACTGCACCTTGCAGAAATTTTCAGTATCTTACTGAAACCAGAGCATTCACAAAGCTGGTAATGGTCTGTGTCTTATTACAGGGAACAATGGAGCAGCCCGTTAGTTGGGAATCCTAGGAGGCACTGAGTAATCCTGAGCAACAAGGTCTTGGCCTGTGCTGTGGACAGGCTGGAAAGAAAGGTGAAGAAGGGAGCTGAGTAACTGGGATGTATCATCTCTTCTTCATAACAGCACGTGTTTCAAGAGCACCAAAAATCTTCTTAGTGATACAGTGAAAATCCAAGTGTCTGCTGAATGCAGGAAGTAAATGAGACACTACAAAAGCCTCAAAAGCAACAGAGCTAGGAGAGGATCCCACCCTTGTGGGCTGCATTTAGCTACAGGCCTTAATGGCCAAAAGATGCATGAAAAATGATAATAGACAGGGAGTTTTTGCATTAACTTTAAAAACATGCTGTTGAGCTCTCTAGAGGGAGATCACCTGGGTATGATAGAAGGTCTGACTGGCTGCAATGGACAGAGAATATACTAAGTGTAAGCCACACTTTCTCTCTTCTCCCTCTATCTCACAGACATATTTACAGAAGCACTGAGATACAGGGCATGACCTGCAGGTCTGTCAGATCCTGTTACGGTAAGAATTAAATAAATGTAAAGAATTCATTATTTAATAATAATAATAAAATAACCCACACTATATAGTTGCATGTCTCACATATCAGCATCTCACAAATTTAATAGATTTTCATTTCAGTTAAACAAGCTCCTTCCATGTACTAAGGAAGGAAGCAGGGGAAAGAGTCCCCCCACTGTAAATGAGAAATAAAAATGTCCCCAGAATACCACAAGATATTCATGGAACTGTGGTTTATATTCTGGAAGGGCAAACAAGTGCAGACATTCTAAGGGAATGTCAGCTCACCCTGCTCCATATGGCAATTGTACCTGCAGGCTCAAGCAATACAGAATTTGGAGGAGATTGTCTTGCAATGCTCCTTCCTAGGCTTTTCTACATGGAACAAAAATCTCAGCTCAAGTTTTTAAGGACAAATTACAAAACCACAAGGGAAATCAATTCCTTATCATTCCGTTTAAATTCAGCACATCTCGATTCCCAGGGCAAGTTAGTTAAGGTCAGAGTCTGGGTGGGTGAATAACATGTCATTATAGTCAGGAAAGCAGCAACAACTGCATAATGAGACTGCTCAATAACCCTAAAATTGTCTGGCTAGATAAGCAAGTCAGTGAGGCTTTTGGACACTGCTCCCCTCCACAGGACACTAACAATTCTTCAAAAAAACATTACATGCTTTCCTTTATTGGGTTTTCTGCAACTTTTCCTCCCTCCTCAATAGAGCAACAAAAGAAACCATAGGTACCCCCTCCTTAGATGGGGGTGGACGGATTAATTCTAGATAAAAACGGAAGATGGAAACAACAAACTCTGGCAAAAGAAAAAAACATGCACATTCTGGTTTTTTAGCTGATCTGACATATTTTTCTTTTTATAATGTGGAACAGATGTCCTGATTATAAAGTGACATTTATAGGAGTTAATGGGACACCTGCATGACTGATTCAGTGACCCCATGTATAAAACCACTCACCCTTGTAAGTGGAATGCCTTCGAGAAGGGTATCTCTTGCTGGGCCTTCTTTCAAATGTACTGGTTCTGCGTAATCTCGTCCCATGTGTTGCTTGATATTCTGTCCTCCCACTTAAAATACAGAAATAAACAAAGTAAACTACTGCCTTCTGCTGGAAGCTGTACCTGCTCCTTTGTATAAGGATAAATATAATGCTGTTACTTCACTAAATACCTGAATCTGAAGCGTGATCCCAGCCTTATGAAGTCGGATCTACTAGATTTACTATTTGCTGGGGCTCGCAATCTGAAGAAAGCATGGTGCTCCACTGCACACTTCCACAAGTGTTTGCACGTTTTGGCACTGTCTAACCGGAAAACAAATGTGTGCTCTTGCTCTCTGCCCTAAATGCAGAAACAAAAGCTTTGCAAGTTGGCATGCATGATATTAGTTATTGTCCTTGGTAGGAGAAACACAGCCTGGGCCAACAGTGTGCTGAGCTTCCCTTGTGTTCTTACCAGCCTGAGCACACACCACACTTTGTTGGATCAGGCCCAAGTAAGGGAAAGAAGTTACCTGTTCATCATCTTCTACAACCACGAGCGTTAATTTGCTTTTTTTAAAGTCCATTTTTGTGATTTTAGGCCTAAACACAAGAAGTAAAAAGAATAAAATTAAGAGAATATTAAAAGAATTTTATTTCAACAACTATTTAATGTTTAAGAGTGGTACTTCTAACCAGGCCAATCTATATTCCGATTAAACCTTCAGATTTTAAACTTTGTAGATTCTATTAAAAATTACAAAATTCAGCCAAGATCCCATTATGCAAACAAGAAAGATTTAAGCATTTTAACAGAAAGGAATATAACACAAAAGCAGATTACCAGAAGAATAAGCCTATTTTGTTGGCTCCTTCAAAGATCAATATGCCTGTTGGTGTCAGCCCAAGAGCATATTCACAACCATCTCTTCCCTGCAAGCAAGGAGAGAATAAATAATCAATCTGCCATGAGCAGTGTAAATCTTACTACAGTAGCAGTGCAAAATCCATAGGTCTTAAACTAAGCACTAAGGCTGGCATATTTTAACTTTACAGAGCAGAAGAACAGGTGTCTGTACTGGGCGCAAAGTGGCACTTTTTGGCAACAGGAGGCTGCAGGGTGCCCTCTGTGGGAGGAGGCCATGTGCTGCTGGCAAGTGGCTCTGAGATCCATGGAGATGGACCCACACCAACACTGTACCCAAGGGAGCCCACAGCTCAGCCCACCTGTGTTTAAGAGCAGGCAGCTCCTGCCGGGGGAAGGAGACACAACAAGAAGAAACTGAGAGACACAGGAAAAGGCATGTGGAAAGAAAGGGACACTGTGGGAGCATGGCCAAGCACCTTTGGGAGGAGTGCTGCACATGGGAAGTGTTTCTGAGGGACCATGGCCCACAGGGCAATGCACACCAAAGCAAGGACACCCCTCAGGGACTGACCCACACCAGGGCAGGGACCTCACACTGATAAAATAAAACATGCCATGGATCTTACCTTCACTACATGCATATCTACACCATACATCTCTAGCCATTTAGCTTTGTTCAAGTAGCACAACTCAGCCTGCGCCGGGCTCTTTCCCCTATGAACATAAAATTCATACTTCATGGTAAAAATTTTTTGTCCACTTTAAAAGCTTTCAAATTCCTTCCCCTAACCTTTCCTTTGTATCCTCAATCTTAATGACACTAAATGGTATTTATGGTATTTCAAGCTTAGCTTACATTTTTACCCTCTTCCCTCCAAATGAAAATAAATCAGAGGACTGAAAATGGAAAAAGGTCTAAAATTGCCAGTAAGGATGAAAATTCAGGTAATACAGTATAACTGAAATGTACCATATTTATTAACAAATGAAAGGAAACCATCCTGAACACAAAATTTATGTTTGAATGAAAGAAGGAGAGAAAGAAAGATATTTGCTTCCAACATAAACAGGAAGACCTGACTCCTTAAGTAATTAAAAATAATCAAAAGAAACAACAATAAAAAATTAAAACTCACCCCACCAACCTTCCCTAAATTACTGCTTGCTGTTTCTAGAGAAGGAGAGGGCTCAAATCCTTTTTATAATACTTCTCCACTGACAAACATAATCCCCATTTCATGCCTTTTGAAGGGACTTGACTTTGGAAGAGAAGGAAACCTGTTGCTAGAGACCCCACTCCCACACAGGTACTCTACCTGCACTCTTTCCATTTCTGAAAAATGTCAAATTCCATTGCTTCAGTCTGGTTTGGTGCAAACCTGAATTCAGACACGAGCTCTGGTGTGTGCTCAGGATGCTCACACTCTCCCAACTCAGCTGAAATCAATCAATTGAAAAGTTAAAAATATAAAGTTCTTGGGATGACCAAAAACATTTAATTCCATTATGCCTACAAAGAAAAGGATAGTTTGCAAGTTTCTAAGCATGTTGCAGAATGCACTTGTGTCAATGCTTTAAGTTACCACTCCAACCCCCCACTCCTGGCCCTACTAAATTCAAACCAGATTTTACAGTAGAAGTCAGATAAATGCATTTGCAGGAACAGTGTAAGGTTGTGGTACAGAATCCTGACATTCAGGAATGTTATGACTGAACCAGCTTAACTAAAGCTGCTTCTCAGGATTTTAAAGCACTTATAGGAAATAAAGTTTCTACTAAAAACAATTATCAATGCATCTTCTGTTTTAGAAAAGTTTACTTTGAAACTTCCTCTCATTGCATACTTTTCATTCCAAATCACTTCCCATTCTATTGCATGCTCTGTTATGTTTCTGTTCATGTCAAAACACAAAGGGGAATACCTGGTCTCATGAAACTAGTGATAAAGCTGTGTGGTTTTTTTAAATCACAGGGGTAGTGCAATACTCCAATTAAGTAAATTTTAAGGACAAAAATGCCGAAACATTAACATGATTAAGGTGTCACATTCCACTGACACGCTTAGGCTCTGGTATTTTCTTTCCTAGGAGCAGAACACTTGCCAACTCCCCTGAGCTCAGCCAGAGATGTAAGTGCTGAGCATTTCAGTGACTGATGCCCTGAACGGCCCCGTGTCTGTGACAGCTCTGCTCCTGGAGCCTCCCAGCTGCACAGAGAGGCTGCAGCCTCACTGCCTCGGGACTGGGGGACAAACACCAGGGGCAAACACACTCTCCAGCAATACCACATGTCACCTGACATACGAGTGACTCCCAGCCAGGCCGTTGGCAGGCCCCGTTTCCTAACTGCTTACTACTCTTACTACTGCCACCGAAATAAAAATAAAACTTGAAAAGCATAGAGGGAAACTGAATCCCTTGAAGAAAACAGTTTTATGGCTTCAGGGTGCTTTTACACTTAACAGCTGCAAAAATTTTATTCACAGCCAGACTTCAAAAATACCTAGCAGGATCCATCAGCAGATAGGAAGTTGCATTCCAAATCCAATCTGTTGGCTGATAACACCTGCTAGGTGGTTTTGAGAACTTGAGCTTTGCTGAGACATTTAGCAATCCTGAGGATATTAAACAGATTGAGTTCACTGGTCTTGATTTCTAATTACTGTCTCACACACATTTTTTTTCTCTCAACAGTAATCTTCCATAGTGAGTTACAGCTTTCTTATCTGTTAAAGGAAAGGATATATAGATATCTCAGCTCTGTGGCTGTTTCATCGAAGCTGGAAGCCTATTTGACACAAATATTATTTCGAATTACTGTCAGTCCAGTCTCCAGTGTACAAGAGGGAGCCACAGCAAACACATTAGCAAGGAGGACTTCAAGGGGGAAAAAAAAAAGTAAGGATATGAAGCTTGATGTGTTGCCAACCATCTAGGGAAAACAGGAGATTTCTCTACTACTTAACTGAGAGAGGAGGTGGGGAACAAAGTCTGACTGTGCTGTAAAGAGGATGTGTAGGGATGAGAAGAATCATGAGCTTGTATGACAAAAGACAGGCAGAGAAGCTAAAGCAGTAGTACTAGGTAGGAGAAAAGTATCACCCTTGTTTCTCCAGAGCTGAACTCAATGTTTCTTCACTCCCAGGCAAAAAAACTGTGCTATCTTTTTGATCTCTAAGAAACAGGTCTTCAAGGTAAGAGTCAGTAAGAGACTTGCCAGCTCCCTGCACAGGGCTGGAGGGCAGTCCTCATCACAGACTCGATGAGGACACTGTCACTGCTGGGGTGGAACTGCACTCCCTGAACTGTTCAAGAGCACTAATATTTCCCATGCAAGGGCACAGCAGAGGACCCATCTCTTCATTTGTGGTATTATGACATGCTTTGGCATGCCCCTTCTCTGCCCTTTATTGGGGTGGTGTGTGTGTGTGGAAGGTGGGGCAGGTGTTACATAGCACATGTATATACATTATCTGTGCTCTTCAAAAAAGAACTGCATAACCTGCAGGACACTTTTAAAAGGATGTTTCCCAGAAAGTTTTTGAAAACTCCAAAAGTATATTTATTTGTAAATATATGGCTGATTCTTTTATACAGGAAAAAAGGAGGAAAAAAGGAGGAAAAAAGGAGGAAAAAAGGAGGAAAAAAGGAGGAAAAAAGGAGGAAAAAAGGAGGAAAAAAGGAGGAAAAAAGGAGGAAAAAAGGAAAAAAGTTCACAGTATCCCATGAAGAGGTCTTATGATTAGAACTGGAAAGTGGAGATCTGAGAAAATATTTTCCTTTTCAATCTAACTAGCAGCTTCAAAAGTGTATCTGGTTAAACACTAAGACCATACAACACTGAGACAGTTAAAAACATACTGGTAACAGTGACAACTCAAGATTGATGACAACTTTTCCGCAGATAATCCCTAAGTGAAGCATAATATTAAGTATCTGCTTCACAAGTTACCCCATACTACAAACCAACTTTATTTGCTACAGAATTTCCTGCACAGGACTGGCAACAAGTCAACACTTTACATTTGAAAGATGATTCACACAAAACACCAACCTTGGAAACTGCTATTGGAAACCAAAAATTACTGTAACAGAAAACTTCCTTGATAAAAAAAAAATAGAATTATGAAATTTAAAGCTGATCTGTGACATGACTTTTGTTTCAGTGGGCTCAGACTACTAATGACTAAATAGAAATTTAGAGCTTTTTCTTCACTCTTAGGAAAGGCACACTAAGGAGCAAGACTGGATTTTACAGAGTAAATGTAATCCACTGTGGAGGGAATAATTGACAGTTCTTTACAGTTTTCTGCTTAATTACATTACCAATGTCAATAAAATATAGCAAACTTTACACCAAAAATGCTTATTATTATGTATGTCAGCAAAGAGACTGAATTAGTTGCAGTTATGAAATAATTTTGGACAAGCTTATAGTAATATAGGAAAACTGAAACGGAAGAAGACAGCAAGAAAGTATAAAAGTGTATTCCCACAGACAGCACCAAAGAGTATGAGTTTTGGTAAACAGCTGGACACATCATAAACATGATGGGCAGCTACTGCATTTACACAGTAAACACAGGTGTCAGTTACTGCCCAAAATGCTGAGGCATCAACCTGTTATTCTTTGCTTGGTCCTCCATGCTTGGACCAGATGTGAGGTTACCGGAGTTGCTATCTGTGAAAACGTAAGCAACAAATCAAATTTGGGCTCTGTAATTCCTCCAACTCAGAGAGACAAATGGAGTCTGCCTGCAGCAGCTCTCTGCATGCCTGACAATCTCAGTTGTGCCAACTGGTGCAGCAAAACAACCCAGTGCCTTAAGATTTACACCTGTTGCTGCTTGGAACTGAATTCCCACTTTTGCCCATCAAGACCATCTAGAATCATTGAGTTACTTCCACTGCTACGTTAAACTAAGAGACTCTGCCTAAGCACTCCAGGTGCCATGGCCCAACCACTAATAAATCAGGAAGAGAATTTTTCAATTAATTTTGCTGCTAATATGCTTAGAATGGTCCAGCTCACTGCACTTTCTTTCAGAAAAAAATGAACTTGATTTGAGCTTCATTACAAAAATTTCCTCCCCATCTGCCTGAAATGGAACAAATATTTGTATTAACATGCTTGGAGCAACAAAAAAACCCCCCACGTTGTCCTACTATAACCTAATGAGAAACCCTGTGTACTGGAATTGCTTTTACATCTTGAAATCCTTGCTCCTGACACAGCAGTGACCTTAGTTCTTACCTTCCCATACAATTCCCATATAATTCTCTCCTCTCCAGTACCTGCCACTCCCTCCCTCCTGCCCTGTACCCATCTCCTGAGTCACACCCAGTGGAGGTGACTCTCCCAGGCACTGCTGAGGCAGCAGGAAGCCCATAAGCACAGACAGCCACCTCCCACAAACCGTGTGAAGGGCCAGCTGCCCCTTCATGCTGCAGTGGTAGCACACTTGTGCACGCATCACGGCTTCTCCCTCCGTGGGGAGCTATTTTGGCTCCTTCTTGCCCAAGCAGGCCTGGCTTTCCATGAAACTTTTGTCTAGCCATGCTTTAAAGTCTCCTTCCCCGTATCAAGCATGCAGACATTGGCTAATGTAGTTCAGAGGTTATGAATGGAGGCAAGTCAAGAAAGTGAGCTCCCTGAAACTCTTCTCCTTGGGTAAAAGAATGGCATTTATCAGTGAGAATGCATTAGTAACAAAGAAAAATAAACCAATAGGTGATTTTTTGAATAAATGAAGAAAAAACACTTTCAAAAGATTGCATACCTTGAAGACACAGAGCTGCTAGTTCAACAGCAGTTTCATATGGGCATTTCAGTCTTAAAAACAAAACAAAAAACCAAACTATAAAAGTCATGTCTCTTGTCAGTGAATTCCTCTTGCAATAAAGCTAAATAGCAGCCTGATACAAAAACCAGAAACATTAACTTCCACAAACCACTAATGCTATGAAACATCTACAATTAATTTTCACTTGTATATGATTATTTCCTAAGTTGGTACATTCTGATTAGCATTAAACATGATACACTTCACCATAAAACAAGTTTGAACTAATGGAGAAAACACTAAATCAACTAGGGAACCATTTTTACTTTAACACTATATGGGTTTGAGGGTTTTTTTTCTGTAATTAAAAAAAAAAATACAGCAGGTGTGAATATGGGTCAGGGTAAGACTATAAACACATAAAATATTTTTGCAGAGTTGACCTGAACAAAAAGCGTTGCACTTTCTCATCCTCTGTTTCACCCTCCATACTGGAAAAAATGTGGCAAGCCCATGTTAACATTTTCCAGTCATAAAACCCAGGACAGTTTTTGCTCTCTTTAAACATTTCCATCACCTGGTCAATCCATCAAAATCTTTCCCCATTCTACTTGTCAGTAATATAGTCACGATACACACAAATTCCTCTATGTCTGTATTCTAAAGAAAAACAAAATGTATGTGGGACTGTAAGTCACGTTTACAGTTTGTGCATGAATACCATAAAGCATTAAAAAATCACACAGTTAAGGTAAAATTTAAAATCACTGGGAGATTAACTATTATAAATTCTTTAAATTACAGTTGCAAGTGTAAAAAGGTACTTACTTCCCTGAAAGAATGTCTTGCCGGAGCTGTAATACAAACAGGTACCTGACAAATAAAAATTCAGAAAGTCAGAAGTAATTACAGTGGCATCCTTCTAGCTCCACTGGCTGGAAGAACACCCCAATTCATTGAGTAGTAACAGCAATTTTAATAACAAAAAAAAAGGGCCTTTGGGATCACACTATGCAACACCCTGCAAGCTTCAAAGCTCCCATAGCTTTCACTAAAATCAAAGAGAAGAACGTTTTTTGTCCACTGGTTGTGTTCAGGACACTGTCCAAAGCTTTGATGTTTAGGATGTGCCCTATCTGAGCACACACCACAGCAACCTAAATGTTACTGACACTCCAATGTTCTCCTAAGCTTGGGTCTTACCTAGTTCAGTCAGGAATTGAACTACAGTATCTACAAAAAAAACACAGATAAAGGCATGTAGGCTTCAGGGCTGCCTTCTCAAACACAAATACAGAACATAGAAAAAGTCCAAATTGGGCAAAAGGAAAGGTTCAAACCAAAATGCCACTTAAAAATAGCAGGGAAGTTCTGAATAGAAGAAACACGAATTCCATAGAGCTCACACATTTATTTAATAAGCCAAGTAGGAATTTACAGCCTTCAAACTGCTGTAGTATTTTAAGCTGTTGCTTTGCTAATCTTCAATTCCAGACATGCTTCACTGACACCAGTCAGAGCTGGGCTCTGAGGCATGCACAAGTGCCATAAGTCATGCAGGAACTTGTGAAGTCATAAGGACAGGAAGGCACAGGCAGACTCTGCACTGCTCTGGACACTGTGGGGTGAGGCTTGCAAAGATGAGTGACTCGAGAGAAGAAAGCATGAAGCACTCCTGAGAGCCCAGTAAATGCAAATATAAAGCTCTCCTATCTTTACAAAGGATGCTAGAAAGGCAAAGTGTTTTTCAGCACAGAGATGTGCAGTGAACGTGGCAAAGGACAAATAATTGGAATCAGGGAAACAGAAATGAAAAGGAAAATTAAGATTTCTCATGATAACACTAGAGCAGAATAGGGTTTATCCATGTTAGTTCTCTGTTACATCTCTGATTCACACACTTGGCTAATACCTGACTTGCTAATCAAAGCTGGGTATCTGCATGCAGAGATTAAGAGTTGACAAGTACACTTCCTGTTCTCATTGACAGCTCAGATGATTGACAGTCCCAAACTCTCTAAATTTGCAAGAGAACTCTGGGCAGTGCTCCTGTCAGTGCCAGGTGGCTCTGCTGGGTATGGCTTACTCTTGCTCCTTTTCTGTGTGCAGGCTGACAAGCACTGGCACCTCAATTGTTGCTACTCCAAATCAGCAAAATACCTTAGAAAATTCTCCACAACACACAAGTATAGACATGTTCCTCTGTTGTTTTTTATTTTACATGTTTTTATAACTAAACTAACTAATCAGGTCACACACACAAGTAACATAAGATGTCTTCCAAAATGCACTGGATTTCAACTGTGTTTTTAAACTGAAAAGAAACCAGAGTGGGTGAAGGGTTTTGATACTTCACAATACTGTGTTGATTATGAGGAAGCAATGCTTGTAGCTTCCTCAACTAGAAATTGAAGTTTGCTAGAAAGCAGATCTCCAGAAGGAGTTTTGAACATCCCCTACCTGGGAGGTTCACAGTTACTGTTAATGACAATTTTTCTTCCACTTGGAAATGATTTTGAGTATATAGTTATTAATCTTCACTTTGTATTCAACATGCTACATGGAAAATATGATCCAACTAGCATAAAGACTCTTAACCCCCCTCCCCCCAGAATTATAAGAATTTAAAATTTATGAATTCTAAAATTCTTAAATTCAAAATTACTTTCCCCAATTAAAAAAAAAAAAAAAGCCCCTATTTTTCTTACACAGTTTCATAGTGGTCTTCTGTCAATCAAAAGAAATTGTTTGCAACACTGAATATTTAGCTGTCTAAAGTGTTTTTCTAATTAAAATAGTCTTCTGAAATGTCGTCTTTCAGCAATAATTAGATCACAAGGCATCAGAGGTTAATACTTTCAGACAAAATGTCTTACTTGATCACAGCAATGATCACATAGCTCAGAAACAATCTCACAGTGACTAGGATCATATGCTTCAGAGGATTAAGCAAGAAATCTTGTGGTAGACAGTAATGCAATAATTTGACCACAGGGGAAATGTAATACTTGTCAGACATGCACCCTGATGTATGAAGACTTACATCAATTTCCAGAAAACACATATTATTCCTACTAATTAAACTGCATTTTCTCATTAGAGATGTCCATAAATCATCAGATTTTTGGATTCTCTTAAAGTCTTATACTCAGCTACATAAGGGGCAAGGATTTTTATAAGTTAATTATAAATTGTATAGGAACATGCCCTTTTATTGAATTATCAGTGCTGGACTAAATTGATAATGGATATTAAAGACCCTATGTCTACATCATAAGGTGGTGACAATTAGCTCCTTAATCTTATTTCAGGCAGTGAGAAAAATCCATGGTCGGCACAGCAGACAGCAAAGGAGACAGTAATCATTTGCCTGCAGCCGTAAGTTTAATGTAAACATCACATGCACATGAACTACAACAATCAACCATCTCTAAACACCTTAGGCTGATTAGGAGTACACTGCTTATTGCCAAGCAAATTAGAAGACACACAAAGTGCCCTACGGTGAGAGACAGAACAAAAGAAAAGATAAAATACCATTAAGATAGATGACTACTATACAAAGAAGACACAAAGTAAGCAGAGACAGAAGCTAAGTAAGCCCTTTCTCACAGCTGCTCCTTTCCCAATTTTCAGAATATCCTCTAAATCACACCAAGGTGCTACAGACCTGGCAAGGCACAGGCCCACAGAAAACAGCCCAGCAGATTGAGACAAAAGACTTCCAGATATTTGCAGAGTGACTTTGTACGATGCAAGCTTTTCCTTCCCAGAGAACCACGGGGAAGCAGAAGCAATTCAGTCAACTGGGAACCAAGAACTCAGGCTGGCCATTCCCAGTTCTGTGGCCTTGGTACCACTGTTAAATCACCCCCAAGTCTCAAGGCAGGAGGAACAAAGCAGGGCACTGGCATTTTAGCAGGACATAATGGAAAACACTCCCTGAGGATGGCAAGTATCAAAGGCAGGCATCCCCCAGCTGCAGCTCTCCCCACCCAACGCTGCCTTTCTTTGCCAAATTCAAAGCACCAGAATGCAGCATCTCCTACACCCTAACATGCTTGGAGAGGCCCCTGAATGCTTTCTGGCAGACAATAGAAAAGATGATGTTTCTTTGACAGTAGGAAAACACCAAAGAGGGAAGACAAAAGACCCACTCTTAATAAGAAAGCTCGAATCACCTGCTTACAGTATCCCCATGTGCCTCAGATGTTTTAATTACCTCGTCAGGCATGCAGAGTTCCTACCTGGTGAACTCTTCGTGAAGGTTGTTCGGTTCTGATGAATAGTACTTGATTCGAAAATGCAATGTGTACGGAGGTCCAACTGCACAGGCACAGATTGTACATGGGGAAAAAAAGGTTTATCATCGTTGCAGTCCTCCTAAGGCAGAACGGTCTCCACACCTCCCCACAACCCAAGAAACCCATGATGCCTTTTCATCATGGCATCACCCAAAATTAACTATATTTTTCAAATTCCTCAGAGAAAACATTTTGTGTTTTTTAAATTCAAAAATGCATGCAATAAATGAAAAAACAGACGATTACCATACTTTATGACACTCATAAATTCAAATTTACCAAGGAATAGTCCATTTGGCAAACACTTTTTTGTCCACAGAGGTGTGCCCCACAGCAAGCTGTGAATGACAGTAAATTCCAGATACACTGCCTGTTGCTGGGCCCAGGGGGAGATGGAAAGAAGAGGGAAGGAGAGGGTGATACTCCTTAACAGGCATAAACAGTAGTCCAAAAAAAAAAAAAACCTACCACCCAATAGATCAGCTTTGGATTCAAACACATGGATGAGAAAAGGTAAAATAAATAGGGTGAAAAGTGCTGGAGAAGACTCTGGAAGATACCCATGAACACAGAAGCCAACAAATTCCATGGAATTGCAAGAATTGTGTTTCCTAACATCAGAAGGTGAATGCTAAATCTGAGTTTCCGTGTAACACAGATAATAAGAAGTTATCCAGCTACGAGACTGCGACCAATGCATCCTTATCTGCCTAACCCTCAACTTCTGACCAACTGCCTCCAGATGTATTATTGATGTAAAAATTACTTTGCCACAATTTTCTAAGGTCTTTTGTAACACCACAGAGGCATAGTGAACAAGTGCCTATTAATGATCCTTCTATTAAATGACATGCAGCCAAAATTCAAGTAATTAGAGCTTTGATTCTGTCTCCATGTACAGCTCCTGTAAGTCAGGCTACAGCACCCTGGGCTCACAGTCAGCCTCACCGGTGAGGTCTGCATAGGCGAGATAATGACTTGGAGAAAAGAGCAGTGAGCAACATCCATCATGAAAGGGGAGCTCTTCACAAAGCATCTGCTGGATGCAAGGTAAAGGAAAGCATCCTGTTGTGAGACAGACCTTTACAACACCCAACTAATTGCTTCCCTCCTTGGCATTCCTCAGAGCCAGGATTGGCCAAATTCTTTTCAAAACAGGCCTTTCACAGATTAAAAGCAGACAAAAGCATGCAACTAAACTGGCTGAAGGTGTTACAAAACTACTTATTTTCCAGGAGAAAAGGACAAAGCTTTTTCACAAAGTGCAGCTGCAGATCAGTTAGTCACTTATGGTAAAGCAGCCTGTGATGTGATGGAAAGGGGAGAGAAAACCAAACAGCAAAAACCGTCCCCACAGCAGCTACCTTCACCAGGGATTCTAGCAGGCTGACACCCACACACCATGGGGCAACAACAAACTATCCTAAAGGCCTTTGAAGAGCTCCACTGTTTACAAAAATCATCTAGATATTTGGGTACTTATCAAAAAGAAAGGCAAAGCACCACTGAAGCCATCAGGACCCATCTCTGTGAGGTCCTGCAAGGGGGTCAACGATTTCCTTGAAAACCACTACATTTTAAGCTCACAGAAGCCATGTCATCAGTGGCCCATGACTGTTGCCAGCTGCAGCACTGTAACAAAACACGTTAATGCCAATGCTCTGCTCTACCCAAGCCTGCAAACAGATTATCAAAAATCCAGGAGCTACTTCCCTGCCTTAGACAATTTTCACAGAAAACTCAGTGGCCCAGTCCAACCCAACCCCTCCACCCAGAACTACCTTTGATGAAACAGCAGCTATTTCAAAACTACATTTGACAAAACAGCAGGTATTTTTGCTAGTTTTACTTCCAAAATAATAATTTGGGGAAAAAAATTTAAAAATTAATCATTACACAATGAAGTATTTTCCATTCTCACTCTCTGAGAAAAATTGCAGGATATCTGTTCTTGATCAGAAGCAGTGACAGGAACTGCGATCTGCGTCCAGGCAACCTAATTTCACAGATCAGACTGAAATTACCTGGCAACCTGCTCTGCCTCAGACAAACAGCATGTGTTTAACAAGGGCTTCTGAAGGCTGGGCTACTGCTTAACAACTGCTCCTGCATTTCGACATAATATAGTCAGTCAGTCACCCATTAAATTAAAACTATTTCCTAAGACATGTTTATTCCATTAACGGCCATATTTAAACATTCTATATCACGTTCTAATATATGAAGTTCAAATTCTTTAGGAAGCAACAAGATAAACAGGCAGAGACATAGTACTTACTTTTTATTTGCTTCTTAATGAATTTTGAATGGTCCAACCAGTGCTAAAAAAAGAAAATCCACACTTAAAAGCAGTTCGATTTCAAGATTTTTTTGACTCCATAAACTGATTACAATAACATTTAACAGATAAAAATATCTTATAAGGAAATATTGTCATATTTATTTTCTAAACCTCTGCACATTGGTAAAAGTGTTTTTTTGGCACATTATACAACTTCCCTTCTTCCACACAGGAAAGCTTGATTTATAGATTCATCAGTACTGCCAGGGAAGGCACTCTTCCAGAGAAGAAGCCTCAAACTCCAAGGCCACAAAGCAGTGGTGTGTAAGGAAAGCACCCTTTTGTCCCCAACCCTGAGTTTCAGCTTCCTTTTAACTCCTGTTGATAGGGATTCTCCAGATCCTGTACTGCCCTGCCTTCCACTGCTCCACAGCCAAGTTTTTTTTCAAGGTAAGGATAGAGACTTAACCCCACTAAAAGCATTTGGGAAACACTGATGTACACCCCAACCCCTCCTTTTTAAACTAAGGCAAAAGATCTGGAATAGATGCAACAATGATGACAAAACCATATGATTCCTATCAAAGTTTATGCACTCTCTTGTCAATTAAGTGCATCTACAGAAAGGCAGCAACAAACAGAGTCTGGTATAAATTTAGTTTACATCTTTCACTGTCTCTGCTCAATGTCCTACAGAAGGCTGCAATCTGATTTGAAGCAACTCCATGTAAATGCTTCTGTCATGAAAAGTGATAAAAGAGTTTTGGATTTCCTGGAAATAAATGTTTTTCTATCTTTATATATATTTTAAAATTATAAACTAGTTACGATGAAACAAAATCTTAGGGGAAAAAAACCCTCTTCCTTCTTTCCTATTAAAGCATGAATGTTTTCAGAAAAAGGATAATCTTTCAGAGTACTTATTACACCATCAACATGCTACCATGGCTAAATAAATGTGCAAAATTATTTGTTAGCTAGTAATACTGACATTTATTTACTAATTCTGTTCTAAACCAAGGCAAAAAATTATTTATCACAGGTGTAGATGTGTACAGATCAAAATTCTGACAATTTACAATCCTTAAGGTAAATAAATCTCACAAGAGGTAGAAAGAGAAATGGAACAATGATTTTGAAGGTGATTTTATTTGCAGGAGATTTGCAAGACTCCCTTAGGTGAGGCTGCCAAGAAATCCATCCTTATGACCTGAGAAATGGAAATAAAACATTACAGCAGCTCATTTAAATACATTCCTTAGAGTTGCAAGTAATTTACTTTGTCTCTACTTTGCTCTCTTATGAAAAACTACAGCTTTGTGAAATCTCAAATTTTTCATAAGGAAAAACATGGAAAGTTTGCCTTTTTTTTTTTTTTTTTAACTGAAATTATACAAGTCTGTTACTTTCACAGCTCCAGGGCAGATTAATTTTTTGTTCTTCAAGTACCTAGCTACAAAAATGTCTTTGTTCAGTATTTATTTTGGATAAAGAAAAACCACTCAAAGACAAATATAATTAATCCATTAAAAGAAAAGTTTATCTTCATGTAAAATACATCTATATACATGCCCAAAACCCCTGTTAGTACCATGTTCTGGAACAAGCACTGCACAACCTGAACTATATATAATAATTCCCAATGGAAAAGCAGCTGAAAGTCCCTTTCTGAGCATGTGGTCTTTAAGGTACATTAAAGCTCATAAAAGAGCAAGTTTCAAACTGATTATTTGCAAGTGCAAATACTTCATATAATAGTTAAAAAAATACCTAACAAGACTCCAGGAACTACTTGCGCAGCTCATTAAATGACACTACAGCTTAGGCAGGAAACTATCATCACTCTCTGTCCCTAAGCAGGCAGAGCCAGGCTGCTCCAGGAGATAAAGCACAGCAATGACTGAAGTCACCCCTCCTCAGAAGCAACAGTGAGCTGCTATTTTACCCCAAATCCCACACTACACATCCCATGTGTGATGTGCCACCACACGGATCATAAACACAAATACAGAAGTAGGGCATGGACTGACAGTTTTACTGGCCCAGAACTCCCAGGCCTGGAAGTTTTCATGCAGATTTATGAACCAACACCAATTTCTAAGTCAGATATTTTGTGCAATTTCTGTAGAAATCAGGCTGAATTTTAACACTTCTTTGCCTCAGATAATGTCAGAGGGCTTCTTCACACTGTGTACCACACCAGCTTTCCAAATGTCCCTCTGAGCTGTAAAAAAAACACAGCATTCTAGCTAAAGCCCAGAATAGGTTTGGGCTTGGCTACATACTGCTTGCTGACTCAGTTAGAGGGAAGTGAAAGCAATGAATTCTGAAGTCTCCCTAGGAAGTGAAATAAAATCAGAGGAGCCTTGCTCTCTCAGCACCTAACACTGTAGCTCTGCCTGTCTTGTGCTCCAGCTACACAACCATACAGCATTTCAAGATCTGGACTCACCAAAGAAACTTAGCTACAGATCTCAGAGCGTAGGACCAAGACTGACCACACTCATTCCAACCCCACACCACCATCATCCCCGTATCCTCTTTGGGATCAGAAGTATCAGTGCAGAACATGGAGGAGGAAAGGGATTAATTGCTTTAGGACTGTGTTATGATAGGAAGACAGTGACTAAGCTGCTTTATCCATAGTAAGGGAACCTGATCAAACTGCAGGTAAGGAGGATTCTATGATCATGCTAGAACAGAACAAGTAATTCAGCTGAAAGAGGGTCTACAGTGACCATCTAATCCCACTGCCTGACCATCTCTTGCTATTAAGGACACTGCACAGACATCTCTTAAATACTGACAGGTTTGGGACATCAATTGCCTCTCTAGGAAGTCTGTTCCAGTGTTTGACAACACTCTTGGTAAAGAAATGCTTCCCTTGTCCAGTCTGAACCTTCCCTGATGCAGCTTTGAACCATCCCCATATATCTTTTCTCTGGATACCAGGGAGGAGAGCTCAGCACCTCCCTCTCCACTTCCCATCATCAGCTGTAGAGACCATTGTGGTCCCTCCTTTAATTCTGTCAGGTAAACTGAAAGGTCAAATGCTGGATTAACTTCCATTTATTCCTCTTTAATTTCAGTAAAATTTCTTTGCTCTACCAAATGAATAATGCTTCCTGTGGTATTAAGTGACATAACACAGTAGCCATTGACTGGGGTTCATGTGTTGAAAACACACACCAATCAATTCCACATGAAAGAAACACCATTTTAAGGAATAATTTCTCAAAACACTGGAAGCATGTATTTATCTCAGCATGCTCTCCTGCTGATCACTCACTTTACTGATGTGAAGAGGAAAAAACAAGTACCTCAACATTTCATAATGGTAGCAACCAATATTTTCTCAAAACAGATATACAGCATAGGAAAGATATATTTGTGTTGAGATAGAGAAGATAAACTGCAGCTGTTAAAGCAGTCAACTTACAAGGACCACATGACTGATGAAGGAAGACTGAAAGGAGGATTACCACAGGCCACCACAATCTCATCACACACCTGAGCTTTGCAAATTCCACCACCTCTCTACTTACTTCCTAAAAGAATGAAAATTCCTTGTCTTGATTTACACAGCCCTCAAAGGTGACCTGAAAAGGAAAAAAACTGCATTTGACCCCTTTTTGGTTTGCTTTCTTCACTAGTTTAAAATGCATGAAGAACATCTTGAATAGACTGTGCTCCCTTATGATTACTTATATAGTTAAATATCAGTAAGAGGAAATCCATTTTTACTGGAAGTTTTATTAGCTCTCTGAAAAATACTGGTTTAATGCTTTGTCAAGCTGGAGGTACAAGAGAGAGACTCATGCTCAATGATCCAGTTCAGAAAAGAGGGTGTGCTAAACAAAAGCTGGCACATTTAAAACCAAAAGTCAAATATCCCTTCAACTGTGTTCTTGCTTTCTGGTTTCCTAGACACCTGAATCCTACCAAGCTGCCTGCCATTACTCACATGACGTTCTGAAGCAGAGAGGTTAAAAATGTATGTATCACACGGAGGAAGGAATCACCAAAAAACCAACCCAATAAAAGCTCTGCCCACCAAACCACAGTTTGGGGACTTCTCTACATTTACAGATTTGAAAGGGAGCAAGGGAGCAAAAGCCCTCTTTTCATTTGAAAGGTGACCTTTCAACATCATGATGTTAGTAACAGAAAACCAAATGAGAATGGTATTTATTTTAAGGATCCTTAGGTGCACCATGTCCAGGTGGAATGGACCTCGATATAAATAAATATGTAAGAAATATAGAGGTAAAATCCCTTTTTCCCTTCTAACTGCATTTGATTCTTGATTTTAAGACCAGGAAAAGGTGTAAGATGAGACCAGCTTTTCACAAAATATTGTCAAGATCTTACTACAGGAGCTTCAGTCTCAGCAGGTCAGTTTTGGTTTAGACCCTTTTTGGATGCTGCTGTCAGCATCGTGCTGAGCAGGGCACAGCAAGAGTGGTACAGTAACTCATCAACACCAGAGGTGTGGGACCAACCTGATCCAAGGTAAAGTTCTATCTGTTTTCTGAGTTGTCTCTGGCCTGCCCAAGTCCGAGCAGCTGCCCTCCAGCAGTCCCCTTCAGCTGGCACTGCTCTGCAGCTCCCATGCCCAGCTCTCTCCTGCCCTGGGAAGGGCTGCCAGCTCCCACGTGCCAGACACGGTGGGACCGTGCACACAGTGCAGGCTGCAAGCAATGCAAGCAGTGCTGTCCAGCAGCACAGGGGCAGATGGAGCTGTGATAACCAAGCTCTGGACTGTGATCTTGGGAAGAACAAGGGCACAGATGCTAACTAACTCCAGAGGGCACTGGTAGGCCTTCATGGCTCTTTACCAGCCCTGTGTGAGACCTCCAATCACATATTGCGTGGCATTCATGGAAATCTGGCCTGTCCCAGTCTGAGTCAGCACAGAGACATCTCAGAAGCATCCTGATAAATGATGTAGTTTAACTGCAGACCAGAAAAACTAACCAAGAATAATGGAGAGATATATGGAAAGCCTTCAAGATCATTAGCATATCCTAATTCATAGACATGTGATAACCACAGGAAATTTTGCTTCACAGACGTGATGTGACAGAAGTAAACCACAGAATTATATAAAAATTATATGAAAAGACTTGCCTTGTCTAGTATGTTTCTCATTAGATTTACTTTACAGACAGTGAAAGCTGATACCACTCCACATCAATTCTAGCAATTAAATGCAAGTTACTTTTAATTTTGATGCCCGTGTCCAAACATTCAAAAGTAAACTTTTTTGAAGAGACTTGTAACAAGTAAGCAACAAACCTAAGTCTGTGGAAGAAAACTGAGAAAACCACTGCAGCTTATGCTCCAACCACACACTAAGACAAAAGAAACCAGCACAAACTGTTTGCTGTCCTGGAGAGAATTCTTTACACTCAGGAGAGAGGTGCAGAAGCATCACTGACAGACAGTACCACAACCACCTGCTCTGTATGGCTGCTTCTCAAGTCTGTGTCAGAAAAATGTCCTCCTGAAACAGCAAGTACTACAGAAAGACTAAAGACTGGAATTTGTTAGTGTTTTGGAGTCTTCCACCAAGTGTTCACAGACTGCATTACAGCCTTGGACAGCCACAGCTGCAAGTGTTCCACATTCATCAGGTGCTCTGCATCACTGTGCAGTCAGCCACACTGCCTATGTCCAGAGACTGACCTGGCATTCCCACCACTGCCACTATTAGAAACTGAAGCATCGAGTGCTACAGGATGTTCTACAGCTTTTGGGACCCTCCACCTGTGACTTGTATTTGTCACTCTTGGCTACAGTGCACAGACACACATCCTGCAACAAGCACAGCCCCAAAGTGCTCATCATCCAGAGGAACAAGAGAGATTCAGGGAGGGGAAACTGAGTCACAGAAGAATTTCACAGCTTATTCATGGGGAAAATAGTATGTTTCTAACAGTAGCAGAAAAGGAAACACTTGGCATTATCAAAATATTTACCAGTCTCCCTTCTTCCCCACATCCAGTGTATTGAACAATAAAGCTTGCCCCTAATTTCTTCTGCCTAATGAACACTTGTTAAAGTATTAAGAAGTACAAAAGGAAAAAGACTCCCAGATATCACACTATGAGGCTAATTGACTGGTTTGAACTGCTCATTTTTCCACATCCCTCACATCTCAAGAAGTCACAGCAGTAATATTAAAAGCAGCAGTTGAAAAAACCTGATCAATGAGCCCTTAAAAAGAAAATTCAGATAAATAGAGCAGAGGCAGTCATAAAGCACCAAGGCCCTATAAGTCCCTGACCCAAAACCTGCTGAAACATCCAGGGGTCTAGTTCTCCATGTGTAGAGGAAACAAAGGCATTCATATTACTCTTTGCTGTTCAACTTGCTTCCTACCCACCCCCCCCCAGCACTGCTGAAATCCTTTGCTGTGAGTCATACATGATCCTACCCCTCCCAGAAAAACCTGGTCAGAAGGCTGCCTTCTATAGAGGTGAGGATCTCAGTGGCAGAATCAGTGGATCCTGATACACTGCTGCTGGTTAGGCCCACCTGGGCAACACAGTTCTGGCTGGGGATTTTGCCTCCTGTTTTTGTACTCGGAGCAATTGCTTTCAGGAAAGCCTGTTTCACTTCCACACAATCTTCTCCATCTCCTCCCTCCATTGTCTTCTCACCTCTTGAATCAAAACCCAATTTAGACACAGGTCAATACTGAGAAGTTCAGATGGAAACGTGGTTTACCAGGACAACTCACTGCAGGTCAGTCCTGGCACTCATCTCCCCAGAGAACCTTGGTCCCACCATAGCCATGGGCACCTGCAGGAGGGCACAGGGTGTTCTCACACGTCAGTCACACGCTGTAAAATGCAGTGCTCCCCCACGTGCCAGATACACTGGGTGCAATCACACACCCTCAAAAGGCTCAACTGACTGCAGAGCACAGCTGGGAAAGGCTGTTCCACACGGACCTTCTTTAAGCTAAGGGGTCTCTGTGACAGTAGAGATCAGACATAAAGGACTTAAACCACTTAGAGGATCACTAAAAGAGACACGTGTGAGAAAAGGGACATTTTCATTCTGTTGCTTCCACACATTCTGAGGCATGACAGCAACTCATTTGCACAAACTAAAAAAAAAAAAAAATTAAAATATTTATCTTTAAAAAATTCCCCCTCAATTACTCTGTAATTGTTCTTGTGAACAGAAACAAAGTCATGATGGAAGCAAGCAAATTCCAAGATAATAAACATGGGAAATCCTTCAGTTATGAATTCCTGTAAAACACAGCAGGAGCTGTGAGGGTAGCCATGTTTTGGTATCACAGGATGGAAAACTGGAACAAAGAATGCAACTGTAGAAATGGAGATGTCTATGTATTCTACATCTATCCTATACAGTGCTCACAAGGAGCTATTACCCACAGAAACCCTTTTTCTTAAGATGATTTGGAATAAGAGACAAAGAAAGGACACTGCTGGACAGAAAATGAATAAACATTAGCTACCAATGGCCAAAAATAAATGTCAAATACCCAAACCAAACACAGAATACATTGCACACAACCAGTTTCTACAAAGATCAATTAAATACTTCCTCATGGCAACTGAACTTCAGTAGCATGGTCTCCCAAGATTTTATTCTTGCTATTCCCAACCTCAGCTAAAGCTTTCAAGGCCTCCTGCTTTGCTAGAAAACATACACTGTAGTAAAAGTAACTAAAATTCCAATAAGCTTTACATTTTCTCTAAACCACTGCAGAGACCTGCTACATCAGAGTGACACTCTTCACTCACCCCAAGCACTGCATCTCTGCTGAAGCTCTGTAACAGCTGAATAAGAAATTATTTTCTTGTATTAGAATATTTCTACTAAACTGAATAGCAAGTACCTCAAAATACAACAGTACACTAAGATTTGCTTTAGAATAAACTATTAGATGATTATCTACATCCTTCTATCCTTCTGCATCCTTCTACATTCTTCTGATGGATGTCTTCGAAGAGCACAAGATACAAACTAATGCAGAATTTACTGAACAGGCATAACAGTATTTTCTGCATTACTGCTGACATCTTGCTTTTTACAGCTTTATGAGGGGGTTTTTGTATTAAAAATAAGCTGTTCAAACAAAGTTTTTTCTGTTTCAAAGCAGATAAGCTATAATCATGATTTTGTTTTCCAAATCACAGCTATCAACAGTGCTTGTCCCAACTCTGGCAAAGTTACAGGACTGCAGGAAACACAGTGCACTCAAAAGCTGCTGGCCTTGGAGCACACAGAAGCAATCTCCACTATTCAAAGACTATTTTGTGCTCTCTTATTTCTAATGGCAGCTTAAAGTTGTTTAGCCCTTAACAATACACACTAAAGACAAAGACTTAGAGCCTCAAGGGGTTTACCCAACTTTAATCTCCAGTCCCCCACTTGCCATTGTGTGGCTGGCCTGGCACTAAGCAGAAGCCCATGGAGGCTATGCATTAATTGCTGTGCAAATGAAAAGAGCAGGTCACAAGTTCAAAACAGACCAAGAAAGGCTGCTAAAGCGTGGAACCTTTTGGCACAGGGTGCTGGGCAAGATAAATGCTTGTGTCTTGAAGTTCTCCGAGCTCTACTCACTGCCCAGCTTGAGCCAGACCGAAAAATAAAGAGCCAAGTAAGAGCTTTTGGCCTTGCACTTCAGTGAAGGTAAAGAACTTTGCTTTCAACGCTTCTCTTAATTCAGGAAGCTACAAGCCTACCACCAAAGCCCTGCAACCAGAGTTGGCTTGTTTCAGCCCCCCCAGTAGCTGTTCACAGCCCCTATCCCTCTTCTAACTGCAGATGCATCAGGTACTTCCCTCCTTAACACAGAACAAAGAAACAGCACACAAACAAAGCCTGAACACTTGCACGTGTAGGCACATTTTGCCCTGAACACCAGTGAGAGAGCTACACACAGAACACATGGCTGCTCACGTCTGCTTCATCTTTCTTACCAGTCAAAAGAGCCCTTCAGCTTGGCAAACATGCAAGAAAATGAGTCTTGGCTTCTGATCTGCCCTCTTTCTTGCTAAGAAAGAATATTTTGATCTCTCTTTCTGCTTCCCTTCTTTCATGACATTATGGAACTCCTTGCTAGGTAACTATTCCTAGCTGTCAAATTCCCAGTTGGATGATTTGACAGTGACAATATAATGTGTTTCTCCCATTATAAGCAGGCTCTGCTCTGTTAGCTGTGTCCTTATAATCAGGTCCATCATGAAAGTACACACAATTTATGTAATAGAAATTTTATCAGGAATACACACTAAACTTCCCAAAAATTCCAAACCCACTATGGACATACTTCCTTCAAAACATCAGTTTCCAGTGATATTAACATAAATTAACTTAGACATCAGGATAATGTTTAAACAGATTAATACCACTTCTCCCCAAACTCACAGATTCCCTTCTTCCAATACCAAGTCATTATAATTCCTGGATAGGTTATCAAGTTATTATAATTCCTGTTTGTTGTTTAAAGTCACTGGTAAAACACAGATGATAAAGCAGCTGCTAAAACACTTATCCATCCTTTGACCTAAGCTTGTTAGAGAATAAAGCTGAGAATTCTGGGATGATAAAGTTAGAACCTACACTTCCAAGATGTCAGTACTGCAGCTACATTTTCCCATTAGTTTATTATATTATCCCAGAGAAGACATCTTCTGTTGCATCATGGAAAAAACATTTACATCCTGACCAGAGAGCACTAAAAGAAATACTTATTTTCCAAGTCTGCATATTCTCTATCCACAATGCAGGATTTTGTCAAACTACCTGTTCACACAGAGTGAACAGACAAAGGAAAAGATTTAATATATGGCAGTACAGTGTAACCATGATGTTGTAGTCTTTTAACCCTATCCTATTAATATATCTGCTTGGATCTGTAAATATGGGAGTTTTCTAAATTTAATTTATTTTACCTGTAAATAATGGAGGTCCTTATGTAGAGATAAGGAGAACTTTTAGCTAAAACCTTTTGCTATTGCAAGTGAACCTAAACCTACAAAGCAACACAATCTGTGCATGGAACAGCAGAGAGAGAAGAGTTACGCAAAATCCTTGCTTGAAAAACATTTTGAATACCATGAGCCTACTAACCATAAAGCACATTTTTCTTTACCTACATGCACTTCTTTTTTACTCATGTGCACTCAAGCCACGTGCATGTCATGTAAAATGACACAGGACTCATTCAGAGGACGTGGCTTTATGTGCAAGAACCAAATGTGGCATCGCTTGTCTCAGCAGTACCTCCCCCAACACCGACATCTCTCCGTGGATGGAACTGCACCAGCAATGCATTTATAACAGGCAACACAAAGCACTGCAAAACAGAGAGATCTACTGAAGTTATACTTACTGTAATTTGGGAAGCATCCATGAACTGTAGGCCAAAGTAATCCGTTTCTACAAGGTCCAAATGATACACAATCTGGTCAAACAACTCCTGTCCCTTTGCATTTTTCTGTAACAGAAAAGAAAATGTTTTTTTGTTTTTTTGGTTTTTTTTAAACTGTTAGTGTGAGTTTGTTTGGGTGTTTTTCTTTTCAAGTTCGAATGTGTGAGAAGCAATACAAAAAGGGAAATAATATTGAAATAGCAATACTATTAATTCTGAAGAATTGCACTGACATTTCTTTTTATTTTCCTCAGGAAATATAGAGTGACATGCTGCTCTTGTCTGCAGCTATTCCAACAAGATCAGATTCCACTCTCAAAGAAAACTTTCAAAGTTCATCATAACTAAAAATGTACTAGAGAAAGGAAAGTCTTATGTCCTACAAGTGTCCTAACTCACAGAGCCATTATTTTATACCCTAGGAAGTCAGATTCTCCAGGAAAAGCTTGCTTGATACACTGCCTGAAATCTGTTGGCTATCAACAGCAAGTGCAGTCATGCAGTGCCATACCAACCACGGAAGCTGCAAAATAAATTCTGGACAGCCTGAATACTTGAAGAGCATTGTGAAGAAAATTAATGGGATTGTATAAGAATCTTTCATTTATATAACCAATTGCCATCATATTTACAGCCTTTAAATGAAGAAACAAAAAAGGGCCAAAAAAGCTGTAATTCTTACTTATCTGAAACATGCAGGCATGGAAATAAAACTTAAAACCCCAATTATTGACTACAGGTATGTGTACAAAATGGAGCAGATCTTAAAGGTAGGCTGCACTGGCCTGGGTACTCATTTTGAGGTTAAGGAAAGCATTTAGATACACATTCTCTTCAACACTAGAAAACCAAAGTTTGAAGATTACAGGTGGATAGAAGGAAAAAACAGTAACAAACCATTTTTCACTCCAGGACACAAATCCTGTTGAGTTACTTGGAGAAGAAAGTTTTCAAGTTCTCAAGCAAAAACACCCCTTGGCCAAAAATACATGAGATGACCACAAATCTGAGTAAGAGACTGGAGTGCCTTGGTGCACACATGCCTGGGCTAAAAGACATCTCATACACTTTCTACAGGGAAGTACTGATCAGGATGCACGTTAGTGACTGCTGTCCCTCTTACACCATTTAAGGATTGTTTTTTTCAATTCTGATTTTTTAAACCTAACACATTAGGCATTTACACTTCACCCAAAATGTACCAAAATTCACAGAGTTAAGCATTCAGTTCCTTTAGTTTGGCCTTCTACCCAAAGGCAGCATCAATCATAAGATGCAGAGCTCCTGTTCAGGATTCTAAGCTGTCCAAACTCAGTCTTCAGCAATAGACAAGATGATGAGTTACAACTCTGTTTTTCCAAGAAGGTCAAGCAAGTTCAGGTATAGGTAGCAAATTTTATTTAAATTGTATTTTTGGGGTTTTTTAAACTAACAAAACAGAAGCACAGAAATTGAATTTTATCAAATTTCAAGAGCGGCATCAGGACCTCCATTAAAACAAACTGCATAAAAGCTTAATACCAAAATTAAATTATCATTGTAAGATACTGCTTCATTATTTTGAGGGGGGCAAGAGGTAGATAATAGATATTCTTATCCAAAGTTCAACATTCTGGTAAAAGCAGATGAGAATACAATGGCTTCTTAAAACAGTACATTGCTAAGAAATCATCTTTACTTGTACAGTAATTGTTACAAACAGAACAAAAAGTATCCAGAACACATTTTTTAACATGGAGTAAAATCAGCACTTATTAAAAGAAGTCAAACCAAGGCACAACAAAATTTAAACAGATTCTGCTTAAATGAGGGAGCAGGAAACCCTCAAAAGCAATAAAAAGAGAAACAGCTGAACATGAAATATTCGCCAATGTAAGAAAAAAAATGCACTTTATGCCCTACTCTGCTCATGGTTGCTTGCTTTATAGCATTAACTACCAGTATATGTTTACCTTGCACTGCCACACACCCAATAGAAACCAGAGAGAGCACACTCCACCTTCTGTACCCAAACAGTAGTTAATGTTTAACACGTGTTACACGCAGAACAGCTCTGCACTGCACGGCTAGACCATAAAATGCAGTATTACATACAGAGCTTACAGGAGATTGTAACATTTAACTTGTCACTAAATGAGCTTTCCCAGCAACTCGTACCACTCAGATGATAAAGCTGCTGCAGGCAACAAACTGCTGACAAAAAACTTTCTTTGAGACGTTGCACTACAGGGGGAGATAAAAGTGACTAATTCCTTTCCTCCACTAACAGTAAAGGGTGACCTATTCTTTATTCTGCCTCATCACTGACTGACAATCTAGGGGGTCAGATTGTGGACTGATAAATTAATGTGCACTGAATGAAACAGGTGGAATAGGCAAAACAGAAGGCTTTTTCCTAAGGCATTATATATCCATGATAATGGTCTCTAAAGCAAAAAATGTCTGTATTACAAAAAGCTTTCAATTTTCACTGTCTTCTCACCTCCTTCCAGACAAAACAGTAGCTAAAGAAAAGCTTCCCCTTTCAATATCTGGTCCCACATCAAGACAAGAGAATGATTTTGTACAATAAAATTTTCATAGCAGAGCTAATCATCTGTAATTTAATAAATCACACTCTCTCTACAGACCTTCGACTTGTGCATATTTTCTGAACATACAGCTAAAAAACCCAAACCGCAAACTAAAAATATTTCACAGCCATACCTTGCTAGACAGATGGTTCAGAACTATCAGATGCAAATGGCCTGCATAACTTATATCTCACAAAATGAAGTATATGGCAACAAACAGTATGCATATACTATTATATAGAGTTACTACTTTGTTGGTATGGAAATTACTGTAACTGGGAACAGTGAAGTAAGAAAAGTTGCAAGACCTTGTTTTTGTTGCTTTTTTGGGTTGTTTTTTGTTGGGGCTTTTTTGTCCTTGCTTTTTGTTTCGGTAGGGTTTTCTTTTTGATTTGTGAGTTTTTGTTTGTTTGGAGGCTTTTTTTTGTTTGTTTGTTTTTTTCTTTTGAAACAACAATTAAAGCACTGCCAGTTTCTGGTGGAGTGTTCCCTGGAACTCAGGAGAACTTGTGAGAGCACCATGAAACCTCACAGTCAAGCACTGGGAGGGTGGGCATGAAATGTTCAGCTTACAAACAAAACTACAGCTGCAACCTAAGGTAAAACTGAATTAGCATGAGGCAGGCACTTGATGAAACACAAAGATGGAATTACACTTGCAGACTGGGAACCTCCCTGATAATGAGCAATCACTGAGAGAAAGGAAAAAAAAAAAAGTTCCTTCTCATGTCAGCCATCCCTGTTCCACCAAACAGTTATGTGAGTTTTGTCCACTCTGTTTCATGAAAGCCCTTCTCAAATAAACCCCCCTATGTCTTCCTTGGGATCATGAATCACAGAAAGAATTGTTATGTTAAAGAGGACTCACTGCAAATCCTACAGGGACTCCAGCTGGGATGGGTATAAAGCGCCTTGCACAGCCACAGTGACAACTGCATGGCCCACATTTCAGGTACACTACAGTTTTGGCTGCTAGAGAGTTGCCAGTCTCAGGGCATCTATGGAAATTCTTGTCAGCTAAAACATGAGGAAACAAAGATTAGCCTCCCTAATTAGAAAATATTCCAGACTTGACATGGAAATAGGCAAGAGGTTTTAACGGGCTTCTGGTAGATATGAAGGAAAGAGAAAATTGGTCAGCCAGGGACATTTTACACCAACTGGCCTGTCTAAACAAGCTGATTAGTGTTGATTTTAGCTATTCCAGAGCTCTTTAAAACGTTTTTGCCAAATGGCATGAAAAGTGGGCATACGAGCCAGAAAAGTCTAATTTTAGTGCAGATACAGTGCAAGTATGCCACTGATCACTCTCAGAGCACATACAGGCAAAGCTGGAGAGCTTCTGCCCATACCTTCCCCAAACTCAAGTGCAATTACTTGAACCCAAGTGGAGACACTGAAATTGTTGAGTCATATTAGAGAGCTCAGACTACAGAGCTACAAACTATTAACAGATTTCAGAAATAGCTGAAGCACTGCTTGGGAAAACAGCCTGTCAAATAGCCCAAGAGGTGCATGAAATAGTCTGCAAGCTGACAAAATGACAACCAAAAATAAGAAAAATAAGCTATTGCAAAGCCAATTAACTTTCCAGTCAAAGCCAATGTGTCCCAAACTGAATAGTGAGTAGCGACAGCATGAGTAGGTAGGGCAGGCTTAGTTTCTGTTTTGAAAGCACAAGATTATGTACTCTGCAATATGTTAAATATTTTTGCAGAGTGGGCTGCTGTGGTCTCATGGTCACTGACTCCACCTGATTCACAGGTCTGAGCTTCTAGTAAATTCTTAAAGGCACATTTGGAGCTAGCAAGTTCCACCTCCACAGGCCTGATACTGTCCTGCTCTGATGGCACCAGCATTTCCCCTCCTTGGCATCTCCTCAAAACAGAGTAGCTCAGTATATTCCACCCAGTCCTCTTACACCTGAACTGTTTTTAACTCAGTTTCAAAGCCTACAGCTCATTTTCAAACCTAAGGCTGTATCTGTTGGCCATACTGCTCAGCAGTAAGAATTTGCTTTGCCTTTTAACAGTCACTGGCAGTGCAATCTCCCAGTGTTTCAGGCTAAACGTGCATAAAAGCCATCTGTGCTTCTAATTAGCCTTGACTCCTGGTGCTCAGTAGTCATCTGTCCTTTAACTTGCTTTCTTCTGGGTAGTGAAGCCCTTGGTTGCTCAAACACACTCAGCTGTACTGAAAGCAAGCAGTACTTCCATAGTTTTAAGCACAAAAATGCAACTCTTCTGCCTTCTTATAAATCAAGGGTATCTAACAGCTTCAACTGAGTACAAACTGGAGGCTGTGGCTGGGCTTGCAGAAGCTGCACTGAAAACCACGTTATCCATCCCAGCACTGCTGCTGTAGGCAGTACTGTCAAAGTTGGCCATTTGTTTTCAAATTCCAGTTTGCCCATTGCCACCCAGAGAGGACACCCTGGCAGAGGGCATGCTATAAACTAGCCATGGCCTCGGTGCCTGTCCCACCATCCTCCTCCAGGGGCCTAACGAGCAGATCCATAAGAGGGGGGAAAGAGTTGCATTTTTCGTGCCTGAAATTATGCAAACACTGCTTTGTTTTCATAAAATCAGAGTTAATGAAGAAAAGGAAGCTCTTTGCTAGCACGCTGTACTTCCATGAGGCCGGCTAACTTGCTCAAGCTACAAATGAAGATGTCAGGTTATTTTCTTACCAGCCAACCACTGACTTAAATTTTCAGCTCTCTCACTTGAAAATGTGACACTGTTCAAATAGCCATTAAACCTCTCACCCTGTCATGGCAATAACACCAGTACTGCTTCAGAGCCTGCTACTGCATGCAAATGATGTTTAAATGTAGTAGACCATAGAAACAAGCAGCTTTGCTGAATGTGCCCAGAAGAAAATGCAAGTGATGACGCATATGAACTTTTATCTGAAGGAGAACAAAATTCATTTCAGCTTCTTTGAGAAATTAGCCGAAGACAAGAGCCAAAATCCCCTTAACTTCCCCCTGCATCAAAAACTCAAAGCAACAAAAAATGTCAAATGCATACACACACCACCAAGCCCTCAGCCCTTCATCAGAAGACAAAAGGATCCCATGAATGGTATTTACTTATTATAACCTTGAAAGAACAAACGTTTTGCTCCCAGTCATTTCTGTCAAGGCCTCAAACTAAAATTGCTATTTCCTGAGCAGAAGTGGCTTATAAGCAAAGTTAAAGAAGCCCTCAAAAAATGACAGAACACCAATGCAAAAAACCCCAAAACTCCCACAAATAATCAACCACACCAACAAACCAAGCTGCTTCCTTCAAATTACTCTCAAAGCCTATGATAAAAATCTCAAAAGCTAGGACTCTCACAAGTCACATCCCATCAAGGGGATAGAGGGAACCTCAGATAAGCACACAACCGCTTAAGAATATTCTCTCTGTGGGCAGATTGGCTGACAGTGCAAGCAAGCTGGGTTCCTGCAACCCAGATGCCAATGAGAATTTGTAGACAGTCATTAGGGAAAAAAAAAAAAATCCCCAAACAGTGGGTATAGTAAATCTCACTACTGCTGCACAGCAGCATTTCTCAACAGCAGTCAGACTTTCATCTCTCCACCAGCTACTGGCAAGAAGAAGCAGCATTCATTGAAGGAGAAGCCTGAACCAGAACAAATAAATAGATCGCCCATAGATTTTATAGGTACCAAGTCTCTACATAAACCCAAATGGCACTGGACTTCTAGTCAGATCACAGAACATTTACCATGCTATTGTGACATTGGCTAAGTCTCTTGCATCAGCTTATGCTTTCTACGTGTTATATAAGGATAGTCACTTATCAATAAAAAATTAAAAAAAAAAAAAAAGTTGCCCAAAACCGAAAAAGTAACAATAAAAACAAATACGCAAAGCAAACAAAACCAAGAAACCCAAACCATGAAGAACTAAGGAAAGGGAAGAAAAGATTTTTCATTATTCATGAAGTACAAACTCATTAAGATGAATTGGCAGCAAAACATTAGAGAGAATATACAGAAAATAGAGCAAAAAGAGAATTACCTTAGATGCAAACAATCTCTAGAGTCCAAACCTATGCCAAGTAACCCACTGGAGAGACTCCTATGTACAGTAACAAAGTGGACCCAGGAAAGTCAGGTGAGATTTGAAGGGGGAGTATAGGGTTTCCTTTGCCTTTCCCACTTCACACATCCCTACTTCCAGTCACTTCCTTCTCCACCTCTCCATCACATTGTTTCTTCCTCAAGTGGACAAGTGCAAGTGAACCAAATTTATAAAATTATCTGAACAACGCTAACTTTTTCTGAAAGCTGGTTTTGCAGAGTTGTTTTCAAAGCAGGCACTTTCACTAGCTGAGTTTTACAGTACAGCCCTTCTGAAACTGATTATAGTAGCATATCCAGAGGCTCAGAAGTCTGTTTTGCTGCAGAAAAAAGGAGCAAGAAACTACCGTGTCTCGAGACCTACATTATCTGTAAGGGATAATTTCACCACTTGCTTAGTTTTTTCAGAGAGGATGGGGCTGTCCCAGGCTGGACACAGCTGGTTTCAGCCATCTCCACAGCAGACCCACTGACCACTGGTGGTGGTGGGGGGGTAGGACGTGGGTGCAGAAGTCAGGAGGGAAGGAATGGATTTGAGTTGGGTAAAGAGTCACCTTTACCTTGACTCATGAGCTTTTTTGTTCAATTTTTTCTCTATGTCTTCTTTCCCCATCCTGCACTCTGAATGAGGGGGCTGGGTTGAAGCCTGGCTGATGGCTGAGGCTGACCCACTGCAGTGGGGAAACCCTTATGGAGGGCACTTTCACATTTCCATCAGTCATCTGAAGGGCATGCTGTCTTTGCCAAGCCTTTAATCTCTCCAAAAGTCACATGAAGGGCAGGCAGGTTCTACTGTGCTGGGTGCCCTATATGTGCAATTACTATTGTCAACATTATTACCAGCAAGTGATATTTTTATTTTATTGGACTCAGATGAAGTTGAGGTTCTGCTCATTGTCCCTACCACCTACACGTACTACTGGCAACACAGACCTCTTCCCTGGAGAAAAGCACTGTCAGCACTTCTAAATGGGATCCTCAGGCAACAGATAAAAACTACCATCAACCACAGAACAAAGCAGTAAAAAAAAAAAAAAATCCTTACTTTTAACTTTATGCTCTGGAAGTCTGTCTGGACTCCTGTTATTTTAGGCACAGACAAGTTACCCTATCACAATTATACATTCAGACACACAATTTAAAAAAAAGGGTTATTTGTATGTAGATTCTTTTACACCCTTAGAATGCCAGCTCCCTCTCCTGACCCACTTGAAATATTACATGCCCCTCAGGTTCAAACACAAAGCCGAGGAAACACTCAGTAGCTAGGATGAGGAAAACAAAAACCTATGCTGAGACTTCTTAACCTGCATGATTTCACTCAAAATATAATTTACAGTTCTGCATTCCCAGAGGCACAGGTATTATTTGATAAAGCTAAGCTATGGGCGTTGAAGTGGAAGCCACCTCTGTAAGACGACACCATCAAACACAACACAGTGTTACGCTTTAGGCTTCCCTTGCCCACTGTCCTGCACACATCCCAGTGGGACAGAGGTGCCACTTTGCTGGAGAGCTGGAGAAAATTCTAGGTCTTGAATTTAAACTGTATTTGAGAAATAACATGGACCACCAGCATGAGCTGACATTAAAAAGAAGAAGGAGAAAAAGGCAAGTACTATCAAAAAAGAATCCCGGGAGAGTTTAGCAAAGACTCTGCACTTTCTTATGCTAATACAGTACCAAGGTTTCAAATGACAGCTTTGCTTTCCTATACACCTGTGTTTGAATGCTCCACGAGTAGGAACAGCTTTAAACAGATTCAATTGCACAAACAGAATTTTCCATATAGACACATCCTTCATATACAGTTCACATGTATGGGTGCCTGACTCAAGTATTTCCATTTTTTTGCCTTGTTTTTAAACAGGACACAATTATGACTGTCTACAATAAAGCAGTTTACCACTAAGGCTCTGCAGGCAACCTCGCTTCAGCATAAATGCAGCTCAGAGCAGCAGCAATGGCCAGTCAGACACACAAGCAACATAAGTAGCTATACTTGATAGAAATTCAGCCTGCAGGGCTCCTGCTCTCCCAGGCAGACAAGTCACAGGCTCTGTTCCCAACTCCTGCCCAAGATGTTTGTCAGGGCAGCTGAAGGAATGCCTTGTGAAGAACTGGCTCCAGAGGGGAGTTCCATCAGTGGTTCCACCACTACTGATTCCAGCCATCAATGCTCTCAGTGCCCCTCCCAACAGCAACGCTCATGTATGGACCACACAGCACAGCCTGCCATGGCCCTGGCATGCCAAAGCTGCTTCCCAGCACTGCCACCCAGGCAAGGAGGAGGCCACAAAACTGTGCTCTGGCTCACAGGTAAAACCTAGGACAGCTGCCCTAAGAACTGGTGTCTGACACGATGCCTTATGGATTGCCGCTCTTGAGTGCACAGAACTGAACCTCCCCCCACCACCTGCCGACCTGTAAAAGCAAAAAGGTGCAGATTCCTTTAGTAATATCACATCATGTATGCTGCACGAATTTACTTTTATTTATGTCTGGACAAAACAAAAAGCTCCTTAGAACCACTCCTCTCCTCCAGGATAAAACTGCCCACTGTTTACACCCACATTATTCAGTCAATCATTTTTATGTCTTTTTTTAAACTTAAATAACATATACTATTTGTGGAACTTTTCATAGCAGAAAGTTAATTCCATATGCATGCTAACATTAGCATTAATTACCTATATTAATTACCGTATAATGTGCTAAACCTTCCATATAAATCGTATTTATTATTAATCACCCATGTAGTTACAGCCAGTAAAAGAAGTTCAAAGATGCGCAACAGATGCAGTGACCAAAAAGGGAGTTTGGAACTTGGAGATAAAGGTCTAACATGGTCATTCTGAAGAGAAGCTCTATGGATTTAACAATGCAAAGAAACTCTTTTTGAAGAGTTTTATACTAAATAATAGGACAGAGCCTCTCCAAAGAATCAACACAAATTATTTCCTTATCTCTGAAGAGAATCAGAAATCCAGAGATTCAGAAAAGTCAGCAAAACCTCTTAAACTGCAGGTTTATAATCAGCAGATTTAAAAACAGAGCAAGACCAGGGAAGCTTGCCACTAAAAATATTTCATTTAGTGGACAGCCAGGAAGACAAAATTCTTTTTAAACCCAAACATAATTAGCCAAGTATAAGCAATTAAAGACAATCACTACAAATTACATTTCTTTCTAAGAAGACCAAATATGCAAGAGCAAAAGCCATGTGGTTTTTATTAAAACAACTTCATTAGAACAATTATAAAAAGGTTAGAATAAACAGCAATTTGAGCTTATAGAAATCGCCTCTCTCAAGTGATGCTACTGCTCAGTTAAAACTAACAGCAGACCCAGGTTTATAACAACCAAGTTTAGAACTCTAGTCTTCTCACTGCTGCAAAGGAATTACATGAAAAGATAAATTCTCATCATGATATAGTATTTAACTTCTTGCTGTCTTATAAATATTCAGATCTGAAGGACAAATGAACACCTTATTGTACTGAAACAGGCATGGCAGCACAAAATTCTGTTCATCTTCATTCTACAGGATGAACAAGGGCTTGTGTCTGGGGTTTTTTACTGAATAGACCTAGAAGTTCTGAGTGTTAATATGACGAGCAGAAAGACTGGGTTTTAGCCAAAAAAGATTTGTTAATATTTCATGCCAGCCAACAAATCATCCAATCCTGTTAGGTAAAAGGCTGAGAAGATAAAAACTGTCATTATTAACAAAACATCTGACCCCACAGTCAGTATGCTGAAAAGCACAGTATTCATCAGATTCTGGAAAAACAATGTTTTCAAAAAAGAGAGGAAAGAAGAACCAATAATCTGCACAAGTGTCAGGCTTCTTCCCTGTCAGGTTCCCTGCATGATGCAGTTTTTGCAAGCTGCCTACTTGGAGGGAGTGTGTGTGCCAGCACTTCCTCTAGATGCACTTTAAAAGACAGCCTTCAGAAATTTTAAGGCAAAAATACAGATGAAAATGTGTGATTAAAGGTACATGCTACAAGTGCATACATTCCAGAGAGTACAGACAGACTAGCAGCAGTTAGAAAGCTGCCCCATGGTTTGATTTGAAAATCCATTTGCAGCAAGCTGCAGCATTTAGTAGTTTGCAGGAAGGTTTGAGTTTTGTCCTTTGCTCTGAGGGTTGGCCACCCCACCTGCTCTATGCCATGAAATGGATTCAGGACATGTGTATGTCAAGGGAAATAAAACAGAATCCAAAAAACTATAATAGAAATCAAACCCAAGCAACACAAAGGAGTAAAAAAATACAGCATCAGAATTTCAGCTGGCTTATTACATCTGTGTAACAACAACATCTTAACAGGAGCTTGCCTGTTTAATTCAGACCACCACACAAAGAGGGAAACTTTGCTATTGTCACGGTGACTGCCAGAGATTCAGCAGAACACATTAAACCGGTGACACTCCCAGTTTACTGTGACAGGCTAATGGGACATTGCTTGTGGCTGGCTCTTTTAACCCACACATTTTACCTCAACAGAGGTTTTGCTATGCTTGACAACTTTTGCAAATTTTTTTTTTTCTTAGAGTCTGAATCTCAAGACACATCAGACCAAACACTCCAAACTGGCCAGCCATACATGGCTGCACTGCTACCACCTCAGTTTTTTAAAACAACAACTTGATTTTTAAGTTAATTTTTTTTTTTTTTTAATTCATACGTCAATAAGACCTTATTCATACTATGAATACATGGAAGTCCATATCCAAAAGTCACTGTAACATGAAGCCATTTCACAGAATAGGTTATAGTTGGAGGAATAATGAACTGTTTAAAAATGAAACCAGTCTTACATGGCTCCAGCAAAGACTGTACCACCAGTTCTTTGTAGACATTAATAAAAACCTTCATTTATAAAGCAAACAAAATTGGTAACAGTCTCTTCATCTCAGAATAATTTTATTTCACAATAAAAAGTGAACACAAGAACAGAGAACTCCCACAAACTTGCAATACTTCAACTAAATACCCGACAGAACCTAAACCACCAGCATTAATACCAAACACTATGATGGTATGAAAAGTCACTAAGTCACTGGAGGATCATATTTTGCTGTCCTAATTCCCTTCTCTACCACTAATCATAGAGTCATAGCATACCAGGTTGGAAGGGACCTCAAGGGTGATCTGGTCCAATCTTCCTTGGCAGAAGTACAGTCTAGACAAGATAGTCCAGCACCCTCTCCAGGTCAATCCTAAGAGTGTCCAGTGCTGGGGAGTCCATTGCTGCCCTGGAGAGATCATTAATATAAACCATGTTTCTCATTACCAGACTCACAGACTTGGACAGGGTCAAGAGCAAACTCGGGTTCTTCTGCTGGAGCAAAGTTCTGCAAACCAAACTCTGGCTGTAGGGACAACTTTACTGCCTGGCGGCTTTTAGATGACACCAGCAACTCAGATGACTTCAAAGTCATAGGTGTGTAGCCAGAGGAGCCTTTAAGTGCAGTGAAATACAGCAGCACACCAATGACACAGGAAGAACAAGTGTCAACACACTTGTTCATCTGTGCTGATTCTGAATGAGACAGCATGTCATGAAGTTTATTCAGGCTGAGCAACAAAGCACATATGACTGTTGATACAGCCAGAGAGTCTGTAGATTAAGAGAGACTCATCTTTCATCTCCCTGTATTGAAAATACCATATGTTGGGGGAAAACAAGCAATTTAGATGAAGAGAGTGGTAAGATGAATGATCACTCACCAGTAACGCACACTGAAGATCTTTAATTATGCCTTTTTATAATCTCGGATAAGAGACCAACAAAAGTTGTTTATCATGATTGTTGGGTTTTCAGCATGGTTTCCCACAACATCCCCACATCCACACTGGGGCACTGCAGTGCAGATAGGTCAATTATTGATATCTAGATCACTGGCCTCAAAGGGAAGTGATTAGTGGTTTGAACACTACCTGGAGACCTGCTGTAAGGAGAATTCCCTCAGGGATCTATCCTGGAACCTATCTTGTTCAACACTGCTTCTACCATACAGAGGAAGAGATGAAACACATCACTTTTTGGAAGACACTGAGCTGGGGTGTGCAGGTGACCTGTGTGAAGGCAGTACACAAGGACACTGACAAGCCAGAGATCAGGACAGAGCTACAAGAGTGTTACAAGACAGTGTCAAAATCTGATAGGACCAGATATCCCATCAGATTGAGAGAAGTACAGAAAAATCACTACTGTCACAGGCAAAACAGACCCAACTTGGAGAAGGTTAATTTAACTCACTTCCAAACAGTAACAGCAGGATAGTGAGACATAAAATCAGAACTAAACACACTTTCCCCCCACTTTCTTCCCAGGTTTAACTTCACCACAGACTTTTCTCCCTCCTCCTTCACTGAGTGGCACTAGGGAAAATGGGTAGTATCTCTTCACTGCTCCTTCCTCCTCTTCCACTGCTCCTTCCTTCCCCTGTTTCAGGGTAGGGTCCAACCCCATGGGATACAGTCCTTCACTGATCTCTGCAGGGTGCATTCCTCTCACGGTCTGCAGCTCTTCAGGACTAGCTCCAGCATGGGATCATTCCACAGAGCAGAGTCTTTCAGGAACAGACTGTGCCAGTGTGTGTTCCCCCAGCCTGCTCCAGCATGGGCTCCTCTCTCCACAGGGGCACTGCCTCCTTTGGTCATCCATCTCTCCTGCTTTGGGTCCTCCATGGGCTGCAGGTGGATTTCTGCTCCACCGTGGGTCTCCATGCCCTGCAAGAGGACAGCCTGCCTCAAGCTGCTCTTCACCACAGACTGCAGGGGAATCTGTGCTCCAGCACCTGGAGCACCTCCTGTCCCTCCTCCTCCAGTGACCTTGGTGTCTGCAGGGCTATTTCTTTCACATTTTTCTCACTCTCACAGCTGCTGTGCAGAGCTTTTTTCACCTCCTTAGTATGTTATCACAGAGGTGCTCCAGCATTGCTGATGAACTCAGATTCTGCCAGTGGCAACTCCATCTTGAAAGTTGCTGGAACTGGCTCCATCTGACCTGAGGCCAGCTTCTGCATCTTGTCACAGAAGCCATCCCTGCAGCCTCCTGGCTACCAAACCCTGCCATACAAATTCAGTACATATGTTTACCCCCTTTTGCAGACTTCAGTGTCTTGACCTTGGTATGTAGGCTTCTCACACACCACATGTGTGTGACTACTAGACCTCCAGTATGAAATTCAAAATAGCCAGGGGTAAGGGTGAGGGTAGAGAGCCTTGCTGTCCTAGCTCAAGACAAGGTTATCTTAGATCTGCCATACTCACTGTTACTGAAAGGCAATACTCTCTACTGACAATACCACTGAACTCATGTCCTCAATGAGGGATAAAAACTCTTTCAGTCTCTGAGAACTGGGCTGTCTCTTTTGTCTGTCCCTCTCATCTTCCCTCCCCACTCCCAACTTTCAGAGGAGGAAATGATTCCAACCTTGTTTTTCAATAACTTTGGGCATTGAATTAAAACAACCCTTTTACATATGCAATATATTTCCTGATACAAACGCAACCAACCAACAGAATACAGCTTATTTTGATGTAAGAGCACTTTCTGCTCAGCCATTCCATGCAAAGGGAAGTGCCAAGACTCCATGGGCCACAGGGAGTCAGCGGGGAGCGCACACCTGCCTGCCAGCAATGCCAAATGCTTTCCAGCTTCATTTTCACAACATCCAGGGGCTGTGAAATCTCATGTGTTGGAAACCATCCTTCTTCAGCCTGCGCTATTCTCTCACTCCCAGTGAATTCATTTTCCCCAGTGAATCATGAAGACACAAAATTTACAAACCATAATATAACAAATATTTAGCAGTTTGAAACATTTTTAAAGCTTTATGTTATTTTAAATGTAAACATGGGTTTAGATTTATTATTTCTGAACCCATGTGAGTCATAAATGTTCTCAATTTCCCCCACCCCCTAATTTAAGCTTCCTGCAAATTAACAGACATTAGATTGACATTTTGTTGGTAACAAGCCTTTCCTGATGTTGTGTGTAACTCATACTGAATTAATGCCATTTTGTTTACAGGCAGCATTTAGAAGCAAAGCATTTTCTCAAGTAATGTTCCAGTTGTCTTCTAGTTTTCATCACTGTTAAAGTTGCTGGCTGTTTTGAATTTTCAGGATAAACCATGTTCTAGGGTGAGTTTTAAATGGTAAGATTTACTGAAGCACAAGGATAACGGTAGACATCAAACTCAATGGCCTTTGTTATTCTCCTCTGAAGCACTCGCTTAGTTAAGTATAACTGCATAAAAATTGGAAGCCTAGCTACTCGAAACAAGTATTTAAAAAAATATCCATTGGCATAATACATCTGGTTCACAGGACACAAAATCAGACAACAGTTTTCAGAAATATGCATGTCTAACCAGTTTGCTTTAATCCAACACAGTCAATGCTTAAAACATCTTCCAGAGAGCCATCAGTAGTCTTCAAGACCCTGGAAGGGATATATGGATGAAGGAATGAGTTACAGCTTGGTTACCATCTAGTTACAGGTGGATGCTTTTGTGGCCAGTAGGGTAATTTGGCACTCCCCCTCCCTCATGGAGAGGTTGTCCACAAGCAATTTGTTCTGGAGTAGCTTCTGCACCTCAGTAAGCTGAGCATTCACTTCAGAATGGGAAGTCTGCAAGGCAACCACAGCAGAACAACTCTGCTAGAACTACTATGGCTAAGTTGCTTATGGTGTTAAGTCTTAATACTAAAAACTAGGTTAAACACATAACATTTTCCACTGCATAGTGAGACTGACTCAGCAAAGACTAAAATGGGCTTAAAAGGCATACCAAAGACATTGCTTGAAATAAAAAAAAAATCCCTAAAAAAACCCCCCAAACAACTACAAATAAAGTACAGAACACATCAAGATGAGTAAGAACTCAGTGCAGCATGTACTTATAGGTGTTTTTCACTTGTAACATTTGCATCATACTTAGAAATGAGGATTTACAAAAATTGCAAAACATCTTCCTGCCTTTGGAAGATATCAGCAGGTATGCTGCACTATTTACAAAACTTCACAAGGAAGTTCGAACTGCCTTATTTACATGTCAGAACAAGCTGGTGCACATGGAACACTACGTAATGGAACAGACATCACATACCATACTTTTATCATGCACTAAAATCACATCCTAATTTTTCTCAACAGTTTTAGATGGCATCTGTATTTTTGTACTTCACAGCAGCCCATCTATAGATCCTGTATTCTTTTTTGCAGCATCTCCACAAATTGATTAAATATTACTTTGATGTTTTCTGACAGGGTAGGGGTTAGTGGAGCCAAGGAATATTTTGTTCATGTAATACTACAATATTAATACAAAAGGAGTGTTTTTTCCTGTATTAAACATCGTAGGCAGATCAGCTAGCTGACAAAGAAAGCACGCAACGCCGGGAATGCACAGCTAACATCTCATACACTACTGATCCAGAAACTGAAGGATCACAGTCATTGCAGTGAAGCAGAGGAGAAAGACTTGGACTGAGAGAAGTGGAAGGCTTCAACTATGTGCAGCACTGAAGAGTCAAGAGAAGACAGCAATCAAATGAAAAAGAAGGAAACCACAGGAGCAGATGTAAATTTTGAAATATATGAGGTGCAACTGAAAAATTCAACCTGGAGAAGAGACAAGGTGGAAGAAGACAGGAAACTAGCTGGCCACCTTCTACTAGCCTGGAACCCATAGAGATTACTAGCAATAATACAACAACAAACACCTTTCTCTTGTAGCTGGTATACACGCTGAGCCTTGCAAGACCTGTGTAAGGTCATAAATTTATCTTGCTGCATGATCCTGCAATGCCCAGCACAACCCTGCCTTAATTAAGCTTGGTTAGGCACCATTAACATGATCTAGATGCTCATCTTTAGGCCTTGCACAGCTACAAGACTTGTAAGGAGACATTCTTTTTGCCCAATACAGCTATTTTAAGTTCAAGCTACTTAAGAAGAACTACTTCAGCTACAAAATCAAATGTAAAAACCAAAACTGGAAGCCCCAGAAGGGGGGAGTGGATAGCAGTAGAAAAGTTAAGTGGAAAAAACATTTACAATTTTTCCAAAACCAACAAAATTCTTGCATGTGTAAATAATTGTACTAGAGAAATGACTGCAGTGCAAGAATCAGGGTACAGGAGGGAAAAGAATTGGGCAATCATTTGGCAGAAGGCATTGCATCAACAGCCTATATACTCAAAGGATTGCCCAAGCAACACATTGCCCAGATAAACAGTTTCAGAAAATTGTGCAACAAACTCTGAAGTGCTAGTGCCTCAAATTAGGAGAAAGGAAGCACAGCTCTCACACAACCCACTACCATGCTACAGCTTTCAAACACAAACTCATGAGCAACTCACTCAGATTTTATGCTTCCAGTTCATCACATCTGCCCACTACAGAAGAGCTAGACTTAAAGATTATTATAAAATTACTGTCTGTTTCAGACAACAGTATCAAGTGTAGAGGTATGGCATCCTACTTCTGAAAGGTAACAATTAAGCAGCAACTATGATGAAGGTAGGGGGATAATCAGTGTTGTCCTAGTGAGCAGAGAGGATTATTTCACATTAAACATATTAAGCACAGAGACTTAGACTATGTTGCTGCAGCAAGTCAATGTTTATTCTCACAGAGCAAACTCAGTCTTCTGGTGTGAATACACCTAGTCTTTACTAACCCTTGAAGCCACAGACAGGGATTACTAAACATATCTAAGAATTCACAAGCTCTCTACTGCTTTCAAGTTTCTTGCTTCCTGCTACGCTGAACTTGAACTGCCATCCATCAGTGACAAAGAAAGCTCTTGTGGAAGAGATGTTGATTTAGTGAAGTACAAGGAGCTTAAGAGCAAACTGCTTCCAAGGAACTCCCAGCTCCCCAAAGCAGTCAAACGTGTGCATGGGTGCACATGTGAAGATATCCATGCACACTTGAGATCCCACTTTCTTAGCCCCATTTCAGTCAAGAGGCTGATTGGAAGCAATGAAGCCTACAAGGATACTAAAGGCTCCCCAAAAGGTCTCTCAGAATTCCTTTACTAGGAGGGAGTGTCCCTCATTATGGCACAGATAAAAATAAAAACCAACAAAACTTGCCTAATAGAACTCTGCCTAGACTCCGCTCCCCCGAGAGGAAGAAAAGCCAGACAACAATCTCGAAGCCTGAAACGTTGCCACGTTTCCCTAAACAAAGCCCAAGAGGCTACTGGTGCCAATGCTGAACAACACATCTTTGTTTAAAGGGACACAACTGTGGCTCGCTCTTTTCCCATATCACTCCCTACACACTGGAGGCACATTAATTAACTGCAAAACTTGTTGCTAGGGCATGTTAAAGCAACTCCACTGAATTCAGAGAGATTTCACATCTATACCTACACACTCCCAAGAAAAATAAAAAAACCAAAATGAGATAATGTAAAACTATCAAAGGGCAGGAGGCTTGAACATATCCCTTGCCTTGCATATTTAAACACAACAAGGATAGATGGATGGATGGATGGATATCCATCCACCCAGCTACTGAAAATTTTTATGGGTGGAGATCTCATGGCTTCTCTGGATCATCTGTGCTAGTCTCTATACTGCCTTCCCAGTGGAGTAATTTTTTGCAACGTTCAGTGTAAACATCTCAAGCCAAAAATAGGTCTTTGGTCTTGTTACATCATCCGTCCCTACCAAGGCAAGCTTGGCTCCATCATCTTTTTGCCCTTCAAATAGCTGTATACTGCTATTATCTTACCCTCCACCAGACAAGGCTCACACCCCTCAGCCTCCTCTTGCAGGTCATGCAGACCACCCTGACAATCATCCCCTGAGATATCTGTGGTTTCCTGACATTTACTCTACCAGTGGGCCCAAAAGGAAGGTTCTTAGTATAGGATTCTCAGTGCCAAGGACAGAGCAACAATGATTTCCCATAATCTGCTGGCTATACTCCTAATGTAGCATGGTACCACATGTATTGACAATGATAGCACTCTACAGGTTCATATTTAACTTGCTTTCAACCATAATCCCCAGTTCTTTTGAGCAGAGCTGCCACTTGGCCCATCAGCTCCCAGCTGTACTGATTCATGGTATTGTTATTCATCAGGTCCACAACTTCTCACTTCGTGCTCTACTTCATGAAGCTTTGATGGCCCGAGCCTTAAGTCTCTCAAGATCCCTTGGGATTTATGTTTTCCCATATGTCATGTCAGCTGCTCCCGCTAATTTAGTGTAATGTGCAAATACATGTCATCTTCCCAATCACTGCATACTGAAAAATATGGATCCCAGAACCAACCCTTGGCGTACTGCACTCAGTCAGCTGCCAGCTGGATGTTGAGCTCCTGATCATGGTCCAGCTGATTTTCAACCCATTAAGCAGCTTGTTCATCCAGCCCATACCTCCTTAGACCTCTAAATGTGAATGCAGTTGGTGGCACTATTCAAGGCCTTGGTAACCTCAAAAGGTGACACTGTTCTGTCTTTCATACAGAGAGCCATTTTGCCACAGAAGGCAACAGGACTGGGTAAGCACACTCCTGTTAAATGCACATGATTAAGTACTAAATTCTTCACCATGTATTTAAAAGCTTAACCTATGTGGAAACAAGCCATGATTCTTCCAGGGATGAAAATAAGGCTGACTAGCCTATCATTTTCAGAGTTTTGCCATACTTTTTTTTTTTTGCAGATAAGCATACAATTAGCCTCTTTCTGTAAGTTTTCCCTTTCCCTGTAGAAACCCTTCCTGGTCATCTTCATTAGCCCTAACTCTGCTGGGCTTTGGCCTTTCATTTTTCATCCTTAAATACCTGAGTAATGCTTTCATACTCTTGTTGCTGGTCCATGTTTCCACTTCTTATGTGTCCTGTTTTCTGCAGTTTTGTCCATAAAGAAGCCTCTTGTTTAGTCAAGTGGCCTTTTCTGCTCAAAGTCCTGATATTCCTGAAAAATGAGATGGTGATTTCTTGAGCTGTCCAACTGTTCAGATTTTTAAATGTCCTTTTTAAAGTTCTTTACTAAACATCTCCCCCAGAAATTCTAATTTAGCAAATTCTCAGGTAAGCCACAGTCCAGTCCACCAGCCTGATTTTACTGCCCAGCTTTCCATCTTTCTCCCAGTCCTGAATTCAGACACCTCATGACCACTCAAGATCCACCAGACTCTTTCCTCTTTGTTGTATAATAGGTCAAACAGAGCATTAACCCTGTCTGCTAGCAATTAATCTGCTACACCTTCTAGGAACCTCCAGCATCATCTGCCCAAAGTTTTGAGGCCTTTTAGCAGATGTCTGGATGGCTGAAAGCCTCTGTGAGGACAACGGGCAGGAGACCTCTAGTTGTTTTCAGAAAGCATTAACCACACTATAGGGCACACAAAGCAGATGATGGAGAACACTAGAGTGCATTTACCAAGGATAAATCTGCCTGAGCAACACAATTAACCACTATGAAGTGGCTAAATCTGAATTTATCCACTGATGAGCCAAGTGGCAGCCCTTCTCAAAAGAACTGGGGATCATGGTTGAAAGCAAGTTAATGAAGTATCTAAATCTATGAATAAGAAGGGAGCAATCAAAGTTGCTCACCTTGGCTAAAGAACTTTCAACACATCTGACAGCATTCTTGAATCTGGGTCACTGTATTGGTAGTTAGCAGATCCAGACTCTAGGTGGATGAAACACTGGCTGCATCATTTGGCTCAAAAGGCAGCAGTTATCAGTCCATACCATACCTAGGGGGCAGTTACAAGTACAGTTCCTCAACTAGAATGCATCCTCACTGAGATTTTGGAACACGGTGAGCTGAGGGGTCCTGTCACACTCAAGTGCAGGAAACCTAGACATGCTGACAGAACGGGCCAAGAGGAACATTTCTCAGGAAACTCAAACATGGCCAAATACAAAGTTCTGTGCTTGGGACAGGCTAACCCCCTGCAGTGGCACAGGCTGGGGGATGATTAGCTGGGAGCAGCTCCGCTGGAAAGGACCTGACTCCAAGGCAAACCAGGAGCATGCCCTGGTAACAAAAAAGGCAACAAACATCCTGGACTATGGCAACAGAAGCATTACAAGCAGACTGAGTGAACTCACTGTTCTTTACTCAATGCTTGTTGGACCACATCTAGGAGAAAGCATCCAGTTTGGGAACAAGTACAAGAATGATACCGATAACTGGAGTAAGTTCTGCAAAGGGCAGCACCTTCCCAATGAAGAACTGCTGAAGGAGCTGGGATTGTTTAGCCCAGAGGAGTGAAGGGTTTGGAAAACAGAAGAGCAGTCTCCTGATAGCTAAGCAGAAGTAACTGCAGAGCCAGGCTCTCTGCAGCGATGCATGGTAAGAGAACAAGACACAAAACAAAATAGAAAAGATTCCAATTAGATATCCTAAAAACCTTTTCTCTTAGGTTGCCCAGAGAAGTTGTAGCATGTCCATCACTGTTTTCAAGATAAGACAATACCCTCTGTTTGAATTCAAATAAAAACTTTGAATTCAGTTTTGACTATGCTTTGAGTAAGAGCTTGGAACAACCCACATGACTATGACTTAAAAGCATCTAGAAAGATCGCTAACAAGAATGTTCTCTAGTTTTAAGCATTTTTCTGTTTAAGTTTCTATGAAGACACAAGCTTTGGACAGCAACCTTCCCTCTTATATACCACACCAATTTTTTTCCTTCCACTGGAGAATTTCAATTGGTTTTATACCTTTAGGCTTTTACAATTCAGTAGCTTACAAAGTATCACCTTATGACACTTCATTACAGCCCCTAAACTTCACATGACACCAAAAAAAATCTGAATTCAAAGAGGGAAGGAAAGCACCTCTCCACATTAAGATACTTCAAGGTTTTTCTGTGACAAAATCAGAATTACTATCTATATTCACTGATAGAAGAAGGCATTTGAAGGTATTTCCAACATTTTAAAAGCACTTATGTATTGAAAAGTACAGAAGCAAGTCAGTATGTTGCAGCACAACACATATGAGAACACAGATCACAGTATATCTCCACCCTGAAGAGACAGGGGAGCACTCTTTCAATTCCTGGTTCTTTTGGACAAGAGTAGAAAGGCTAATAAAATACTGCACTGACCAGCAGTCAACAGAACAATGCTCAGAGATCTCTGCAGTAGATGGCATTTTCTGGTGGAAAGAAGAAACAGCCTCATCTGCAGAAGGCTGGAGTAACTGGTTGCAAAATAACACTGAAAAACTCACGAGGTATCTCGATTTGCAGACAGGCCATGAAGCAACTGTTTTATTGTATCTATACTTGTGTCCTGGAGGGGCCAAGGCAGGAGTCTTTCTGCTCTGTTACCAATGGAGGGATCTATATGCAGTTCCACCTCAGCAGCACAAAAAACACCAGCTGCCTTACTCCTCACAGAGGCACAGACTGCACTAGGATCCTGAACCTGCACAGCCCCACTGTCAAGCAGGCTGCACTCAGAGAGAAGCTTTGCACTGTTAATGCCAGCAGTTTTCCACATGCCATTTTCTCCAAAACCTTCTGCTTTTAAAATGGGAAAGTCATCTATTTATATTCTTTTGTCAACATATGATACCAGAAAAGCAAAGCTGCTTTCATAACCAATCATTATATGAGAAAAGTTACCGCTGAAGTGGAAAAGAGCAATACCCAAAATAAAGCCTCAAAACACAGTGGCACCTCAGCGAGATACATTCAAAAGGAAAAACTCCCAAAATATAAAATAGTCCACTCCAAGAAAGCAGTCTAAGTAAGCTCTTCCACACTATTGGATTCTATCTCTACTAATTACTAGCAAGCAAATTCACATTAAAAAAAAAAAACAAACAAACAAAAAAATCCTTCTGATACACAATTCAGGTATCACATTCACTTAAAACAAAGGTCCTGGACAAATATTTTTAAAATTTATGTGTTTTTTCTCAGTATATTTTACAGGGTGGTTGACTTCTCTAGAAAATGGTACAGCAAATAGTATGAAGTCAAATGCATTTACAAACTAGGACCCTATTTATACACTGTTTCTTCAATTCCATTACTTAAATAAAAAGCCCAAAACTCTTGTGCTACTTTCTGCAGCTTGTGGCCTTTATCAGAATAGGAGAGGACTGCCCTCTTTCCACAGTTAGAACGTGCTGTTTTAGAAAATTCTCAGTATTTCAGGTTTCAATGTAAAATACTTGGCTTCTCTTCACAAGAGAAGTTCATACAAGATATTGCACTGCTTTGTTGGTTTTTTCCTTTCCCTCAGACAAGGGCATTTCAAGTATTTTCACAGGATATATTACTGTCAAGGTTTCCACTGGGATCCAGGTCTCCCATTTAAGAGTCAAAGTACAGAAGATGTATCCGAGAGGAGGATGCTGTGTAATGGCAAACCTTTCCCCATTATATTCCAGCAGAGTGATTAACCCAAAGATTGAAAGGAAAACCACAGGTGATGTATCAGCCTATTTTACTGTCCTCTCAACATAAATCTTCCTAAATACACTCACAAACGAGTTAGAGAAATGCAATCTAAAGTACGGTGATGTGGGGACTCATCTCCTTGATCAACTGTACTCACGAGACAGCAGCTAAATAACCAGCAGACAGACATTTTAAGTTACTTCCTGGATCTCATTCTTTCCAACAGTTTTAATTGTTGGCTTGGATGACAGAACAGCTATGCTTTTAAAATTTATAGACGTTATCAAGACATAGGTCAAATAACTAATGTGAAAGTGTCCAGAATAAACAATTCTCTACCAAGATTTTCTTTTAAAGATTACAGCAAAAAAAAATCAAAGCAGCATTAATAAAGAAAGCATCAACGAAAAGAGGTTTCAACATTGAAAAAAATAAAATCCATTAGACATAAGAACATACACAGAAGATAAAATCAAGGCAGCAGTACAGCAGAAGAGAATGGGCTGCTCACAGCAGATTAAAAAGTGCATGCAGTCAATACTAGGCTGCTGCCCAAAGAAGCAGGTCTGATTTCTAGCAGCAGTGTTACCCTCCTAGGAGTGTTATCAGTGAGGTCTCTGGAAAGCAATTACAGCTCCTCCGTGCTAGTAACAAATCACAAGTGGGATCCCATACTCAGTTTGGGGCACCACGTTTTAACCTGCTGACAGAAAAAGAGAAAGCACCCAAAAGAGAACTGCAAGGACAACGGTTTTAGCAGAAGTGGCTTACATAGAACAAAACAAGAGTGCTTGGATGTTTGTCTCAAAAATGCTGCCATCTAAGAACACAGCCCAATCACAACAGTTTCAGTATCCTCTGAGATACACCCAAGTGTTTTATGAAGAGCTCAGCAATCAGTGTTGTTCTATATATGGAACAGCAAAGTCTGACCTACAGGTGAGCTTATTGGGACTAGAAAAAAGTTTTAGTAGTTAGAACACTAAAACAAAGGAACAAGATACCCAAGGATATTGTGGGATCTCTTGCCTTTGAAGATTTGTGAAAACAAGACTGTCAGATAGTCCAAAGAGACTTCATTCTGCCCCAGTATCCTCTGCAAATGAACATCACTTGCATTTCCATGGTATAAAGTGACTTTGCAATATTAAATCCATGATATCTTCAGAGTAAGTTTGTTCTTTAATTTAACAACTGCCCATGTTAGAAATGGAAATCAGAAGAATTGGGGTTGGAAGAGACCTCTGAAGGTCTGGTCCAGCTACCCTGCTCAGACAGGGCCAGCTACTGAACTCTGTCCTGGACTGTGTCCAAACTACTTCTCCACCCATGGATGGAGACTCCATGACCTTTCTGAATAACCTGTTCCAGTGCTTGGTCATTCTCACAGTAAAAAAACTTTTCCTGATGTTTTTAGATGGAGCCTCCTGTGTTTCAGTTTGTGCCCATTGCATCTGGTCCTGTCACTGGGTGCCTCTGGGCCTGGCTCTGTCTTCTTTGCACCCACCCTTCAGGGGTGGTTAAACACACTGGTAAGTTTTATGTGTCATCTGTGTGTCTGCCCACCCACCCCATGAGACTTCTCTTGCACAGGCTAAACAGTCCCAGCTCTCTCTATTTCCTTCGATGAAATGCTCCAGTCTCTTAACCACCTTAGCAGCCCTTTGATCAGCTCTCTGTTACCTCTGCATCTCTCTTGTGCTGGGGAGCTCAGAACTGGACCCAGCAGCCCCGGTGTGGTGGCATCACCAGTGCCAAGCGGTGGGCAAGGATCAGCACCCTCGACCTGCGGGCAGCACTCCATCCAGCATGGTCCAGGATGCCATTCCCCTCTCTTGTGGCAAGGGCACACTGCTGGCTCAGGTTCCACTCATTGTCCACCAAGTCCTTTTTCTGCAAAGCTGCTTCCCAAGAGCTTTCCTCCAACCCAGTGTCTGCTGATGCCAGGATTTGTTCCTCCCTTGGTGCAGCACTTGGCACTTGCCTTTGCTAAGGGACACGAATGGGAAAGTAAAACAACATCTTTCGAGACGGATTCAAGTAACCTGCTTCCCAACTGTCTTATTTTATACTTCCTCTATTCCCTATTTTCTTCCATATTTTTCCATCTTCTACCAAATTTTTCTTCTGTTCCCTGCAACATTTCAACAGCTACTGAGAGCTATAAAGTCTTTACAGATCACATTTGCCTTGCTATTACTTACACTTCAAGATCTTGTCAAGCCTGTTCTTCAAGGCGCACACACCTTCAAGCTAAACGAAATATATTTAAATGAAGTCTGAAATTACTGCTTGATAAACAGCACTGCACATGTACCATGTCTGAGATGTGACTCATCTCTACCAGGGGCTAATATATACGCATGCCAAGATCAAACAGAACTAAACAAATGCCATCAAGATTAAAAAGAAACACACATACACAGAGGTTTGTATTTACAAGGCAGTCCAAAGGAGTGTGCACCCAACTGAAATGAAGTGAAATTCAGGCACACAGCACCACCCTTCAAGGCACATAACCTTCAGCTATACTTCAGGTTCAAATGAAGAACAAATAAATTAAAAAAAAAAAAGCCAACAACAACCAAGGCAGTAACCAACAGAAGTAACTCAGCGCTGGGAGGCAGACTTCCCTAGATTTTGCTATTGCTTCGGTCCCTTGTTTTTTCAATTTGTTAAACAGCTGTCTGGGAAGTTTTGTGATGTAAACAATGGGCAGAGGACGATACTGCTTTAAATTAAGCCTGCAGAAAGTCCAAGTAATTTCACTGGAAACACAGTTTATAAAAACCTGCATTTGTTCCCAATAATATTGCTAGTAATACCGCAATATTATTATTAATACTGCAGTAAAGTAATGCTTTACTCTGGGCCACTGCACATTTCTGTCTGCTTCCAGGTACAGAAGCAAACTCTCAGTCACCAGTCTGCTGTTTAAACACCCAAAACTCAGATGGAGAGATGGTTTGCAATGGTTCTTTCTACATAATTTTCTCCCATGTATTACACTCTGCAACAAGCAAGCTATGACTGGTAGAAGCTTGCTTTATTCCAGGCTATTTAATAGCACTGAGTTCATATTTCCTCCAACATATGAGGAACACTTCTTGATAGTACACATCAGATAATCCAGGAACGTGGGTTCAGCTTTCACCTGAAGCACTGCTGCTTTATTGCAAGCAATTAGGCTGGTTTCTACATACCCAAAATGCTTCAACGTACTGAAACTTCTGAATTCCCTGCTAGCTGGGATTTTCACATCTTTACTGGCAGAAAAGTGTTCCATGCCCTCACAGTTTGCTTTTTGGGAAAAACATATTTAATGTCATTGTTCCTAAGGCTCTAATTGTCCCAGTAATCCACTCTCATATATGAAAGAAAAAAAACCAAAACAAACGAATCTAGAGTTTTGTTTTTTTTTTTTTAATGTTATCAGCTTTTAGGAAGATATTTACTGCATTCAGAAAATCAACTGACATGAAAAGATTTCTGTGGAGTAAGATTAAGGGTCCTTTATTCTAAGGGTGTAACTCTTTAACATCTTGGAGCAGAACTACAACAAGAAATTCAACTAATTTGAGTTTTCTTCAAAGTTATATTAAAAAATAAGTAACCCCTCTTGGCATGTGTGTGATTTAAGACTAGAAAAAGAGAACAATCAAAACCGATGTCACTAGTAAAAGCTGTAGCATAAATGTCTTTTTCAAATTGCACACACATACACAAGAACAAACAACATTCCAGCCTCATTCATGTTTAAATTAAGATTCAGAATACCTAAAGGCTGCTATGAAAACATCTGTTAATTCAGCCTTTTTTTGAGGGGAAGAAGGGGTAAAGACACAATCTCTCATTTATTTAAGCAGCTATTCCGAGAAAACTGATTATCTCTCCAAGGGAATGTTAATTCTTCCATCTTTTCATTCAGCAACAGAACAAGAAGTCATACATAACTTGAAAAATACACAACAAGACTGAGGTATGCACTCAAAGAAAAAGGAACAAGAATGTTTTTGGACACTTTCAGCAAAATTGTCTTTATATGGCAATAGGTTAAAAAGAGACAAAAGTATTTGTTCTGTTATCTCCTTTAAGTACATCACAACAGTGGTGCACAGCAAACATACAGGAGCTTTGTCAGAGTACAACAGAGGTAGAACACCCCTAGAAATCTGTGCCCCAGCTTGAAGAAGAGCAAAATCTACCCTGAAAGGCATATGCAGGTTTGGAAACCCTTTCTCACTATCACAGGCCAGCATGTTAACTGTGCAAATTACCAAAGTTCTTGCCAAAGGTCTTTTGTGATGACCATGCATCCAACACATCAATTTGTTTGGATAGTGCTGCTGATTTTCTTCTTTTCCTCTCCCTAGGAGATATTATTCATGACATGTTATACAGGTACTGTAACTATACAGTTAACCAGAAAGTCTACAGCAGAATTAGCATAAAAATCATTATGTGCCTCTGTTCTCTTCTGGATGGCTAATTATCATACAATAGCAGATTACAATATGACAAGAAAAGGCACGTACCAGAGGTTAGAATTGTGAAATTTAGCTGCAATTTCTATGTTTATCAGAAGGCAGGCAGAAGACAGGGGAATAAAGCCCTCATTTTCATTTCAGTACCCAGCAACATTCCTCTGTTCTGAGCTCGTGCTCTGCCTTCTTGCTCTTGGAAAGGCCAGAATATGGTCCCAGTTTGTACAAAGGAAAAAGCTCTCCAGCATTATTTCTCTTTAAACTGCTTTTCAAACCTAAATGATTCAGTAACTGGATCTCTATAAAGAAAACATATCTCTGTGGATTCCAGATCTCCCAGGCAAGCACCTCAGACTTTTCAGGGTGTATGCAAGTGGCACTGTCCATGGAGCCTGCTCACCTGTGCAGAGCACGGACTCTAGAATTTCCCAATAACCCCAGATGTGTGTAGTTTCTATAGAAGGTCAGCTTGGGCTCTGCTGTCCCACTTTCCTTGATGTCTCATCTCAGCATCAACAATGGAGGCTGAGGAGGAATGCAAGTCAAGTAAGCCTTGCACAGAGTCCAAACAACCCCGGGTTGTGTAAGACCTGCTCCCTCATTCCCTCGCATTCTGCCTGCTCTCATCCCACTTGGGGCAACAAAAAGTAAATCCTCGAAGTCTGCAAGATAAGAATCTGAGTCTTAGCTACCTTTAGCCACCTAGACAAGAACAAAAGAACTGGGCTCCTGCTGAATTTGGGGAAAGGAACACCCAGGATGAAGCAGCAGCCCTGCAGACATCCAATACACAAATACTTTTTACACAGACAGAAGCTTCCAGGACTTCTTTTTGAAGTGGAAAAGAGCATCTCTGTTAGCTAGAGGTCTCCTTAGGCAGACCAGCAGCAGAGTCCTCATTTTCCTCCACCAACAAAACTAATGGACCTAAAGATCTTCCAGGTGTAAAAGTGACTTTGGGAAAAATGAGTACAACTAATATTCTGGTCTAACTGAAGAAACTCAACATGCTAAGCAACTGGAGTAGGAAAAGGAGGCAGCACATTAGCTCAAGTTAGCTAAAGCAGACAGAGCTGGGCTGACCTAGGTATTCAGACTGAACTTTTTCAGGGGGTAAGCTTCAAGAATCAGCATCTGAAAACAGTACATTAGGAGGGCTCAAAAATGGCTTATGACATAGGGTGTAACACTGGAAAGACATAACTGCTGAAGACATGGCTAATATAAAACATACCACTAGATTTTTTTAAAATAATGAAAAGTAAGGGATGAGCTCAGGTGAAAACCACCTACTTTTATCAGTAATGCAGTCTTGTCAAAGGTTTCTGGTGCATGATGGATGAGTCCTATTATCTTAAAAAAAACCAGTTTCTCAAATGGGAGACAGTGAACCTGAGGGATACCTAAACGCTCTTGACTGCTAGATTTGCTCTGACCCTCTGCTTTCTCAAGTCCCCACCCTGCAAGCCATACTTAGAAAGAAGCAAGCACTGAGAATACAGAGAAAAAAGGCAGTCTGAAGCTTGACACCTGCTTCAAAGCATGATATCTTCTGTATAGAAAAACAGTTCTACCCCAAATCTGAAGTATGAAAGACTAATTCATCATAGCTGGCTGCATATCATCTGCCAGGAGTGTCTACCAGATCAGTGTTTGTTCTGGGCAGGTGAAAGGCCTATTGAGATATTGCTGTTTGCACTGCCTGCTTGTCTCCTGACAAGGGTGGAGCACTGGAATAAGCAGGTCCCAGCTTGCTGGCACTACAGTAAACTGAGAAATACTCATCTTACTCTGGTTCTGTCCAAAAAACCACAGCTGTACCTTCCTGAGTTTCGAGTACAGTGTTATGGAGTCAATGGCTCTCTGGGACAAAGAACAAGAATGAAATAGGACCTGAAACACGGGTTCAAGGAGGGAAATGCAAGGATATATAGGCCAAATAAATGATGCTGCTGGACAAGAAGAATACAATCTCAGTATGCCCAGTGTGTACATAGTGAAAAAAATGGATCCATGCAGGTGAAAATACCCAGTTACAAATTACTACAATTCACTGACATTAGCAGTGGCACACTTGCAGCGCAAGCCCCAATTTAAATATGAACTAAGACAGTTCACATTTAGTACCAAGACTGATAGTATGTCACTATATCAGCTTGCTTAGAGCCCTTAATTAAGGGGACACACTACAACTTTTCCTGAAGCGCTTTTCTCCCCCTGCCCCGCCTCCCACATCCTTACATTGCACCCATAGGGAAAATAAAATCATCCTGCAACAGTTAAACGTCCTTTCAGTGTCACAGGCAGCTATCTTACATTTTTCAGTATGAATGAACACTGGCCTTATACTCATTTCTAAGGCTCATTTACAATACAGCTGGATCAGTTCTTTCCTAGTTCATTTGCTTTCAATAGGGGCTTCATTCTCAATTCAAATGACAAATCGCTCCAGCATCCACACACACACATGGCTTCCTCAAGCCTGGCATTTTTTAGGTTTAATGAAGCCTTTTAAATGACTGTTGCTTAAATTACTATGTAGCAATATATACATGTTAATTACTTTGAAAGACCTATGCAAAGTAGAGAAGCATTCAACTTTAATACATAAATATTGTGACCAAGGATGTTTTAGCTACTGAATAGAATTCATACTGTTGATTCATTTCATCTTTCATGCATTTTTTTTCTGGCAAAAAGCTTCTAATAACATGAACTAAAAGAACATAATCCCTTAAACATCAGGAATAATACCAACTCTGTTGACCTGAATCTGTTCCCATCAACTTCCTTTATCTGAAAATTGGCACTCATGCTAAATGGACAACATAAATAACAGCATTTAATGATTGGTGCTTGCTGGATAAGCTCCTCTACTATCCCAAATTACTCTAGGAGAACTGTATTTTTTAAGTAATGGTCTTTTTCAGATATTGCACCCTACTAAATACTTTCTTCTTGCTCATATTGGGCTGCCAGAATTCTTACTTTCAGAAGAAAGATGGCACAGTCATCTCAGTTTCTCAACAAAATAACATCATAATCGGTACTTTATCTTTGCTAGACTTTCAAATTGCACAAAGGGCTTGTAAAACATTTATTCCTATAAATAACACTGAGTGCAGGAGGGAAGAAGCAGGAAGAAATAGGACTGGAGTAGGTTACAGATATGCACCTTGCCTACATTTGTTATCAGCAAAGTGCACACGCATTCAGTGCGGTCAGTCAGGAAGCAAGAGTCCTGCTCCATTCTGTGACACTGGCAGACATGCACAGGTGATGACTATCAACAAAGGAGCTTGTGATCTGAAGCAGTTTGAGGTGTGCACATGACACAGCCAGCAACAAAGTCACATTCTTACTGCCTTTGCCCTTCCTCTCACTTTTACTGCTCTTTTATTCATGTGACATTTTAAATTAACACAAGGTTCTCAACCTTTACGCCACACCTTCCACAGCAGAGGCTTTAGTCTCATTAGTTTCCAGAAACCTTATGTTAAGCCCGATTTTAAAAAACTATGTCAGCATAAAAATTCTAAGAAAAAAAATCCAGCACTAGAAAATGCAAGCATGACAGTTCAACCTAATTTATACAAAGAAAAGATCCTTTAGTTCTCTACAACAGAAACTCTGTAATAGCCAGAAATCATTTGACTACTACTTGACCATGGAAAATGATTATCCTAATAACAACAGACAAGTTTTCCCCTATTCTATCAATGAATCATTTTTTTCAGGAATACAAGTCTGACTTTACCCACAAACCTCTTCTTTCTTCCTTCACTTCTCTCCTCAAACTAAACAAACTACATCCTCAGTGCTGGAAGAACAAAGACAAGAGATTTTTTTTATTATTATTTTCTTGATAAACTCATTATTTATCTTCCCAAGTTCAGGTTTGCTTTTACATCAAGATGGCAGTTTTCCCAACACTGTGCCAAGTACTGGTGCCAAGTACTTAATTTATCTACTGATTTATAAGTTTTTATCACTCTTTAGATCTTTGGGTCCCAGAGCTGTACTTTGAGTTTCCTTTGCCCAAAGCAAGATCAGAATGAACCAACATACAATTAAGATGGGAAGTCAGGAAACCATCATCAAAAATTCATGTGAAGAGCACAACAGCTTCAGGAAGCAAAACCCAAAAACTGTTAAAGTGTCATGAGTTTAGGTTGTCACCACAGCCCATCCCCAGATGAGTCACAGTTACTCAAAACAAATATCATTAGATAGTCACAAAGCCTACATAATGAAGTTTTCTTGAACAACCAGGTGCACTTTAGCATTATTAGAGCAAAGCCACCAAATTGCTGCGTTCTATGAGCATAAGATCACTGAGGAATGCAGTACATTTTATTCAAATATACCAAGTGTTTATCTATTTAAAAAACCCCCAGCCCTTTCTCGACTCACATCATCTGATATTTGCATCTATTTCTATGCAAGTTAGAAAACACTTTGAAATTATTAAAGATGGGGAAAACCCCATACTTGAAAATTTCAGGTTGAGTTTTTTTTCTTAAAAGTGTGCAGCACGTTACTTTTGTCAAAACTACTACGTGAGCATGCAAATTCATCATGTCAAAAAGAAAAATGATTATACTGAGTTGCATGGTTTGTTACATTCTTCCTGTTATAAACAAATTATGATAAATTACACAGGCTTGCAATAGTTAATGCAATTTCCCTTTTAACACAAAAATCTGAGTTCATCATTGTTTAGAAAAATGCACTTTGAATGGATTGCTATAAGCTCTTCAGTTTCTAACTTCAGTATTTTGCCAATAATCTTTTCATGTGTTAATGCTTAACATTCCATTTAATTAAATCCAAATATCACTAAGGTTATAAAAACCAGTTTAACCCATCTTTTTACTGTTATTTTTTTACTGAGCTGCAAAGACATGGTCTTATTCACTAAAAAGCCTCAGCAGAACAACCTGTCAAATCTTTTCCCACAGGTTAAAGAAATTCTGCCCACTGAAGCAGGAAACTCCAGAGCATCATAAAGGTCTCTACTACTTGACTGTCTGAGGAATACTGTCTTTGCAAAGTCTCCATAGAAGCCAGTTTACAACATTTCTCCTCACCTAATCAAAACAAATACAGTAGTCCTACTTCGCTTTTTGTCTAAAATTACATTAGCAGTCTGAGGCTGGCAGCATCACTCTCCTGCCTTTATTCTTAAGAGACACTTTTACAGATGATAGCCACCAGGTATGCTTTCCAAAGAAATGAGATTTCCTCCACTGGTTCACTTTTTGAAGGAGACAGACTCCTCAAAACCAGAATTCTAGATAAAGTTAAGACACAAGCAGTAAAGATTTCAAAACACTGTCATCAAGTACTAAAACCACATTCATATCATAATAAACAAGTTCTAGCCTCGGAACATGTCTAACAAAAGATGCAGTTAAAGACAAAAGATGCAGATGTGAGAAGATAATTACCTCTTGACTAACTCATGACCCACAGCAAGTGCACATGCTGTCCACCAGGCTGGAAAGCAATATATGAACCTGGCACACCAGAACAGAGTATTTCAGATTCAGAGAATGAAACAAAGTGCACAGAAGTGACCTGAGAAGGACCATCACTGGGGGAGACAGCTTATTTCAGTTAGAGGCACAGTAACACAAAAATTCAGCCACAGCACCAGCCACAGTCACGTGCAATCTTTGGTATATTGGCTGACACAGCTGATCAGATGGGAGAGGATAATCATGGTAAAATAGATGCCCTCAGTGTCAGCAGCACGAAGTTTGGGGGAAGCTGCAGTGATCACCAGGGAGATTCATAGATCTTTATGTATCAGAAGAGTAGAACATCAACATCTTTTAAAAACTGATCAGGAACAAGTGGGAAAAAAAACTAGAGACTAGTTCTGTCTCTCTACACTAGAGACAGAACTAAGAAAACCATGAATCTAGCAGTTAAGAGTGAAAACAATTTAACAGAAGTCTGCCACTTTACAAGGACACACCTATTTCATTGTGACTGGCAAAATTGTAAAGAAAGTCTATTAGAGCATTTTAGATGATGCACACACAACCTAAGAGTACTGCATTTAAACTCAGCAGGTCTTGATTTGTTTTACACTGACAGTGAACTAGTAATTTGTGCGTTGAGACAAGTCATAAACTTATGTAAGAAAGAAAAGGAGTCTAACAGGCAACATGTTCAAAGTCTCAAGTTCTATTCTGATACATTTTTAACAGGCAAATTGATTTTCTCTCCCTCTCACAATCAGTAGAAAAGTTTAACAAAAGTCTCAAAGAAACCAGAGATCTTAACTTCATAAATTTGAAACTGCCTCCCCAACCTCACTCTTACACCCTGTTAATCTGAAGTATTTGGGCTGCGGGAACTTCAAATTTTATTCAGCAATTTGAAAAGTTCATGACAAATACTTGTTTTACTGTGATTTCAAGTGTGCAACAAGTCACTAGTATGTAATTACAATACCTATAATGTGTCTAGATTAGCTGTAGCACAGACAGATTTATATTTTAGCAAATTATCAGCACTGTCTATCCTTTATCACGGTTCTTAACCAAATTCTACACTGCCAGTTTCATGCAAAATTATGTGGTTTTAATTTAGGCTTATTGGGTGTTCCCCAAGGAAAGCTGGTATCCCCTACCCTGCAATGTTATCACAAGACAGTCACCTCAATTCAATAAAGAATGTCAAAGCAAAAGGAACTTTGTACTGTAACACTGCAATACCTTTAGTCAGCTTCCACTATTTATGTAAGGTGAAATTCTGCTTCTAGAACAAAGTCCAGATAAAAAGGCACTACAGCTAAACTGGTTTCCTCAGCCTCACATAGTCAAAGGGCTTTCCATCTACAGAATGTGTCTTAAGTGTCAAGAATTTAACAATCCCATTTTTCTCTCCAGCAGTATTTCAGACCCTACTTTGGCCAGTACAGAACTCAAAAATTTACTCCCAAAACACAATGGTAGTAGTTTGCAGGGGCTTTCCAGACAAAAATCCCTACAGAGGAATACAGTGGGTGCAGTAAGAGCAATCCAGAACCATACCAAGAAGCCTGACAGGGCAGTCTTGCTGCAGCTTTTGAATAGATTGGTACTCTACAAGCCCACAGACTGCCATGACTCTGGCAGACATCACCATTTCCTGCACACCACCACACACACCCTCACCTCAGTCGCTGCAGCTCCCTGTGTCTCAGGTTTAAACTCCTATCTGGCTATTCAGCACACCCTTTAGGCACAGAGTGAGACAGTTAAAGGCAATAATGTCTTAGGCAATCTCTGCTAATCTTTCCTGCAGCAGTTTATCAGAGTCTCAAGTCTCCTGTCCAGATGGGGATAACAGACACTGTCACCTTACTACCCAGACAGTATAAAACCTCCAAAGATGCTTTGGGGGGATCACAAGAGGAGTGGCAAATGCCTGCACCTTAAAATAAATAAATAATGATTTTTTAAAAAGTCAGATATTAAATTGGAAACCTTCACTGATGAACACTAAAATCAACACTTCTCAACTCTGGCCAGCATCAGCATTTACGTTTCCCAGGCCAGGAACAAGTTGATCTCCCTCACGCTGAAGTTGCAGCACAACAGCCCTGACTGTAAATGGATGCAGGCATGCATGTGCACAAATACACCAGATGGCCTCGGAAATCTGTTTTCTTTAGCATTTTGAAAACAGGATTTATCCCACCAGCCATCAGAAGAACATAACTAGTTAGTCACAAGAAAGAAAATCCTGAAGCAAAACTTAATTTCAGTGGTTTTCCCCTCAAAATAAAAAAAGGTTATTATTCAAATGTTTAAAATAGTTGTCATTCTAGTTGAAACCTGTTGTTCTAATGTAACTTGTGTATTTGGAGCTAAAAGCATATTTTCCATTGGAACATTTTCAGCATGATTCAGAGCCATCCATTTGTTCTTTCAAGACAAATAATGTTCCACCTGCTTCTTAAAAAGCATTGATTTAGATCATGCTCTTAAATAAAGCTTCCTTCCATAAATGCAGTAATTTAATAGTAAACCTTAAAAGGTTAATTTGGAAAATGTAACATGAAGTCAAATTCATTCATAGTTTACTTTCCAAGTGAGAGACTAAACCAAAAATAATTGAGGTATTAGAAATGGAAAGATAAAATAATTTAATTGACATTTATTCACAATCAAGATTTACTGAATTTGTAGTAGCAGCAAGACCCATTTCTGGAATATCTACAAATAAAGATTTACAATTACACTCAGACCACTTGAATTTTATGGATCCCTGACAGATTAGGAATCCAGGCTCTGCTCAGGGCAGCAGTTATCTTCCCTAAACAGCACAGTTTCCTTTCACCTCACCTGCAGCCAGCCCTAAAGGGAAAAGGGATGCACTCCATCACAGGATATCCAGATCAAGTAACAACCCTGAGATCATCTCTTCACCCTTGGTTCCATATGAAACTCCACAGGTGAAACCTAGACAAAGGCGATTTTCTTTAAAACTCTTGGTGTCTTTCTAAATTCAGTATCAGCTTTGATATTCTTATCAACTCTGGCTCCCTGTTAGATTCTGAAAATAAAAACTCGAGACAGCTGGGTCCAGTCAGCAATGGATTAGATAACAGCAGCATAAATTATACCACTCATCATGATCCCAAGAAAACTGTCTCATAAACCAAGTCTAACTCCTTCCTCCATAAAACTACACTTCTATTTGATTACAGCCATAAGAAACCTTAGATAAATTTCTGCAAGATCTCTGACTTTGGAGCAGATAGGCTTGTGCAGATCTGGCCTGAGCTATTTACCATGATTTCTCTCGCTGAACAACATGGCTGCAGCAGATGAGCATTTATTTCTTCTCCATTTCATACTAATCTGTCTCACTTTGGCGGGGCAGACCAGAAGCACTCACGTGGCCAAGCTATGAGAGCCCCAAGTAAATGAGCCAATCCATTCCTAAAGTGATTATTTACAGCCTCAAGGCCCAACTCAACACCATCGGCTGTTGCGGAACTTACACCTTAAAGAGCTCCTGTGCCCTCTGCCAGATCTTCCCTTCCTGCTTGGCCCCTTACATATGCCATACTTTTAACAAATTTCTGACATTCAATGTTGCAAATGCTTTTTTTTTTTTTTTTTTTTAAACAATGAAACATCCCTGGATCTGATCTCTGACTTGGCTTTCAGCACAGCCCCACAAAACAGCTGAAAGGGCAGGTATCTGTCTACAGCACCAGGATGGAATGAGAAGCCAAGAACTGTTTCAAATTAAACTGACCACAAAATACCCATACTCTCAAAACACAGCTGATGAGTCTGACAGAAGCAAGCATAAGCATTCCTAAAATAGATGTGTGTAGTTCACAAGAGGCTGATTTTTAAAAAAATTAATCACGAAGGGAAAGGAGGAAAGCAGACAGCAAGAAGCACTGTCAGTGCAACCCTAAAGTGTTCTGCTCACAGTCACTCAACAGTTTTCCCTGGGAGGGAACTAATAAAATTACTCCTGCTGAACAAAACTGGCACAGGAGCAGGAGATGATGGGTCTCGACGGCTGTACATACTGATTTGCAAATCCTGGGGATGCAGAACTGCATCAACACCCTGTAGCTGAACCCAGTGAAATCACAGGTCACACAGAGAGGTACGTGAGTTTCACTCACACTCACTGGGTCAAAGAAGGTGCCCTGGCTTCCAGCAGCACTGCAGGAACCTTGGTGTAACAACAGGAAAACAATGGACTGTGAGCTCTCAGTGTAATGTTACAGCCAAGAAAACAAACAAGGGAACATTAGGTAAGAAGCAATGCCATTTTATATAACATTCAGCAAACCATTATAACAACACTGCTGTGCCCAGCTCAAATGCCTGCACATTTTCCAAAAGTCAGAAAAAAGCTACAGACAATATTTTTGAGCATGAAAAGCACCTGTAAATAAATTTTGTTTTTATCTACTTAGACAAGACTAAGAGGTGGCTTGCATATGAATTTCACATACCTTCATGTGGAGAATATTTTTCCCCATAGTTCCATGACTTTTTGTTGTCTGCCTGCTCAAGTATCAAGACAGGGGATAACAGGAACCATAAAAACATCAAATACAATAAAAGAGCGATTAGTATGCTGACAAGTTCACATGCAACATAAATAATTACCTGCTTCTCATAAAAGACTCTTAAAGGCAGATAAAATATTGAGATCCAAGGTAAGCACTGACGGTGAAGAAGTGACAGGCTTAAAACATGTTCTTGGAAGAAGTTCTAGAGACTGATTAGGGAAGGGGAAGAGATTAAGCGTTCACATTGACCCTTTCTGACCTGAAACAAATCTACAGTTCAGAACCTATTTATTTACAAGCTCTCCATATGACTCTCCAATATAAAGAGTGATAGAAGAAATGACATCTAGGAGAACAGTCAGTTGACTTCCATTTACCATCATCGTAACAGCCTTAACAAAAGATGCTAAAAGAAGGAAAAAATGAGAACAGAGACAGCTGGAACATCTGCTGGCCACTAACCCAAAGTAAATTTTCTTAGCAAATGCAGTAAGTAGCTCAGTCAGAAGTGGCTGTGAAGCACCCCCAGAGTGGGGTGGAGATAAAAGCAGGTAACAATAATCAGTGATTTTTTTGCATATATTTCATTCTAGTAATTACCTTTGCAAAATAATTGCTTGAAAAACAAGAAGTTCTGTTAGTATGTGTAAGTTCATATTCATTTAGTCAGGCCTGAAGAAAATTGTCCCCCTGCCTATTCCAGAACAAAAGTAAAATGCGCATCATAAATCCGAGCTACCTCAAACATCAATTCCATTTCTTATTGCCACCAGGAACCAGCAGCCTCACAATGGCTTTGGAGATATAAAAGTCACTTTAAGTAACACCATTAATTCATTTAGATCTGACACCAAAGCTGCAGGCTTGTCTATGGTGCCATTTCTGTGTTTATAACCTATTCTTCAGCAATAAAACCACCCCAAGTTTATTGGTACTGCAGGTTATGTCCATGTACGAGACAGAAACAGAAATATACTCCAAAGCATAGATTTCCATTATAGAATCACAGAGTCATTAAGGTTGGAAAAGACCTCTGAGATCGAGTCCAAGCACTAACCTAACACTGCCAGATCCACCACTAAGACACATCTCTAAGCACCACATCTACACATTTTTTGAACACTTCCTGGGATGGTGATTCCATCACTTCCCCAGGCAGCGCATTCCAATGCCTGACAACCCTTTCAGCAAAGAAATTTTTCCTAACATCAAATCTCAACCTCTCCTGGCACAACTTGAGGCCATTTCCTCTCGTCCTATTGCTTATTACCTGGAAGGAGAGACCAGCCCCTACCTGTCTACATCCTCCTTTCAGGCAGTTATAGAGCAGTGAGGTCCCCCCTGAATCTCCTAGAACACCAGCCCTACACCCAGCCTCCCACTCCCTGGTTCGCCTCTCAGGGAGCTTCCACCACCATCTGTGCAGAGGCAGGGATTACCCAAGTTTGGCATTTCACAGAAGACACTTTCCAAGCAAAGCAGAGGAAGTGGTCACATCTTGTCCCTCTGGAACTGCATTGAATTCATGTTTTGCTTTCAGAGACATTTTTTCAGCACCACCAACTGGAGCTGAAATGCACAGGGTCAGCCAACTACCTGCTGTCTGCTTCCAGTGAGTGCTTTCTTTCACATCACACACAAGACAAAACAAACAAAAGAACTTCGTCCTCCACCTCACTGTGTCAGCTCTGGAGTGCAGACAGACAACCGCACCATTTAAGAAACCAGTACCAAAAAATATGTAGTTTTCTAAGACTCAAAAGGAAAACTGAGAGAAAAGCCTCCTTCCCATATAGGAGCTCTTGGAATCTAATACACATCTTGTGCAAGTAAAGCAGGCAGTGCTGTCTGTAGGGAGAGCTGCTAAGGCCGGAGGCTTTTCACAGGATCTCTATTCACTGGCTCCCACAAGTCATTTAATGCTGCCCCACTCTTGACAGCCTTATCTTGTTAATGAGGTTAGTGCATATGCAATAAAGAGGAATTCATATTCTTTAAATATGAACCTAACCAGTTGTTTGCCCTGTAGCTTGCAAGAAACAACTCTCCCAAACACCTTACTGAAGATTTTAGAATTATGTAAAAGCTCTCGCTGCCTTAAATTAAGAAGAACTTTTGATTTCAGTAAACAGTAAGGTGCCTTACTGAATGCAAAAGAAACAAAGTTCATTTTGAGGGCTATCCTTCAAGCCAGCAATTGCACTGCAGCTTGCCCCCTCTCAAGAGCTCCTGAAAGTCACAGCAAGATCACACTGAGGTGTCACACAGAGGTTCTTCAGACTATTTTCTCTTCCTAGAAAGCTTCCAGCATGCAGCTTACTGAAACAGCTGGGAAAGCTCTCCCCTCCCGGCATTACACAAATGCTGAGAAACTGGCAGCTTTTACAGGAAAAAAAAAAAAAAATCTGCTCTCTGAAACAAAATTTGGATGAACAGTATTTTCTATTTATGAAAGAACACATCTTTCTGCTTTGTTGACAATTTTTCAAGATTCTGATCATACTGGAAATGTTATCAGATGATCTGTTGTGCTCTGTCAAAGGGAGATGAAATTCTTCAAGAAGAAACCATTCTATCAGCAGTTAATACAATAACATGTTGGGGGATGAAACCATGGTCTGCTTTCCCGACCATAGCAATGTTGTTAAAGCAAAACATTTGCTGAAAGAGATGAACTTTTTTTTACAAAACACATTTTATGATCAAATCACAGACCAAAATATGCTGGGTGTTTAATGTGAAAATACATCAAAATCTAAGCACATGAACTGTAAAATGAGAAAATCTGCTGGCAAATTTCAATAGCAGAAAACAAAACCCACTTGTTTTTGTTTCACAGCACTGAATTTTTCTATTCCCACTCCCTTCTGAGAAATGCAGTCATCAACTTAAGCCTATTTTTTTGCTAATATAGAGATAAATGTTCCAACTCCTTCCTCATTTTTTCCATCTTTAAAGTAAACATCTTTTTTCCTAAAGCCAGAAATGACAAATCAGAAAAGTTTTACTATAGGATAAATTTTAATGCATATAATGCACCAACATGCAACACAGGGAAAAAAAAACCCAATTGTAAGTAATATCAACAAAAGAGGGGATTACTCAGAGAATTCAAGAGAAAACGTGAAGGCAGCAGGTAAATAACATCATACTGTTTTTCATTCCAAATTTAAGAATACTATATAAAATATTTTTTGTTGATATTATTTCCTCATAGATTGACCTCCCAAAATATATTATATACCCTTCATGAACTAAACCCCCTAAATTAAAATAAAAATTCCTCTCCAAAGTGTTTGCAGCACTTTGAGTTTTGATGGTCCAAAGGCTCACTGATTCTCTCACCTAAAAACAATGGGTTTGATTTTATAAGTTTTGATACTGTTCACTGAACAGAGAAAAGCCAACTGTGAAATATCATTGTATGAGTGGAAGGGAATGAAGGGAGACATGCAGAGCACACACACAGGCTGATAACAGCTTTAAGCAATCAGCTTAAAGGAGAAAAGGAAAAGTGCTACAGTCAACATTTAATGGCTTCACTGGCCTCTGTAAAAGGAATCAGCGATCTCTGCAGTCTTAGTAAGCAAGTTCCCCCATTAAAAAGAAAACCCATCAAAATTAACAGCTTCTAATTAACTGGAAGTTGAGAACAAAACCCCAACGTGTTTCTGAGAGCCGCATGCAGAATTAATAGAGCCAGGGAGACACGGGGTACAGGTGGAGCCACCCTGCAGCTGGGTGCTGCCAGCCCCAGCTCACGGCAGATGAGACTTGTGGGTGGACTTGAGACCATCAGAGTGGGGCTGGAAATGCTCCTCCTCAGGGAGAGGGGATGCCAGCCACAAAAAAGAACATTTCCTGCCACCCTCTCTTCATCGCTGAACAGCAGGGAAAGAAACTAAATCAAACCCAGTAACATGAAACAGCAGGAAGAGGGAGGAAAAGAAATTATGTCTTCTGCACAACAAAGTTATATTGTTACACTCTTAAACCAGCTCTTTCCTCCACAGAGCTACAGCAGGATGTCTGAATTCCCACCAATTTACATCGGCATCCAAAGACCAAAACATGAGACAAAAGTGGATACTGCCCACTGGACTTTACACTTGCAGGGTGCTGCCCTTCCTAGCAATACGACCTAATTTGAAGAATACCACCACTCTTCACTTATTTGCTTAATTCAAAGAGATAACAGACTCATCATTCATCATCTCTCAAAGCAAAGCACTCATGGAAGGTTCATTATTCAGGAAGAATTTCTACTCAGTGAGTAGCTTGAATATAAAACTTCCATACTGAGGATCAGCATCTCTACTGAATAGTTATCTTTGTTGCAACACAATGATTGCAGAGAATACTGGCGTGTTCAGACCTACTGACAAAAGTGGAAGTTCTTGAGTTTGGTCTTTTTACATAAATGTAAGCTCTTAATTCATTATCACAGATCCAGGAACGACTAACAAGGTATGAAAAGGATTTGTTTAAATGACAGAAAGCAGCCTTGACCAATTCTGGATGGAGAAACAATGGAGAAGAAGGAAACATTTCATAGGAAATGAACTGCTTTTTTTCTCAGAAAATTTGGAAAATATTCACTTGCACAGTTAAAGCAAGTAATGTTTGGACCTCATACCAACAAGAGAGATGTGATGCAGTTAGCCGGTTTATATTATTTATCAAAATTAAAGTGAGAATTTGTTCACAACCTGAGATTTTAAAGCTTAACAAAGACAACTTAAATTATTTATCATCTGATACGTAACCTTCAAGACCTCACATAGTGAAATGTATGCAGTAAGGAATTTAAAACTTAAGAATGGGAAGCAGTATCCTTGTTTAGTCTCAGTTTAGGCCAAAAAAGAAACAGGTGATTTCCCAGTCAAGACTGCTAAATTACAAAAATCCTCTCAAGTCTACATTTATTTTAGAGATATATATATATATATATATATACACACATAATATACCAATGACAGTAACACTGTCAAATTGTTAGTGCTACAAAGAACTACTTGGAAAAGCATTGTTTTCAAACAGCCACAAAAGAATTAATCCTCTGCTAAGCTATTCTTCAAAATAATGTTTCACTGTAGAATAATTTATTTCAGGTCCCAATCCATAAATGGTAACACTGCTTTTCTAACTGTGTATTTGATATCACTATGTTCATAAAAAATGAAGTTCTTCAAAAGAAAGTACCAACATTCTCCATGTATTTGTGTAGAGTTATTTGTAGTATTTCACAAACATTAAACTGGCTCTTCTATCATGATCTCCAGTCTATTTATCATACAAACTGTACCACATGTATTAAAATAATGAAATACAGAATAAATTCAATGTGTGTCAGTAAACGTAAAGAAAAAAAAGAGAAGAAAAAAAAAGACAACATTTGGTATTTGTTTGGCTAAATATCTGTGGTTCTATAACAACAAGGAAGGGAAACAATCTGTATCTGTACAGATCAAAACCAAACAGCCAACATAAATTAACTCCTAATATTTTTCATGCTTCATAGCTTGAGTCTGAGCCTGGAACTTCAACAAATATTTCAAAATAATCTCATCACAATATAGCTAATGGTCCAGGACACATTTAAATTGATGCATAGAAATAAATGGAAATAGTAAGTCAAATGAAGAGCAGATGGTCACTCTAAACAGTTCATTACCCTCCAACCCTTTTATTTCTAATGCAGAAAGAATAAAAGAACATTTACCATAGTCTACATTGGAAAATAAGCACCAAAACCCCTCCTATCTGTTTCTCAAGTATTTAAAATATTAACCCAGAAACACTATGCACACTGTTGGCAGCTGTTGAGTTCATCCTTCTAGCAAAAAAAAGAAATTACTTGTACTTATCCTTACACCTACTTTGCAAAGAGCCTACAGACTCAGTGATGCGTAGGTTCTCCCTTCTCTCAGCCTCCTGTCCACATCATTTGAGTTTTCAGGTCCATTTTTGTTGTTTCATGTGAAACCATATATTTTTAAAGCATGGAGGTTTAACCTTTGAATGAATTATTTCAGCGATAGCTCCCAGTGTGTTCCCCTGATGTCAGCTCTACAAATGGGAATGTTCATTCCCAGCAGGCAGTCCTCACCTGCACCATTTGTGCCCCGACAGACAGGGCACTTACCTGAGTCAAGCTGGCTGAATGAGCTGCTGAGCCAGCCACAGACTCGTGGTCACAGCCGGGAAATTGAATTTTCCTGGGGAAGGAGCAGGACTGAGGAGTGTTTCAAATTTCTGACAACTGTAGAGAACCACAGAAATTTTCTAAACTAGTAAGAGGTAACAGGACAGAGAACTATGCTCAAGCCCCATACCAGAAGGAAGCAGACCTCTAATGCTCTTTAAAGTGCCTCCCAGAAGAGATCCCTCACAACTCCTGTAGCTAGCTGCTCCTGGGATGAAAATAAAACTACTTTTACAAACTGGGAAAACAGTGTCGGGTAAAGGAAAACCCACAAAACTAAAAGAAACCTGCTCTTATTAAAAAGAAAATTCATTAGGTATCATGCTAGTAATACAGATGATATCCACACAGAAAAAGTACAGATAATTGCTCAAGGACAAGACTGCCAGTGAAAAGGATGAGTTTAAACAGTTGGGAATTTAACAACCGAAGCCCTGGATTCCAAAATGGACTTATGCTTGAAGAAGGTGAGACACTAAACAAGGCCAGCCTCTCAGAGAAAGATATATAAAAAAAGGTATTTACAGAGGCACTACAAATTGGAGGACAAAGAAGTGCATGAAGACAAAGCATGTGCAGAGAAGTAGGAGTACAGATAGCTGTCCCATTCCTGTTTCAGAAAAGAAACAGATGAACAATACATCCCCTACTTTATGTATAGTTTCTAGTCTCTTCCTATTTCAGTCTTTTTCTTCCTGTACCATCGTCTGCAATCCAAGCAAAACTAGTCCTCAGCCTGCTCTTAGACATGAGACTCACTTCCAAAGTCTTTTTGCTCCTTTTCTTGCCTCGTGGGAACTTTTTACATGCCCAGATGTTCTTTTTCCTCTTCAGGACTCCTACTAAGAGCCTGAAGCTACAGGTTTGCCACCCAGCACTCTAAGCTAGAGCACAACCTCTGGAACAAAACCCCAAAACATATCAGATGCACACTGTTAACAAAATAATTCCGGTATTGTCAAATGGCTCTGTAAGTGTCCTTCTTATAGACCCTCTCCCTTCAAATCCATGGTGGTCTCCAAAGTTTCTCCAATGTTCATTATCATATAGCTGAGCCCAGTGCAAACATCTGCTAAGAAATGCATTTTTGTGCTAATTAACAAGAGGCCCCAGACACACTGACATTTCACATGGTTACTCTCCCAAGCACAGCTGTCTTCCAGCCCACTGCAAAAATGCTTCTGAAAGAATGCATACGACAACCTCATCTTCTCCCCATCTCTCCAAACACATAAGCTCTCCATCAGAGAATTAGTACCAGGTGCTCTTACTTTTGTGCCTGCATTGCACTACTCTCATCACTGGCTTTCTCCCCCTCCCTGGTTGTCAACTCTTTGCAGCGGCACTCCTGACATCCTTTCTGTATTACACTGAAAAATTGTATTGGTTTTCATTAATAACTAATAGAACCCACAAGCAGAATTTCTCTCACATATGCCAAAACAAAATTCTGCTTTTTGTCTCCCTTTTCTACTATGTACTGTTGTGATGTCTTCTGTCTACTGTAGATTTATTGGGGATGTTTGGCAAGCACATCAAGGGCCAAAAATTCCTTCTTCTCTCTCAAAAGCATTTCTGAAGCATGGCTGCAGTTATGTGTACAGACCCCATCTCACTGCTCTCCCTCTGGGGAGTTCTGTCAGCATGTTCCTGATTCTGCATGTGATCATACTGTGAATGCCTTTCACACACCTTCAGCATACACTGCAGCAATGCATCAAGGCATATGGAATGGGGATAACATAATTAAAGGCTATTACCCACAGACAACACATTGAGTTCCAGCCACAGCTGCTTAATCAGAGCTGTAAGGTACTCAAAAGGCATTTTGATGTAAACTGAAGAAGCAAAAATACCCAACCTCTCCTACCAACAGAGCTTGATCAGTTTATGAAGGGGATTACTGGTGCTCACAGGAACTCATGAACGTGAGAGGCTTTTCCCTTTCCAGTGTTGCAAATATGCTTTTAATGTTTTCCAGCAAGTACACTAATTTTATGTTGTTGAAAGGTAAGTTCTGCATAAAGTAAGCATATTGCCAATTTTATAAGTGATAAAAGCTTTAAGGACTTTATTAAAAATCCCACTACCCATGTGATGTAACACATCTATTGGAGGGGGGTGGGTGTGTGTGTAACTCCTTACCTCGGAAACTCCAGAGCATGGCCTGAATCCAAGTGTCTACCTGCATATTAGTGCATCTTTCTAGATGTTAATATGTTATTCTAGAGTTAATATTCATGAAACGTTATTTGGAAATCATCTGTGATACAAAAAAAAGAAAAAATGAGTTCCACTTCTCTCCTGGTATTTATAATTTTATCAAGACAAATACACTAATCAAGTGCATTTGTCTCTCAAGACAGAGATGGCTGCTGAAGAGTTAATTTAACATTTCTATGTGATGTAAGCATAGAGGCCAGACAGCAATTTTTGCTATGTTCATGTTACCCCAAAAGGAAAAGAATACAACACATAGGAGATCAGAGATTAGAAAACAGTATTGAAGAGCATTTACTATTCCTATCCTGAAGTGTTTCCATAGCAGCCAAAACAATTATTAAAACAGATACAGTAAAAGGAAGGCAAGGAAATAATATAAAAGCTATTAATCTGAAAATAATTTGCAGATTTGAAGAGTTATATTTGACTTGTTGATTAATTTAATCATTAAACATTACATACTTTCTAATACATCACACAAGTCTTTGTAATGATATTCACAGCAGCAGAGGAATTTATCAGAGCAAGAAGATTTTTAGAAAGAAGTATTTATAACAGACAACATGTTGACTGCTGTGGATTCACATCACAGAAAATGTAAGGTATCTTAGATCTGCTTTGCAGGATGAGGATTTTCATAGTGGAGGAAGCTTACCATTTGCTTCTTCTTTTATCCCACTTAAGACTACAGAAAGCCAAGAACACTCCACACGTGTTCATTCTCCTCCTGCCCTCCCACAATTTATCAGAGAACACTGTTTCCAACGGCATTAAGCGACATTAATTCCTGCTACTGTGGACAGTCCCACTGAATAGCCGTCTTTCATATCTGCCCTTTAAGCTTTCATAAGATGCACCTAATTAAAAATCAAAGACTCAGTTTTTAGAAATGTCAGCAATCATGCCTTAGAGTTAAGAAAAATGTGGCTTTTTGGTTTTATCTGCGAGCCATCTATGTATTAACTAGCATGCACCATCAGTGCTGCCTAAATGTCAATGCTCCTTCCTTGCATTCTTTCTGTAAGAACACAGCATCACCTAAACCAGGTTTTTTTTTTCATTAGAGTCATGAGTCCTCCAGAAAAACAGAGGCAAGATTGTTTTGGCAACAGTGAGCAAGTGGCCTTCCACCTGCCCACAACCAAGCTGCAAACTCTGACCAGCCAACAGCCTCCAGTGTAACGACAGGGCAACACAAAAGACACTGAATAGGTTCCCAGTGGAAAAGAGAAATAGACAGACAGCTACGTGTGAGGGAGGAGGGATGGTTTCTAATGGAAGTATTTTTCTCCTTGTGTCAGTTCTCATCACTGGATTTCAGATGTGCAGACACGTGGTGTCAGGTCAAGAAGAAGTAATGACACCATTTATGTTCCCCTTCCCATGGGAAATCACCCCACAGCTACAGAACTGGTCAACTGCCACTCACTCCTGTATAACAGATCCAACCTTAATAGCATCTCACATTCAATACAGGGCCCTGAGGAGCTTGTGGGTTTAAAAAGCCATCCATTGCATTATTCTGTTTAGAAAGAATACTTTTAAAGTACATGATTCTTGCCTTAAGAGTGAAGAAAAAAGCCAGCCAGCATCATTAAGCAATCCTTGAAATTTCATGCAAGAAGCTGAGTACAGTAACCATTATCCTGGGGTATCTGCAGTGCTCAGAATAATCTTATGTTGACATTTGTGTGGGGGCAGCTGTGTACGAAACAAGTTTGTGAAAGCCAGAGAACACCTACAAATGAAAGAGTACACAGCATGTGGAAGGGAAGGCTAGCAGATGGGGTAGTCCAAGGGCAGAGCACATGCAGTAAAAAGAATAAAGTGCAAATGCCCCAGAAGAAAGAGGGTGTGGAAGCATAGATGAGGAAAGATGACTCTAGTTCACTACTGCTATACAGCCTAGAGAAGAACACGCTGAGGAAGAACTTGGAGATCAGGGCAGATCTCTACTTCTGTTACCACCATAAACTGACAAGAGTTAACAAGATGTGTGCTTTCTGATGCAGACACCATGACATAAATTATAACATTAACTGCAAAGACAGTTATCAATTTATTGATGTAGGATTTATTTTTCCAACAGCCCCCATACAAGAAAACATTGTGGCAGAACCTGATATGTTTAACCTGAACAAAAGTTTCACGGTTTTGGTTTTATTTGAATAAAAAACTCCATGAAACAATAACTGAGGAAAAAAAAAGCAAAAAACAAACCCTGAACCTTCTTTCTATGTATATAGCTAGTTTTCCTCCAGTCAGGCCTTTTCTGTCATTCCTCCACACAAGCGAATAAACTCCATAGTCTAAAATCCAAGAAACCTTTCAATTACTTCTAAATTAAGTCTTAGAGATAGCCTAAAAAGTTATAGTTGCAAGAGTATTGTGCTCTAACATCAACAAGTTCCTTTTCCAACTAGAAAGGAAAGAGGGGTGCAATGTCAGCATGTAGTAAAAAGAGCACATTTTATAGATATCAGTACCTCCTGAAATAAGCGCTTGCAAACACAATCAGCAGCACAGTGAATCCTCTGCAATCATCTCCATATTTGACTTTGTGAGGAAGCTGCTCACTGGTGATGAAGCTCACTTTTGACAAAATTTGAGATGAAATGAAAGAAAGCACCATACACTTTTTTTTTAAGAGATGCTACTCAATTCATTCAGCTTAACCAGTCCTGCACCTCAGCTTCTGAGTATTAAAGCACATTCTGTTTCATGCCCTATTCCCATAAAATCTCTGCAAAGCTCAGAGAAACTTTACTGAACAACTTCTATAAATGGTGCAACGCCTCTTTCAGTTTTTCTAACTCTCAATGTGGGTGTCACTTTCTGTGAAAGAAAGGGAAAAAACATGAGGAACAGATATGTAATTCAACAGAACAGTTTTTAATCATCAAAACACTGACAGCTATTATATGCTCCAAAGCCCTCCATCAGTCTAGGGATTTGGGTGAAAAAAAAAATAAAGCAAACTTCTTATTCTGTCTTTGGACAAATGAGCTACAACCACCACATGTATAGCTCACATTTTGAGAACGCTGGCAAGCCTAGCGCTTCATTTGGAGGTCAGTTCAAGCAAGAATGCTCCCCAGCTTCGTCACTGGACCAAGCAGATACGTCCACATATCTTCAGCACTCAAGGACTAAGAGTGTCATTGCCTCATTTTCTGCTGCTACAAATCCCCAGACCATCTTAAACAGGCTCTAGAGCAAAATCTGACCTTTGATAAATCAGAGTATAACCTTAAACAAAATATTTACCAAGCTTATTGACACAGACCTCTGTAAGTAAACCCTCAGCACACTGATAACAATCATCAAGTCTACTTTATAAAAGATTTGTGCTGAGATGCTAGGAGGAGTGCAGCAAGTTGTGAAGGAGATGTGAGGAGAGGAAATACATTACCATTTCAAATATCTGGAAATGTGTGATGTAGCCTGTAGGCAAGGGAGGCCTGATAATGCTGCAGCAAGTATCTCTAGGTGGCTCCGTTCACATACTTCTGTATTCACTTGTAAGAGTCTTACTCAATCTCTCCTGTTTCTTTTAAGCAGAAACAATAGGGTTGCCAAATGCCATGTTTTAATGAAATGATGCCAATATATACAGATGACAGCTAATATGAAAAGCACCTAACAAGAGTCTAAAGGTACTCTGAAAAAAACCTCTCTTTTATACTGCTGGAGATAAAAGCAGTGCACAATTTTTCAGGTTGCTACACTCACTAAGTTCCCCCACCTGTTTTTGGAGACCAAGTTTAATCGCTGGTGACTATCTGGGCTCAAATGCAAAGAAGATTAAATGTTTTTCAAACATGATAAACTTCCATACTATTTCATGGGAAACTCGGGTTTCAAGAGGGAGGGAAAAGGTCAGCAAAAAAGGATTGATGTTGAGTATTTAGCAGCTGTGAGGAATGAAAGAAACAAAACTGCAAATGCCGACACACACCGTACAGATGCCTTTAAGAGAGAGAATAGGACACACAATGGGCTCTGGGGATGCTGAAACACCTACGAACGCGGCCCAACCTCAGCGAGCAGGCACAAACAACACACGCAGAGCTCCACAGGCCGGCATCGTCCCTTCCTCATTCCTTCCGCACAGCGTCCGCAGGGGAGAAAGTTCAGCGCCGGCACCGTCCCCGCACCCACGGGCCAGGTCGGGCTGTACCCCCGGAGCCGCCCGGGCTTACCCCTGACCCCGGCCCCGCACCCGGGTGCCACGGGACGGGCAGAGCGCTTTGGGCATCCCGGAGGGCCCCGGCAGCGGGGACGGTGGGAAACAAGAACTAAGGAGGAGAAGGAGGCAGCGACCCCCGGAGACCCCCGCCGCGGCGGAGGCAGCCCGGCCGCGCCTCGGTCTCCCCGCGGCGCCACAGGTGCTGCGGGGCTTGGGGCTGCAAGCCGGAGGGCAGCGAGGCCAAAGGCACCGCTGCCCCGTAGAGGCTCCGCTCCCACCCGGCCAGCACACCGGGGTGCTCCCCACGGCCGGTGGTGCCGTCAGGCGGGGTCAGCGGGCAGCCCCCCCGCACCGCCGGGGAAAGGCACAGGTAGCGCCCGCACCGTGGGGACGGCCCCTCCCGGGAGAGGCGCCGCGGAAGGCAACGCTGCAAGGGGCTGTTTTCGGCTGCGCAGGAGAGGAGGAGAGCGGGTGCCCACCTCGCCGCTGGCTCTGGGCAGAGGGAAGAAGGGCGCAGACGGCTCCTGCCGGCAGGACGGGGGCGGGCGGCGGTCATGGCGGGGAGGCGCGCCGCGCACCTGGCAGCAGGTGCATGCAGGCGGGGACGGCAGCGAGGGCGCCCGCGGAGGGAAGGACGAAACTAGCGAGGCTTTCCCGGCGAACGGCGCCTGTTGTGCAGCCGGGGGGGGGCACTCGCAGGTGCCCGTCGCCAGGGAGGGGGGGACGATGCGGAGGAGGGCAGAGGGTAGCTGCAGGCGCCGTTTTGCAGGCGACGGAGGTAAGCGCACGCTACTCACCGGCAGCTCCACATTGACTTCGGTCCCGTCCAGGAGAAGGACGCGGCACTGCAGCACCGGCTTGCTGCCGCCGGCCGCCGGGATGTGGACGGGCGCTCCGGCGCTGTGCACGACCCCTCCGGNGGGAGGCGGACGGCCACCTACGGGGGAGGTCGGGGAGAGCGCCCCGCAGCGCAGGTGGGGAAGAGCCGAGTCAAGCCGCCCTGCTCCGCTCCTCCAGAAACTGCCCCGGCTCCGCGGCCGCTGGGGCGGCGTCTGCGCGACGGCAGCCCCTCGCCACCGCCCCCGAGCCGGGGAGGGGACAGTAGCGGC
>VXAC01001935.1:1004764-1095416 GCA_013399225.1 Rhipidura dahli
GCGGAGCCTCTCTGCCCCGGGCGGCCCCTGCTTCGTGCTGAGCTCTCCGCGGTGCCCCCGCCCCGCGTCTTCCCCCCCGCGCCCGTCTGCCGCTTCCGCCTCTTCGGACGGGCGGGAGAGGGGATGGGGGAAGTTATTTGCGAAATAAATAAAGACGAGGGGGATGGAGAACTGGGCGCAGGCAGAAGGACGGGTCTCGTCTGTGTTGGGGGTGACCGAAGCGGCGGATCCCGCCGGGAGGAGGAGGAGGAGGNCCCCCGTCCCGCTCGTCCCCCTCGCCGCCGAGCCCACCTCGCCCGGCTCCGCGCCCGGCTCCTCGCCCGTAGCGCTGCATCGACCGCCGGCCAAAGGTCCTGCGCAGGAACCGCAGCATCCTGGGGGCGCCCTGCCCGGCCGCTCACACCCCCGAGCCCGCAGCTCCGCGCCCGGCCCCGCGGCGCCTCCCAGAGCAACGCAGCAGCGCCGCCCGNCCGCCTCTCCCACCGCCGCCTACATCCCTTGTGCACAGACACGTCTGCCCGGTGCGTGGGAATGCTCCCGCATTTGCCTTTGCGATCAGCGCGGTCTGGTGGTTTGATGAAACCACTGTGAGAACTTGGTGCCGTGGAAAAAGCTGACCCTCCAGACCGTCCCGGGGCGTTACTCCCTTTCGCTTCTGTAGCTGTGAGGAAGGAGTACGGGTTTGTTTATCTGTCACAGCAAATCCATAGGTACAAATACTCTCACGGTCGCTCTGCCAAAAAGTTAAATTTATGTATTCTGGCTCGAGTGGGAGCGTTTTTGCTGAATTGCTACGTGTAAAATACTGGACCTGAATCATGTCTCACAGAAACAATCAGTGAGGCTGATTCTGTCACCCTATGGTCAGATGTGATCTGACGAGCTTTGAACTGATATAATTTGCTGCTTCTAAAGTGTGGGTTTGGGCTTTTTTCTGCTGTGAATTTATTTCTCTTAACCTCACTTCCAGGCCCATTTACACAAGCATTGTCCTATTAGGTATTCAGAAAGCCTGCCAAAATGTCTCAGCTTGTCATTTTTTATTGAGACTTGATAGTATTAGGTAACTGCCTGCTGCTTCTGCATCCTTTCCCATGTTCCTTCAATGCCCTGGATCAGGTCTTGAAGTGTCTCATCAGCCAAGACCGTCACTAAACTGCATGATCTTTGGCAGAGATCTACCTGCAGCCCTTCTGCACTTTATGGCTGCATAAAAGAGCTTTTATAGAAACAGAGTGGAAAGGTGCTAATCTTTGCTTGCTAATGTTCACAATCAAAAGTAGACACTTTCTACAGATTATGTTGGTTTGGTTTTTTTTTCCTTGCATTAGGAGCAGAATTTCAATGTTCTTTCGTATCCTGAATGGTGTAGCATACCTTGGGGTTCTTTCACTGCTTTGAATACTGTGAAGATACCCCCATCCCATAAAGCTCATTTGCATACCACAAGCAGGACAAATTATCTTAAGAGCTGGAAATTCAGCAGAAATGCTCTCGTCTCTTGAGGGAGCCACAGCAATTCTGGTGCAAAGGAGAGTGGAGTGGAAGAGAGGTCTTGCATCACTCGGGACTGGGCTGGCAGAAAACCGAGCAAGTCTTTTGCCGTGATAAAAATCTTTTTTACTCAGAAGCTGTGAGACTTCAGCCCTTTGTCTCTTTCAACTTCTGTCATGGAAACAGAAGTCTGGTATTTTAAAATGCAGAAACGCAGGCTTGCTTGACTTACATTAGCAGCACACCTGATACAGGCCAGTGGCCATACCCCAGAGGCAGTCCTGCGTTTACAGAACTGCCATAGAGATGCTGAGGTCCCATTAAGTCTCATGTTAAAAAACACAAGGTAATTCTCACAGTAAAGGATCTTTTAGAAGGAGCTGCTGGTGGGAGGAAATAAAGCTGGTTCCTTAGTACCCAGCCTCTCGGAGTAAAACAATTCCACCGTTATTTTGTCTCATGTTACCAGCAGAGCTATCTTTAGCCCTGAAACAAAAACCTTGAGCGACTGTGGTACTGAGGATGCCTTGAGAAGTATTTAAACTAGCATTTATATTCAAATTTTTACTTGTATGTTTCATGCATTTACATCCTCCCTCCATTTTCAGATGGACAGGCCCTGAAGGGGTTTGGTTTGCTGGCACCTGTCCTGCAGTCCTTCCTCAGAGTGCCTGCTACTTGCTTCCAGTGAGAGGCACAAGCAGAAACTGCCGTGGTCTTCGTCTGTGTTGTAGTTAAGGGCATTACTTTTAAGTCTTTATTGAAATAGCCTGCCACTGCAACATCTACCTCCCACGGAGTCTCCACTAGGAGCCATGATTTGATTACTGCCACAGGAATGGTGAAGGTGGTGACCTAGGTGAAACATTTTTCCTAACCCATACTGAAGTTCTGGTAGCAATCCCTGCCAGCATCCAGTCCTACCCACGGCTTTGCCATGGTGCTAAGCAGTGTGCAAATGGGAGAGCATTTACCAAAATCCTTACTGACATCAGTGTAGCAGCAGCAAGATGGGGACTCGCTAACCATTAGAGCCCTTGGTGCTGCTTGTAGCTAAATAACTACATAAAAGTTTGACAGGCACTTTATTCTTGCTCTTTCATTCAGCATTTTGGTTTTGTTCAAATCTTATCTGGAAAATTTTGGAAAGCTTGGAAATGGAGGCAGCCATGTGGTGGGGATGGGGAGCAAGCCACTAACAGTTCTGTGAAGAGACTTCTCCTGCACGAGGCATGCATGTGCTGTCTGGACATCAGAGACCTCTTTCTTGTTTTACTTTCTGTCACTGCAGTCACATTTATGGATTTTTCCTGGCCTGCCATACTTTCACTCTATGCAAAGGAGTGTTCCAAATTTAATTTACATGCAGCTCGAGTTTCTTTTTCTGCAGATTTGAAAAAATGTTATCTTTACTGAGTAACTTAAACAGGCTTATATTTTGCAAGGTTCTGCCAGGGTATGTTTTGTTACAGTCATTACTTGGAGGAAACTTACATAAACAGATTCAAGGATCAAGTATTGGTGCAAACTCAAATGTCTATGTTAATAAAACTGGGGAGGAAACAGAAACTTGAGGAGTTATGACATACATTCACTCAAGCTTTCAGATATTATGTTTTTGGGGCTTGTTTTCTAAACACATAAATGAAATTAATTTTTTTTTTGTACTAAAAATTTCATTAAAGGGGATACTGTTCAGCATTAGCATTCATTGGATTACAGCATTCATGTAGCAGTTGGCAGTTCTATCTGTTTATTTTCTACAAAAGTGTGTCAGTTATATGAGCAGGTCTAATGTCACTGGTTTTCAGGATTTTTATATATCCAGACACAGATTTAGAATAAAATGTAAAGGTAATTCTGAGTTATGTGGCTAAGGATAACTTGCATTTCTAGTCTATCTTTCAGCTAGAGAGATCCCAAAGCACTTTCATTTTAAAAAAGGAAAATGATTTGTAGAACTATTTCGCAAACACTGAAATGCAGCAGCTGTTTAACAGCAGAGAGAAATAGTGAGAATCCCTCTCATACAATTGTAATGGAAATCTGTGTTTGAATAGGGAGGAAGTTATGCAAATCATAGGGCCACAATGCTGGAGCTAGTGGATGAATCCCTGAAAAATGTACCACATGATCAGGACTTCCCTTGCTCTACTCCAAGTGTTTCAAAAGTCCTCTATTAAGGAAAAAAATTAATACTTCTCCATTTAAAATATCAGTGTTGCAGTAGGCATGAATTTTGGCAGCTATTGCTGTTCATGTCAATCCTTATATACAGAAAAAATTACCTTTTTTGATCAGAATAAATCAAGTGGTAGCTCATTGCAGAATAAATGTGTCCACTCAAAGAGCTGTTCTTGTATATTCAGAGAGGCTTGTTCATAAACATGTAAGAATAAAAACCATTCCATTGGAAAATCTACAGAAGGAAAATGTTTCTTGCTGAATGAACACTTTGCAAAGCCTCCCCTCCATCTAATAAGCAGGTTCTCTATGACTTAATCAGATGTTCATTCCTTTAGTGAGAATTTCATCAGGTTTGTACTGACCTCAATGCATAGAAATAATAATGAATATTATTTATATTAAAACTTACAATAAGGTTTAAAGCAATAATGAAAAAAGTTTTCAATGCTTTGTTAAATTGTAAAGATAACACATGCTCAGCTGAAAAAATGAGGCATCTTTCCACTGGTGAACTGCTTTGATATTAAATCTTAGGTGAGCCTAGAAGACTGTTCAGAATGTTACCTATAAGCAAACATCACATGCCAAAAGAGTAAAGTTTTCTAGGAGTATTTTCTAGCAGTAATTATGTATCTTGTAATTATATCTCCACTGAAAATAGATATCCATGGCTTCTTGTGCAGTACATGAATTAATAAGGTCTAAAATTTGCAACAAAAATACCTTTGACTGGCACTGCAACACTGAATGATACCTTGTGTAGGTCTGATGGGGCAACAAACCACTTATGAGAACTGCTGGAAACCTTCAATATTATTAAAATAATATTTCAATAGTATTAAAAATCAACTGAGTAGAAAGTAAAGGTTATAATGAACAAGGATCACATTCGATTTGGTCAATTAAAAGAAGCATAAGTCAGATACTCTGGATACTCCACTGCCTGGATGTTATGCTGGTGGCAGAAAGGAGATCTCCTCCTGATTTGGAGATTTCAGCTCTTCACCTGTTGAACTGCTTGAGAGAACAAGGGGCAGGAGGTAGCCAGGGCTCTGTACTTCAAGAGAAGGAATTATCTGGAGGCAAACTAGTCAACAAATGAAGAGATGAGTCAATAAAACTAAGTCTTCCTAAGGGAGCAAAAATGGATAAACAACAAAAAAGGAAAAGATGAAGCCACTGATATGGCTGCTGAGCCATTTTATTTGTCCTGAGTCTACCAGTAACAAGGAAACAGGATGGAAAAATCAGAACTGAAAGACTGAACCATCAGAGCCTATAGTTTAAATAAAAACAATTTTTTAAAAAATGCAGGTTTTATTTCTAAACTTACATTATCTAGCACAGGTTTTGCTGCAACCTGAGGCATGTGGAACCAAACTATTGACATATTACAAAGTTGTTTCATAAAACAGAAATGTTCTGTAACTGTTGTTTTTCAGAAGCTGCATTTTCCTGAGCACCAAACAGCTCATTCTAGGATGTAAAATATATATTAATTAAAACATTATCTATATCTGGCTGACAACCTGAGTACAGAATGAAACAACACCATATACTTCCAAATTAACAAGAGTCTGCCACACTGGCAAAACTCCATTGGTGTTTGAAAGAGGAAATTTGTAGAAAGACTGAATCACTTACCCTCCAGCATGGCTTTTCATTTCTGTTGTGTGGCATAACTAGGGGGAAGTGTACGGTCCCCTCTTGTGTGTATATGGACTTCAGCTTCCAAGATTGATTGTCAGACACAAATGCAAATTTATCCCAGTAAAAAAAAAAAGTGAAATCTATGATAGGATTGGAAATCAAAATCTCTTCATAATATATGACCTGGAGGGGAAAATATTTTAGAGATTTTGTGACTGAACAGCTGTTTGGTCACTTAAGTTTCCTGACACACTACTTTCCTGCTGAGTTTGTGGGGTTTTCATGTCATAAGAATCACAGCAACAGCTGAAGGAAATCTATTCAGAATCCTTCTCCTCCCCTTCCCTTCCTCCATCAAATATTAATAATGTACATGTACTGTCAGCAGAGGCTCCTTCTTGCCCAGCATTTTCCTCTTTTTATTGCCAGGCACTGTGCTATGCACACACTGTCCTGTGCCATCTTGCAGTGGTGGCATCAGAACACTCTAATGTTCTTCTGAGCCTGTTTTCTTTCTGTTATCACATAAACACATTTTTATTTAACAGTATTTTTAGTCACTCTGGATCCTCTGTCAGATGATGGCAGTGTAAGGTGGAGAGACACTTAGACCACTGAAAGAGTTGTGATGCTGTTGAAGGGTAGAAAAGGGTTCATATCATCTTTGTCTTGAGAATTTCCCATGCTTATGGCAATTTACCAGCTGAAGGCACTGGGAAAAACTTCTGGCAGGTTTTCAGATGCCCTTTCCCAAAACCAGAAGTAAAGTCATGTAGACTGGCTGGAGTATGCAGACAGATCAGAAAGATCCTCCTTACATCGCTGGAAGGAAATTCGTATCCTGCAAATTTATCAGGAGGAAACACAGTGAATCCCAAGTATGTAGAGAAATAAATTAATTTTTCTCATCTTTCTAAAGTCAGTGATATAGAAAGATATGTTTCCTCTAAAATACAAACATGGAAGGCTGCTTCTGCTCAGAAGACATGGCTGCATAGTAACACAGAGCAAAGTGCTGGCCACTACATCTTGAGTAGGAGAAGTTTAAAAAAATATAATTTATTAATATTATAAGTGTTCTTTTATGTATCCTAAGATTTCATTATAAAGAAATGTTTTTATATATTCATAAGAAAGTTTGATAACTTTGGCAATATTAGAATACATTGCTGAAGTGATGGAAACAGCTATTTCTTTGTTTAATTCTGTTTCCCTTAAATGTAGTCCAAGTTACAGCACAGAAGAAATCTGTCTAAAAATCAAGTCACTCTAAAAATGAACATGACTGATACAGAGAATTCTGCCTGAAATAAACAAATAAATTTACATAGCATGATTTTTATAAGAACACTAATTCCCATAGTAATTTTCTCCAAAATACTTGATGTGCCTTCAACCACACCTGGACTCAGTTGACTGGATGCAGATTTCTTTCAAAAGCAATGGCATGATTCTGACTCCTTTACAAGTTTGAATGTATGAACTCTTCTAACATTTGCAGCACAGGAAATATCTGTCTTACACCCTGACAATAGGACCACTTGCAGACCTGAAAGTCACTGGGCGACTTTAGTTGAAGACTGGAGATTTGTGGAGTGTTCCTTCCTTGTTCACTGGTGTGAAGCCATGCAGAGAGAATTTTACTGGGCTAGACGGGATTTTTTTTACCCTGGCAGCTCATAAAAGAGTAAGAGGCATGTGTCATTCAAATTATTAAGATGTAGTGAAATTTATTAAGATGTAGTGAAAATAATTGTAAGCCTATTTAAATGTAAGTTCTCTTATATTGTATATATGATCATTATGTTAGAACTCTTAGCAATTAAAAAAAAAAAGGCTGAGCCAGAAATAAAGAAAATGTTAGTAGTTGTACCTCACTGTAATCCCTTTTCCTGCTGAAAGCACAACAGATGTTTGATTCCCATGTTTACATTTTTAGAGGCAGGCGTAAAGAAAAATTGTGCTAACAGGCAGGCAACCATAACTCTGTTTGGATATTTAAGTATTCTCACCATCACAGATGAGCAAAATTAAATGGGAGAATAGACTGGGCTGTAAACATTTGTTCATTGAGGTTGCCTTGCGTGATGCAAGAGGATCAGTGATAGGGTGAGGGGTGCTGACTGCTCCCCTCCTGTGCTCTGGGGAGGTGAGGGGGCATTTTGAGAAGAGGTGGGAAGAAAAGAGACTTCACCTCTTCTAGACCTGGTCCTCCACAGGGTCATACCAACGTGTTCCCATCTCAGCCAGGGCCTGAAACTTATTCCAGAACCATTGAGCCAAACACTAACAGCCATCAGCTTGGAGCCCCATGATGTCTGAATTCCATTGTACCCAGACTAGAATCCTATTTAGTGGAGAAATTGAGTCAATATAGTTTATTTGACCTGACTGAAAAAGAGTTTCAGTGCACTACTGGAATAGCTCTTGGGTGTGGAGAAACGGACTGCTTACTTTTTGTCAGGAGCTCTAATGGCTTCTCAGGCTTTGCTGGGAGATTAAATTAAAAAATGAAAAAAACCCAGGGTTCCGTGGTTTTTCAATGTCTTTTGAAATTGCTGAGCAGGTTTATACAGTTATCCAGAAAAGGTAAACAGAAAGTTACTGGAATAGGTTTACATGTAGGCGCTGAGATAAAGCATTATGATTGAAATCTTGTTTTCACCACCATCTCTCTTAAATATTAGCAGCTGGAGTTGTGTATTGTCAGCAATTAATGTTTAATTGCATTTGAAAACTGGAGCACAGAGAGACTCTCAAGCACAGAGAGGCAACAAGTACATCCAGTGACAGAAGCTGGCAAAACCTAAGTCAGAGTTGAAGTGCAGACAAATGCTGCAGTCCTCAGTGGTGGCAGAGCCCAGGCTGTGGGCAGCTGTTGGATGCTGTGGGAAGCTGGGATTGGGGATTGGGTCCCTCCCCAGACTGTGGGAACACCACTGCTGCATTTGCATAATGGCGCAAGCTAATATTAGGAGTGGCTGGGCTCCCTCCTGAGCAGGAGCTTACCAAGGGTTCTTTCACTGTGGGAGGAATACTCACCTCTCAGTTTATAAAAAAAAAAAAAAGGATGGGGAAAGCGTTTACTTGTTGATGCACACGTTCTTTCAAAGACCAGCTTCTCAGAAAATTGTGTTTTGGATGAATGTGGCCGGCCCCCTCAGCCAGTCAGTTTCTGTGAGACACCCACTTAGGCATGGGGAGAAAGGTAATCCTGTTTGATTTTCCAGGAGCAACAGAAGAAATGGAACTGTGCATAGCCACGCCTAGTGTCACTGTCTGCTCTCCCTGACTGTCATGCTCATCGCCCTTCCCTCAAACTCAGAAACTAAGCATGCATTTTTTTTTTTCTCTGACCCAATCATGAAAATTTGGGGTTTTTGTAAGGGTGAAATCTATGATTTTTTTGAGTACATTGAATAGAAAAAAAATTACTTTAGAGGCTTCAGATAGCTCAGAAAGGACGTCTACCATATATAAGTTAGATCAGAGGTGTATCCCTGGGAAGTTATCTCTTATCTGCCTATGTTACAAGGGCCATCTTCATCCTGCATGGTGAAATATCTCCTTGCTTGCCAAGATCAAATGTGTAGCTGAGGTATTTATTCAGTTTTTAAAATGTATCTATACCTGCCTGGAGGCACATCTACACAGACTAGAGAATTGTTTACCTAAAAAGAATGAAACCCAGAGTGGTATAGCCTCCTCTGGTAAAAAGTCAGCCAAAAAAATCCCTCTCACTCGTGAGGACTGAAAACCCTTCAGGCCTGGTATCAGGCAAAAACCTCTGCAGATAAGATAAGCCTGGCTGCAATCCCAAACTGAATCCCAAACTGGAGTTCTGCCCAGCTGACTGGGAGAGCTGGGAGCTGTGCAGGGGTAGTGCCTCCAGCTCTGAGATACAGAGGACGCATCAGAAAGGGTGAGAAGAGCTCCCTGGCAGCTTCTGCTGGTGGATGAGCAGGGAGATAGCCATGCTTATGTAACCTTTAGCATCAAGTGAAACCACTGACTAAGCAGACACTGCAACCTGTGCTACACCAACACCGAGCTTTCCAGGGCAGGAATACATCATGACAGACGGGTGGCTGGGCTGCTGGTGCCAGTGGGTGGCCTTAAAGCCAGTCCCAGGTAAAGCACATCCTAAATGCTGATGCAGGACAGAGCTAATGATCATGCTAGCAAGAGAGGTGGCCTGCTGGCTGGAATCTTCTTACTGCCTCCCTTGGCAGTCATAGTTAGTAGCACAATTACAGATCTCAGCTATCAGCTAATGTATAATTTTACAAATCTCAATCAGCAGCTGATGAGAAGCCCATCGCCAGTGTGGAATCTGTCTCTTCACCCATCAGGTAGCAGGGTTCTCTAACAACCCACATCACAGCAGGAAAACGGCCCCTTTTAGTCCTGAAACAGATTTGGAGGAGACTTTTGGAGGGATAAGATCATTCCAAATGAAAAAAAAAAAAAAACTCAAAATAAAAGAATTTTTGTTTAAAATAATTAAAAATAAAAGAAATTAATCTGACAATATGAACTTGGCAAAGGAAAGAGTAAAGCTCCATTTAATAAAATTAAAGAAATATAGGACTGCTTTTCTATTCTTTCTCTTGTCCAACTGGTGCTGTTTTAGAAGCATGGAGGAGAGTTAAAGCTCTGCTAGTCTTCCTCCTGAGAAGTGTCAGGAGAGATGAGTGCCTGTCCTACTCCTGTGCCTGTAGTGAGTTGTACTGCTTTTGTTCCCATCCATCAGTGATGGGCAGGATCTGATATCCTGTCTACAAGCAGAGGAGGAATAGTCCTGGTCATGTTGCTTGCCTGTGGGGATGGTCAGTCACTTTTTGTTGGTTCAGAATCAGCCCTGTTTGTGCATAGGGAAGAGGAAAGGTTGCACTCTCGGGGCAGAGTTGGTGCCTCGTGCTGGCCCTGAAAGTGGCACTCTGGGATGTTACAGCTCATCAGACCTCTCCACTTGGGAAGGTTTGTTCTCTGCCTCCCTCTTCCTTTCCTTAGAAAGAAGAGGGTGTTGTGTGGGTCACTCTCTTTCGTAAGAACAGAAAGTGTTCCCGTGTCTGGTCATAGAGGAGTTACCATTCTCCTCTTCCTTCTGTCCCAGAAGCATGAGAATGGATGTAGCAAGACATGTTGTGGAGGCTGTGCTTGAACAATAGGGCTCTTTTGTCAAGAACAAAGCAACTACAGCTAAGTTATCCTTCAGTTTGCCTTTTCTGGGTGGAATTAACAGAGTTCATGTATACTCCCTCAGTCTATTTCTGGGCTTTGCTAGTTTATGTAACAAATCTTTCACATCAGTGTGGGCCCAGAGCCCTTAAGAGTATTCTAAGGAGATCTGAAGTTTAGGTGATGGTCACAAGGAAACAGAAGTAAATATACAGCCAGGAGTGAGCCAGTGGCAGAGGAATGGACAGGATACCTTTGCTAATGATAGGATCTGCAATTTTATCTGACTTGACTGTTCAGCAAAGAGTGACAGGAGTGTTTGAGAGCTACCCACTCAGTGTGCCAATATGCAGACACCTCACCTTTGTTTTTCTGAGCAAGAGCTCTGTCATCTGATAACACCTAAAAATTACAAAATAAAATGAACCAGGAGGCACTTATAAAACCTCACAGCATCACTGAACTTTGCAGAGTTTAATTAAAATGCCTAATTGGATTAGCAAACAATAATTTGGATTATTAGATATGCCGTATAACAGTTTTGATGAATCTCAGCAAGTCCAAATTCTCTCTGTTAAGTGGGGCAGCAGTTTAAGTGCACTTATTGGTCCAAAACATAGCTTGGAAACAACTTTCTGAAATCTTTATTGAAAACTAACAAACAAAAAAGGAGAACAGGGTGTACCATCCCTGAAAGTGTTCAAGGCTTGATTGGATGGGACTTTGATCCACCACCTGTTGTAGTGGAAGGTGTCCCTGCCACAACAGAAGGATTGATCTAGATGATCTTTAAGGTCCCTTCCAACCCAAACCATCCTATGATTCTATGATGATTCTCTGATTATCAGGAACACTTGAAAAAAAAAAAAACAAATCAAATCAAACAAACAAAAACTTGACAGGAAGTTTTTTGGCAAAGCTCCAGGATTGTCGATAGCATCTACTGATTTCTTAAGCTTGACTTGCAGCTCACATCAGCAGCTTGATTTTTCAGACTGGACTAAGCAATTCTGCTTTGAAAATACATGTCCATATATGCCATGTAAGATATCTAAACTGAGCAGCAACATCAAATATTTAAAATCATTAGTCTTGGTCTGTGGTCATTGCTCTGACTCTGTATCTGCTACTCTAAACTTGCAATAAAAAAGATACTCATGCTTAAACTTAAGAATACCTGGCAGCCAAGGTTTCCACAGTAGAATTAGCAAACAAAGAGCATGGATTCAGCTAGGTTAGTGGCTGCTAATCTTTCCAGACAATAATCTTCCATATCTGACAAAAGACAAACTGATTTATGTGTTTGACATTTTACAAACAGGTTAAAATATAAAGAATGGGAACACAGTGAGGAAGTCTGGCACTCGTCAGAATACAAAACCCCAAAGCCAATCAGATCTCTGATTCCTAAATAAATGCCTAGGAATTGGAAGTGCTACAAATGAATTTTCACTGTAGAAGCTGCTGGAAATGTTGCTGAAATATGATTCCCAGTGATTATTTGTAGCCCTGGACAAGTGTATTGTTCGTGACCAGCAATGTGAAAGTAACATAAAGTGAATATGTGGAATTCTGTCTAAAACAAACAGCTCAACATTATTTGCTCAGCTAGTGAGGAGCATTATTTCCGTGAATACCAGCCATAATAGAAGTCTGAGCACAATATTTCAGTAATAGCTTAAATAATCTTTGATCAAAGAGCAACAGGGTGGTACTAAGAGCCAGACATATTAAATCTTCCTCAGAGAAGAGTACGGACTCCCAGACCTCACCACTGCTCCAGATGAATTGACTGGAGGGACTGGTCTTTTCTCATGCAAGGGGTGCAACCAGGCAACATGTGAGCAGGGAGGGAGCAGAGTAGGGCCACATTCCTTGGGCAAGGCTGTGGTGACACCTGCCTCTGCAGGTGTAGAAGAAGGACAGTGAAAGATCCCCACAGAGAGGCACAAAGTCCCCACACTGTCCCTCTGACTGCCTGACTCTGGCTGTCTGAGGGACCAGAGGCACATCTTGGGTCCCAGTCCTGCCTGTCATGGTGCTGCCTTTCTCCATCTCCTTGCTCAGTTGTTCAGTGTAGCTCAGAGCAGTTAATTTTTTCCTGGCCCAGGAAGTGACAAAGGAACTGGAAGAAAGATGTGAGGATGAGGGTCCTCACCTGCTGTCTGCTTCAAGGTACAAAATGAAAGATAGTGTCCAACCTGTGAGACACTGTTGGCATGGATTTATGTGATAGTCACTCCTCTTCTGAGTGCTGCCAGATGCCCAAAGACTTGCTGTCTGGCTACCCAGCATAGAGAAAAGAGTGACAGGAAGTCTGAGTGCATCCAGTCTGAGTGCTGGATACAGCAGGCAGGGCAATCCCTTCCATCCCCTTGCAGCATACTGTGGAGACATTGCTTGCTTCCCTGCAAGAAACTCTGCCTCAGCCACCTTATGCAAGTCATATCCCATGGCAGAGGAGGCTCTGTGGCTTTGTGGTGGCAGCAAAACAGAGCAAAAACTCATCACAAAACTCCTGTTCACACATTAAGGTGAAGGCATTTGGATGCAATTCTGTCACCTTGTAATACCTGCCATTGAAGTACAGAAATTCTTTGGTTTTCTACCTGTAATCTGTTTATACCTGTGCCTTTCTCTATACACAGAAAGAGGGGATTAGAAGGGATACTGTGCATTCAGTCCTTGGTATCGCAGACTATCCTACCATCTGGGTTTGTACTCCATTTTAAGGTGGATCTTGGTAAATCAAATATGTTTGCTGTCTGAAAAATAAAGAAAAAGAAGGTGGGAAGTGAATGTAAGAGGGGATTTCATCAGTGTCTCTAATTTTCTGAAGGGAGGATGTAATGGGGATGGATCCAGGCTCTTGCTGTTGAGCAATAGGAGAAGAGCTAACAGGCAGAAACTGGAACAGAGGAAGTTCCACCTGAACCTGAGGAAGAACCTCTTTCCTGTGTGGGTGACCGAGCACTGGAACAGGTTGCCCAGAGAGGCTGTGGAGATACTCAAAGCCATCTGGACACAATCCTGTGCCATGTGCTCCCGGATGACCCTGCTTGAATAGAGAGGTTGGACCAGATGACCCACTGTGGTCCCTTCAACCTGACCCACTCTGTCACTCTATAAGGGCTGCACACCAGTCTGCTTGGGAAGAGGCACTCCCAAAATGAATCCTTCCTGCACAAGAATCAAGCCCTGCAATGCTTGTTTTGAAAGTGGACAGAATAGCGATCTCCAGTGTGTACATACAGATCCTGAGTTATTCTGGCAAGTCTGGCAGCACCACATCAGCCATGTTAACTAAATAATCTACTTCTTAGTGCTTTCCCTCATTAAAGCATTTTACAAAACCTACCTTAATTAAAGTTCACAGCAGTCCTGTGAGTTAGCAAAATGTCATTATCCCAATTTTACAGATGAAAAAATTGCAACAGAGAGGTGAAATGCTGTGCTTGAGGCACAGAAGGAGACAGTTTTAGAGGCAGGATTAGCCATTGGGAACTCTTGGCTCTATACAGCATATGCAGCCTCCAAGGGCACTGCATGTGCTCTCAGAGATACTGCTGTCCCCCTAGGGCTCCTTTGCAATCTCTGTGTACTGTCTGTAAGGTGACAAAGGAGACTGGTCTGTGATCTGCGTGCTGACATTTCCTGTTATCCCATACTTACCTTGCAGAACTAGGCCATGACAGGCATGTGCTAAGGAGAAGAAGAAAATCAGCACACGACCTTTCTTGGGCTATTGTGCAGTCTCAGAGAGCTGCTCTGTGAACAAAGAGGGGGCACAAAAAACTCAGAGCAGTCTGAGGCGGGGCCAAGCCACAGCAGGCACTGTACCACCTCTGACCGCTGCTGGATTCCAGAGGGCTCAGGACTTAATCCCCAAACCATGCTGCCTTGCTGAGCCAAAACGTAATGGTGACCACAAACATATCAAGGATGTCTACAAGCAAGCTGAAGCAAACATGGCTCCAAATGGTGTGACATTTGCAGCCCATCGAGAGTGGTGCAGGGGGCAAACTTCTACTCTGAGTCATGCAGCAGAGATGTGAAGCTGGGTCTCCCACCTTTTAAACCACCACCCTAGCCAGAAGGCTCAAATGTGTGCAGCTGACACTCCTACACCTTCCATTTTCATGTAAATATTCAGAAGGCTTTATTTTTCCTAGTAAGAAAGGAAAACCCCGTTCCACATGTTAAAAAAATACTTCACCACAGAGCAGACTCATCACCTACTACTCAGCTGAACATAAAACATTTGGGTCAAAAGGCACTTCAGGATGTCTCCAGTCTCACTTCCTGCTCAAAGCAGGGTCACTTCTGAAATCAGACCAAGGTGCTCAGTGTTTATCCAGTTGTGTTTTGAAAGTCTCCAAGGATGGCGATTGCACAACAACCCTGGGCAACCTGCTCTAATGCCTAATTTTCCTCATGATGATTTGTTTTTCCTTCATTCCAGTTGGAACCAGTTGGACTGGTGTCCTAGAAAGTAGTGTGTTTTTTCACCTGTGGCTACTTCGAGAATTTTTGCCCTTTATTTAAAGCTCTGCTTAAAAAAAAAAAAAAAATTAAAAATGTATCATAATAATAATAGCAGTAATAATAATAACCATGGAAACTTTTCAGTATGGATTTTAGCACAGTAGCACTCTGTCAAGACCTCAAGCTGAAGGCTCATCAATACATAATAAGAACATATCTTCTTTTTTTGTGACAGAATGCAGCAACTTTTTAAAAACTCCAGTATTATTTCATTTCCCCCCCTTGTTTTTATGAGACACTGCTTTCACATCCCAGTATTGGAACACAGATCAGAGGTCTCTGAAGCTCTCAAGTCTGCATCACGTCTTAATACCCTAAGGCATATGTAAGGTGACTGTGATTTACTGCTGAAATTCACCTATTATATTCATGTTACATCAGTAATATTAGTCACCTCTTACTTTCTCAGAATTCTTTTATGAAAACCTAATACTCAAATTTTCTTGTGAAGTTATTTCTATAGTTACTTCCCTGACTTGGGGGAAGGGGGAGAAAAATGCTTAGTGCAGGATCTAACCTTGGCCTGAATCACTTCTCAGTGATTATACATGCTCTGAATTCAGGAACTGTGTGTACCATGTGAATGAGGGAGCTAACATGGATCTCATTTGGCTCTGGTGCGACAAACCACACCATGATGCTGTGTTGGAGTAACCCTAACATTTATCTGGTTGTGCCTGTAACTGTGTATGGCATAGCTGTGTTTGTTTGGCTGTGTTTGTTCGGTGTGCAGCAGTTACTGCACCCACCTGCCAGACTGACTTACTCCATGGATATATTCCTTTGTCTGGCAAACAAGAGGAATGTAGCATGGAGTCTGCCAGAGACTGATGGGCAAGAGAGAGAGGAGTTGGGTATAACTGATACAGGGGTGTGCCAAAAGTGATGCCAGGCTATTCTGCCACTGGTGTCTTCGGGGAGGGGTGGTGGGCAGGGGGGGAAGTTAATGAAAGGACCTTTCCCATGGAATGAAATACAGAGGGATACTATGCTAAAGCTGTAGTGGTTCAGCCTTCAGACACCACCATTTGCTCATGCATATGGAGGTCCTCCTCCTACACCTCAGACTGCAGATGAAAGTGTAGTAATCAGCGGCCACGTTTCCTGGTGAGCACTGAAACCCCACTGTGAGTCATCCAGGACCTTGCTTGGTTTCCTCCTCCCTTGTGAGTTCCTTGTTGCTGTCACTGTCTGAAACCTCTCGGGTTTCATCTGATCTGCACTGCATCAGCAGCAGGAGAGCACCTGGGGCAGCCAGCTCTGCTGTGCTTGGAGGGAGAAATGAAGCGGGAAAGGCTGACTGGACCAATGGACTGAGATCCCTGAGAAGCAAAGGGAGTTGTACTGAACTGTGGCTCAATGGCTAATGCAGAGCAGCTGTCACGGCTTGTTCTGGAGAATCCTGACTTTTGTAACTTCCATTATTCCCTTCTCCCACCCCCCTCTTTTTTTCCCTGTTTTCGCTATTTCTTCACCTTGTTGGAGATCAGGGAGACAAAGCCACGAGCTGGCTTAGGCACTGCTTCGACCTCAGGTGCCACAGGGATGCTGCCAAAGGAGCTGGCTGATTGGAGAGGTGAATTTGCCCTGATGTCCCTGCTGCCAAGGCAGGCCTGGAGAGGGCTCTAGCCTGACTCGGGCTTGCTCCCGCGCCCTGCGGTGGCGGCAGTGTAGACATATGGTGTGTTTCACTCGAGGCCAAAAGCGACAAGTATTTATAACTCAGTCTTAGGCAGGGGACTGCACTTTTACTTCTCACCAAGATGAGTGAGACACAATAAGAGGGTCTTATTCTTGTGCTCTTTTTTCTCCCCTCCCCCACCAAAAGAAAGATTTTGACTGGCTTCTGCTATCCTTGTTTAGAACAATCACGTGATTTCATCGTGCAAGTGGCTGATGTGAAAAACACCTGTCTGTGCTTTGACAGAAGTTGACAAATAACTAGTAGGATGAAGTCCCTGCATTTGTAAACACAATATCATTGTTTAGTGTTCAAAGTTCTGCAGTGAACCAGCTATATAACCACTAGTATTTCATCAAAATTTAATACTGAAGTTCTTACTTGTTTTTGTGCACATACTCTCTTTGGACAAAATGGTCAAGGGGAGCCTGTGTCCTGCAGACCTCTGATGTTGAGGAATGACATCCTGCTAAATGGGACATACAATCCTATAATTTTGTTACACATCTAGAGTGAAGTGAAATTTTATTACGTACTGAGGAGAAAAAAAAAAATCAGTAAAGTATTGTGGAGTTTCCCCTAAATTCATCTGTGAGGATCTTATTTGTGCTGTCCCTGGCATCTCATTTCAGAGCCCAAAATGCCCTGAAAGCACAGAAGAAACTTCACTAAAGCTCAAAAAGAGGGTAGGGTGACTCACTGATAGGAACCCCAAAGTCTTCAACCCTGAGAGGTGGGAGCAGTGCACATAGCAACTTGTGAGAAATGCTGTGCCAGAGCTCTTGGTGATTTGTGTAGCCTCAGAGGAAGAGTAGATGAATTTTCTCTCTCCTGCATCAAGAATAGCTGGGAAGCAGCGCCAAGCACACTGACAGCCGTCACCCACAGAGGTGCACAGGGCTTTCCCCAAACAGAGCTCAAAGTGAATTTTTGCTGAGGTAATATACATTGTGCCTAAGGCCAGGTTTTGACTTCTGAGTGGGTCCTGGCACTGTGACCAGACTCCTTGAAGTCAGTGGGAGTCCACGCAGAGTAATGTGTTACCCACCACAAGTAAATGCATCACAACGTGTTTCAAATAATATTCAAGGGCCCAAATCCAAAAAGCACATCTCCAGCTGCTAGAAACTGCATCAGAAGAGAAATTTTCCTTATTTGAGTTGAACCACCTGCAAGGATAAAATTGCCCACATCCATAAATTGGATCAGAACCTTGAAACATATTTCTTCTGGAGCCAGGACTGAGTATCTGCATTTTTGTGAGCATAACTTAATATTGTGCATGTGCTGAAATCACAATAATAGACCCAATTTCTTGAACCTGGAAGAAGGCCCACATGCCTGCTTTCAGGCCCTGCCCATAGACTTTCATAGACCAAATGCCTGCTGTAGGAAAAATACACAAAAGAAACAGGAAAACCCCTATACCTTCTGCTTGGAGCAAGGCTAGAAATGTTCCAGTTCCCAGGGGTTTGTTCCATAACCAGTAGTGAAGCTCACTCTTAGTCCATAAGATGTATATTGAAAGAAAGCAGATTATACAGTGGCATATCTTATTTGTCTCTCTGTGAAAACTTAGACATATTTTGCTTGTTATAGGTGAACACAGAAGGATTTGAACCCCACTGCTATTTTATTAAAATTATGATTTGGATTATATATTATTTTCACATCTGTGGTGAAATATTTTTAGTTAGGAAAGAAGACTTATGTAAGAAAGTGCTTACACCTGTGACTCCAGAGTGCTGGGGCATGTAGGATATATTAGGCACTTTTGGTCATTGAAGTTATAGATTCTCTTCCTCAGTGTGAGGAAAGAGTGCATGGGGGGTCAGTTATCAACAGAGGTATCTACCACAAAACAACCTCTGTGACACTATAACAGCTCTTCCAAAAAATGAAGTCTGAGAAAGGTGATTTCTGTTTCTTCCCTTTCCATGTCCCAAAATTGCCATCTATTTCATACCTATTTGAATGTAGGAGGTATCATCTGCCTTTGATCTTTAACAGGAAAACTCAGAAACAAATGACATGGTATAAAGGAAATTTTTAATGGATACTTGATGTTTCCCCAAATAGGGGCAGCATGAAGAAGCAGAGATCAACAATGAACACATGGTCTAGAAGTCTGTCTTTGGACAGCAGCGCATAATTTGCATTAATTATGTCTATAGCCATTACATATGACACTAGTCTAGGCTTCTCTAAGCAAATGAGATGCTATATTTGTATCAAGAGTATTGCTTTGTCTGCCAGTGAATTGGACTTTCTGTCTTTGATCAGAGAACTTTTTGATCAGGTGTCCAGTGGCCATGTTTTTCACAGCAAAATTTCTCTGTTTAAAGCCTTTAGCATTGCATGAGAGCATTCTGCAACCTGGAAGTGATTATATGCTTGATGGTATTCAAATGATGTTTGAAATGCTGAGGTGCATTTTGATATGTAAGATTTGCAAGTTGGGGTTAGTTATACAACCAAAAACAGCTTTTTAAGGATGTTCAGCCAAATAGTTTGCTTTTACACAAGAGTGTACACAGAGACCAAACCAAGAAAATTTTAGATGTAGTCAGGAAGCTACTGTTTAAATATCAATCAAAATTTTCATATAATTGCAATGTGAACTGAAGAAGTACACTTGAAGTGATTTTTCTCTGCAGCAGTTTTCTCAGTTAGCAGTTCTCTGAAATGTTTTCTTTTCCCCATGAATAACTGTGAATTCCTGCAAGACAGCTGCCTTGTTATACTGACAAGTGTACTGCAACATATCTGCAGTAGCCGAAAACACAAAACTGCTTGGGACTTTCTGACCTGAGGCAAAACAAATGCAACAGTTATTTACCTGCTTCACTTCAAGTTTTATCAGAAAAATACTAACTATTATATTTATGTAAGATGTATTATATAATTAAATGTACTGTCTATAATATTGACAGCAATTTCTAGATTCTATATAAAATAAAATATATATAGACAATTTAATTCTCTTTCTGCTGACCTTCATAAAGGGGAGACTGCTGGGACACACAGAAACTTCAGGAATCCTCTATTCTTTAGGAATCTATTTTCCAAACATCTGAGTGACTATTTCCACAGAGGTTCTCAGGCTAAAAGTGACTAAAATGTAACCATTTTTACTACTACCCGGAATAGCATAATTATTCCCCATCAATTTCATATACTCATGAATATGCATGCACTACTACTTTCTTTGCAAAATGGGAGAAATGTGAGAAAACTAACTTATGGCTTCTGAATATGTTAAATATTTCACTTACAGGAATCCATGAAGACCGATTTTTCCCCCCTGGATTCTACCGACAACGGGAATTGATTTGCTGTACTCTCCTCAGAGAAAAGGTGCTTGGCACAGCTGCAAAGAGGGCCTGCCTAATGTTCTTGCCTACACAGATAATGCATATGTGAGTGTATATATATGCTAAAGTGCTGCTGCTTGTAAAAGCTACTGGAGGCATATTCAGCATTTAGCTTGGGCCAAGCTGACCTAGTGCTGAGAATAGCTGCTGGAGATGTCAGGACGTGGAAAAGAGTCCCACCGAGAACTGCAAAGCCACCACCAGCACCATCTACCAATTAGTCCTCCTTGCTTATGCATACTAAAGAGGGCTTGACAATCCTACACACCATTGTATCAGTGAGCATCAAAACAGGTGCAAGCTGATGCTTTGAAGAGTCACAGAACCGCAGCATTGTAGAATTGGAGAGTAGTTTGGATTGGAAGAGACCTTTAAAAGTCATTTAGTCCAACCTCCTCCTTCAATGAGCAAAGACACTTTCAAATCAGGTTGCTCAGAGCCTGGTACAACCTGGCCTTAAATGTTTCCAGGGATGGGCTATCTACCACCTCTCTGGGCAACCTGTGCCAGTGTACCACCATCATTGTAAAAAATGTGTTCCTTATGTAAGAATATATTCTTACTTCTTTCCCTCCACCAGGTTTTTCCTCAGCTCCCCACCCCCAGGAGATGTCTGCTAGTGAGAGAGAATCTTGTGCCACCGCAGTGGGAACTGAGAAGCAGGCTACTGCCAGTCCCAGCAGGACCAGCCTACTAACCAGCGGGGATGTGCAGCCCGTTTTCAGCGCTGCTGCTGACACTGGGACAGGCAGAAGGGTTTCTGAGAAGCACTGTCAGTGCTGACTGCCTCACTTGCTTAAAAATGAGCCTGCAAAATTTATTAGATGGAGCCATCTGCTTCTCAGTCATTCTCCTACACTACCTCTGACAGTGACTGACAGGAGAGAAACAATGAATTTACAGCAGTGGGTGAGAATCAATTGCATTTCTGATCCCTCTTCCAGAGCTGCTTGGAGCCCTTACAGTTCAACCTGGAGTACCTGGTAACACACCTCTTGAACTCTTAGGATGTAGAGTTAGTATTCTTGGTCACTTTTGCTTTTCTCCTTGCAAAAGCCAGTGAAGAAGAGCCTGCAAAGGAGTTGAGTGTTTGCAATCATTATTGTTAATCGAGCTAGGAAAGGGGGAATTTCACTGTAACAGCCCCAGGTTTTCTTTTATTTTTAAAAGCAAGCCATTCAAAGGTCATTTGGATCTTATTGACATATCACTTATGATTTCAATAGTCCAGTAGATTTCAGTAGTTCAATAGGTTTTAGTATGGATATGAGTGCATGTTCTTTGAACAAGGAGTTTTCATTAACTAATTCCAGTGTGGAACATGAACTTTTTTGTCACAAGTACATAATCTTCATTGCAAAATGAGTTGTGTTTGTGTATGTTTCTTTTGACTATGTTTATTCCATTTCTAATGAAAACGGAAATCACTGTGGGTTGGATTTTTTTCTGATGTTTATCTGATGTGAAAATCAGGTACCAAAAAAAAAAAAAGGTCAAAACAAGAGATGAAACTGCTTTGATTCATTTGTATTGCAATGAAATATCTTAGTTCTGCTCCTTCCACTCCAGAACTAAAAAAGAAACCATATGCCCCAAACTTTGGCTACTTTTCAAATTGTACTGGTTGATCTAACTAGCAATACAACTTTGGCCTGAAAACTTCAGATGACAAAAATATGGACTCTCTTGAAGTTAATCAGTGACTTAATGCAGCAGCATAGCTAATTTTTTTCAGCTACTCAAGCAGATAAAAGAAACAAGTGAAAGAAGTTGCTGCCATTTCTAAGAGCGGATTCACATGTCCTCAGGAACTGGACGGTTACCTGCTGCAGGAGCTATGCATATTCTTTGTAGGGTTTGTGAAGGGAGCCATGCACATTCTTTGTAGGGTTTGTGAAGGGAGCCATGCACGAGCAAAGAGGAGCACCAGCAGTAGCCCAGCAGAGAGAGGAGCCCTGGGGCCAGCTGCTGCATAAGGCAGAACTCAGGTGCCTGCTCTGGCAGTGCACGCTTGGTGGCAGACACCAGACCTGCAAAATTGGATCTGCTTCTCATTAGCCTGCACACCTTTGCCAAGGGCAGGTCTTCCTCCCAGACTGGCTGCATGTTTGGGTTTCCCCTTCTACCAAAAAGTAGCACTCTCCAGGCTTCTTGCTGGCCAAGCAGCCACCACTGACTGGCTGGCTAAGGTGGAAAGCTCTGAGACAGTGACATCTCCTGCTTCAGCAGGGCACATCCTATTGCGTGGCCCATGGGCTCTGTCTGTGTAATGCCTTGCTGGTGCTGCTGGCAGGGCCACCCACTCACAGCTGTGCTCACCACAGGCTGGAAAACAGGCAGCATCCTGTCTCTGCTGGCTGCAACCCCCATGGACTCAGGATCCATGGACCAGTGCTCATCACTGAGTAGTCAGCTGCTCTTTGCTACTTTAGGATCCTCTCTAGCTGTGTTCATTCACATTTAAGAAGGCCCAAGCTCCAGGCAGGGTAATGCCCAGGTCAACTTGGTGACCTGTGCTGGAGCTGCAGGGTGTCAGAGGAGTCAGCAAGCCAACACAGAAGCTTGCAAGCAGCCCGAAGAAAACATTGAGGATAGGCTGTACCTTAAGCATGTCCATCTCAGGGCAGAAAACCAGGAGCCACTTCTCCTAACAACGTGCAAGTCTTTACTGTCACCTGGAGATTGATGCTTAAAGTTCTTGTGTTTTCACCCCTTTGGTATTTTTGAAGTATTTTGGTGTTATATGTCAGTAGCCAGCTCACCATACAGGTGACAAAAGGGTGCTCCCTGCTCAAGACAACTTAGGCCACTGTCTCTGACCTCCACAGGCTGTAACACATGGAGAGATGGAACCTGGGGCACTCGTGCTTCTCCTGGAGGGTCTGTCCATCTTTTCATGGCATTGCTAAGCACCAGCTGGAAGAGAGAAAGATATCACAGGTAGCCCAGGGCCAGTTTGGTCACAGCATTCCCCTGGGGAGAGGGGATGGGCTGAGTTCCATGCCCTTCCTCTCGAGCACATCTCAAATCCCACCTCCCTGTGCACAAGCTCACTGGCTGTAACCGTGGCTGTGCAGAGGCAAGTTCAGTCTTGTGCTCCTTCTCGTCCTCAGTAAACATTTATTTACCCCATGCAAAGGGGAACAGCATAAATGGGGCCCCGTGTTTTCATGGAGAACAGCAGTTGCAGACATCCAGCTCTTGTAGCACATTCCTGGGCAGGAGTTTGATGTTGCCCTTGGATCAGGCTCTGCTGGGGGATCAGTCAGAGGAGCACCTGGCCCACAGCTCCCCAGGGGAGGGAGATGTGTGACAAGAGACCGACCCTTGCACTGCTCAGCATCATCAAGGCAAGAGCATGCTGACAACCCTGAAAAATGCAAGTTTGGGAAATACTGATGTATTCAAAATGAAGTTGTGATGTCAATTTTGGGGGAACGGAAAGCTACAGAAACAGTTCATTTATTGTTTGTGAGCAGTTTGTGGCATCAGGAAATACAGAGTAGATGCAGGGATACCAAGAAGGGTTTGAGCATTATTAGATTGGATGTAAGAAACATAATGTTGTACTGAGCCATGTGCCTGGGCGATGATTATATTCCTAAACCTACAAGACACAGATGAGTGATTTATGAAAGGGGAGAAAGGTGTCATGCAAAAGGGGAGAAAAGTGTCATGTTATCTGTTGGAATTGCTGCAACGTGATGAAAGTGATTTGCAGAAATACGCACAACTCACCAAGAAATACTGCGTGAGTCTCATCCCATCCGTAGGAGAAGAAAGCTGGCATGTGTAGAGCTTCTTGATGAAAGTACTGAGCACATCCTCCTCCTTCTCCTGACTTGCCTGGTGGCATAGCAAAGCACTTTTAGCTTTCACTGAAATCAAGATCTGGGGTCATTTAACATCTACTTGAAACGCTTTGCATCTTGCAAAATAAGGTACTGTGAGGGTTTGGGTTTTTCCTTTTTTTGCTCTCATCCTGTGCAGGGTACCTGCTAAGAGCAAGTACTAGAAAGCAGAGGCAGAAGTATTTTCTGGTATTCTCAGGAGAGGTTGAGCTCTAGCTCCAGCAATCTGTGTTTTCTTTTTATAGCAGCACCTCTCGCTGTGGTATCTTAGCACTTGCTAAGAGGTAATCTTGGAGAGTAAACACATGTCCACTCCTCTGAGTTGCCTAGATTGGAATTTGTCCTTTAATTCCATGTTCTGGTGGGATTGCTTATGTAAGAGATTTTTTTTTTTCTTCCTTAAACTAAGGTTATAATTCCATGGTATGTAGAATTAGGCAAACATTTCATATCATAAAACTACAGCCTGTGGGTGTGATGGGCTTTGGGCCAGCATCTCTGAACAGACAAATGTTTTTTGTCATTTTGAGGAGTTAGGAAATCAGACAGATCACTGAGATGAGAAATAGTAAATGTGTTTAATTAAAAATTATTTTCTCAAGATGGTTTCAACAAAAATATTGAACACTGAAAATGTCGTAACACCTTCTTCAGCATTGCAAATGTAGGCCAGCAGGCCTGTTTTATAGGAGTAAGGGGGAGGAATAGAAACAAAAGTGGTTAAAAAGCTTCCAAAGAATCCCAAATGTGTCTCTATTTCTTAGGGAAACAATCAGTTTAACACATATGTTGATGGAGAGGGTGATACACTTTCTGTTCAGAAGAAGGACTTGGCAGGCACGAGGGACATATGCATAGAGTCATTTTGGTGTCCTGTGCTAGGGTGGCTTTCCAAGGAGCAGTGGAAACCACCCATGAGCAGCCTGGTGAGCTGCCCTCTCTGACTCTTCGCAGAAGTGCTCCTAAGACCAACTGAAAAGGTTGATGCAGGTGGGGTGTGTCCTCTTCCTGCAGATCTGGGCAGTGTCTGTGGAGTCTGACTGGACACAGCTCACCATTTAAAGAGGTTTGCCCACCAAATCCTGGCAGGGCAGTTCCTGCTAGCACCTCAGTTCTGTCTGTTTGCTCTCACCTCATGCATGAAGGATGAAGTTAGCCTAAACCAGTCAATTCCACTTGCAGAAACACTGCTCTGGCTAGCTCTGGCCACTAGAAAAGTCCAATCTTTGGCTCAGGGTGGAGGGGCTCTGTGTCTTTATCTCCTTGATGGCTCCAAGACCAGCTATCCCATTCACCTGGGAGGAGCTATGACTAAGGCTGGTGGAGCAGTTGGCATAAGGAGCCAGCACCACCTCCCAGAAACAGCCAAGCCAAAGGGACACGAGCAGATTTTGAGTGGTGTGAAGAAGGGCCAACACTGCCTTGCAAAGATGAGAGGAGTGATTAATTAGCTGCCCAGGAAGCACTGTTTTCCTTTGTAAAGTAGTCTCTCCTTTGGAGCTGGGAGACAAACTGCTCATGCTGCTTAATCACTCATTTGGGACACCAAGGTACAGGCTCACCACAGCCCTGGGAGGAGCTGGGGCTTGGGAGGGTAATGCCAGATTCCCGTACTGTTGTCCCAGCTCTGGACAGGTTTGCTGTGGGGCCACCAGCTGGTCATTTCTGTCTTTCTATCTTCATTTGCCCACCTGAATGAATTAAAAGGTGGGCTTTGTGGATTAGTTGCCTAATAAATTCTACTGTGCTTTGCATATGCAGCACATGATTTAAGCATCCCCATGGCAGTTCATTAAAAGCCCAGGAGTAGCTGTATAACAACAGGTAAGCATATATATTTTGGCAGCCCCAGTTTTGCAGATGCATCTGGTTGCAAATGGAATTTAATGTGACTTCAAATAAACCATGTGAAAACAAGATCTTCCATTTGTCTGGATTAGCATAAGCTCTTCCTCCCCTCAGCTCATTTCCCGCATGTTTAAACTACAAATACAGCTGAATTTGAATGTAATCCTCATGTCTTTACCAACTCATCTTCACTCACAAAAGTGCATCATTAAGAAATAGTGTGGGGGGTGGGGGCACTGCCCTGTTGCTAAATGTGATAAAAACAAACCCATCCAAAACGGTGTTAGTGAGTAAAATTTATCGCCTAAGCACAATAAAATTGGTGTCACAGAGCATNAGAGAAAGAAATCTAGCTTCAGAATTACCACATTACCACAGGAAGGCTTTTCTGTAACTTTGGGATGCCTTTCTCAGTTCATAAACACTTATTACAAGTAAACAGACCCAGTGGCTGGAGAAAATGTGCAGTTTAACCTATTATTGATTATTTTTACAATCTTCAGAAGAGGCCAGATTGTATTTCAGGGCAGAAATGGAGAAGGTGAATGTGCAGTGCATACCCTGGAGAGCTGCCAATTCTACTTGTGAGGTAAGGACCGGTGGACCTGGGAGAAGCAGGTGGTCATAACCTGATACCCTGATCTGGGTAGCAGTGTGCAATCAGTGTACATTTGTTTTGGGGATGGGGGTTTTTGGGGTTGGTACAAGAGGAGCTGCTGCAAGAGACATTTCTTTTAGACAAAGATGAATGTCTAGGACCTGAGGGAATTCATCACCTGGAAGTTGTAGAGAGATCCCTGAAGACTGATCCAGCTGTAACTTGCTTTGCCCTGGTGAAGTCTGGGACTGTGGGAACTTCAGCCAAATGTACCACCAACCAGACCTGAAAGTGGTATGAGTGGCTTCAGTGCAGAAAACTAAAAATCACTTTTCAGGAAGACTTCTTAACCAGAAGGCAATTAAAAGTGCTAAAAATATTTTGAAAACCCCTCTTCTCCAATTTAGATACTCCTACCTGCCCTGCCTTGGAGAAGATAGTGATCACTGGTAGAGACGGTTACTGAAGGGACAGAAATGTGTAGCTTGATCATATCCACTTCCACAATAAATGCAGGGAGAAGTGAGACATCAGGGTTGGCCTGGTGCAGCTCTTGTACTTTGGCAAAAGGATATATACAGCGAAGCCTGTGGCACCTACTGCACATCGTCAGAGCCATCAGAGTGGCCATACTGAGTCAGACTGTTGGTCAGTTTGACCCAGTATTGAGTCTCTGACCACAGTCATAGCAGACACACAAGCAAGAGTGCAAGAACAGGTTGGGTCTGGTTTCCCAGAATAATCCCCCAGCCCTTGAAAATTTGCAGCTCCCCATCCAGAAGGGTTATTCTGGTATTTAGAAGCTGTAGTGGATGCCTGTGGATTTACCCAGTTGTTTCTGGTCCAATGTGAATATTTCAGCCTGTCTCTGTGAAGAACTGTTTCCATTTGCCAGTTCTGCCCCAGCCACTCTCTGGTGTCCCTGCATCCTTGTGGGACATCACACTCATGTGGGACAAACAACAGTCACTCCCTACACACCTTTCCTTCATGCTTGGTGGACCTAAAGCACATCAGTCCCTGGACATGTCCTTTCCTGGGCTGGAGAATTCTGGTCTCTGTGGCTGCTCCTGGTGTAGAAGCCATTCCATACCTCTGAATATCCTGGTTAAGCCATCTCTGAATCTTTTTGCATCCTCTTATTTTTGGGGTGGGGACAGATGTGCCCTTTGTGGAGTGACACTGCAGTTATGAAGTGCCAGCACTATCTCTGTTGTTGCAAGGCCAGTCATTTATCCAATACTAGTCACTCTTCTGAAGATGCCCATCACCTCTTCAGCTGAGAACCAGAGCACAGCTGGCTCCAGCAGGGATTTTGGCTGGGGGGGACAGTTGTGCCACCCCTGCTTTTCCTGGTTCAGAGTTGATTGCAGGAGCAGATCCCTGCAAAACTGGGCAAGCTGGGGACAGGTAGGGAATTCAGAGAGGGTGGTGCTTGAGGTATAAACACTTCTGAGATCACCAGCTTCTTCCTCACAAGTTTAACACTTGATGGCATAACTATAATCTTTTTTCCCCAGCAGGCCAGTCCTGTGAAATGAATGTTATCTGTCTCATGTTGCCCAGACTCACAACTTTGTTCTTACAGTCTGCCCAGCCTAATTGCCATGCCATGCTGGGAGCTTACAGCCAGTTTCATGGCTTTGCTGCATCTCATCTCGCCCAGCACTTTTCCAGCTTGTTACTTTCTAAACACCTCCAGCCCCATCAAACAGCTATACGTGTTTCTTCATTTCTTCTGGCTGTATTAGCTTGTGTTGTTCAGGTTGGATTTTATTACTGTATCCTCCAGATAAGGCTGCTGCCTCTATGATAGAGTCTTTGCCACCTAATATGAGATTAGCTGCAAATTTAATTTGAGAGCTATTCAGCTCCTCTTGATACCTACCATTAACAGGAATAAAAGTGGAATCACAACTGAGATTCCCAGAGCCCTTTGGGTACCTGTCCTTGTTTCAGTATACAGTTGTTGATTGTTCAGTTGTATCTATTTAGAGTCCTTCAAGCAGTATTTGGTACACAGAGCAGCTTTCTGACATGCTATTAATCACCTTCTTTGAAATTACTGTAGAGAAGATATTGGGCCATGAGCCAGCAGTTTTGGGATCATGGTAATGGTTTGCTGTCGTATTTCAATCACTTGCACTGTGCAAAATAACCTAAGATGTCACGCCCTCAGGGTATTAAGTAAAGATTGCAGCTCCTGTGATAAGGGAAGATCCTGACAAGCATTAATCTGAAGGGAGCAATTTGGTGGGAAATAAAGGACAAGAGCATTGCCCAATGGCCTTTCCCTGCACAGGGATTGTGTTTTTTGGATGCATGCACTTTTTGGGAGGAACCCTATTTCCCCAGCACTTTTTGGGAGGAACCCTGTTTCCCCAGCATTCTCTCATTGGTATGAATATTGGGGTGCATTTGGGTGGTTTACAACATCCAGAGCTTTCAGTTTATACAGATTTAGAAAATCCTTAATTAAACAACAGAAGGCATATTATCCTGTCTCCTTTCATCAGCTTGGTACCCATCAACTACAGCTGGCACAAACCAATTATCCCTGTGGCAACCACAGCTTTTGACAGCTCTTGACACAGACCGTTTTCAATTTGTAGGCACCCCATGCTATTTTTATGCTTCTGCAGATGATGGAAGGCTGCACTGTGCACCTCTTTCTCTTGGACTTGTGGTGCTGTGGCAGTCAGGAAGGGGCTTTGGGATTGCCCTTCACCAGCAGTAGCAGCCAAGGCAGTGGTCACAGTGCAGTGTAGAATTTAGCCATCCTCATGCTTGGGAAGCAGGGTGTTTCCATCATGCTGAAGCTGGTGCTCCAACTTTCTCACAGTGACTGTCATTCCCTACAGCCCAGCACTGCCAGGGTCAGTGATTGTAGCCTGAGATAAGCCTGTGTGATGGAACTCCTGTGACACACATCCCACCGTGCAGGCTCTGGGATATTGTTTCAGACTGCCTACAGAGAGCTGTGATCACCTGTTGGCTGTGGAGCAGTATGCAAGGCAACAGCGACCTGTTGCAATGTTTGAGAGGAAGGGAAAAAAACCAAACCATGTGGTCTTTCAAGTCACCAACGCCAGCTCCCAGCTAATTAGAGGGCAGGAGTCTCTTTCTAGGCCAGTGACCAGATTGGCTCTGTTTCATGGCTGCTGTGCAGCTGACAACAAGCCATAGATGACTGGGAGCTCAGGAGTTGGGCTGGGTATCACCACCCCACTCAATGGCAAAGCCGGCCAGCAGTTCAGCAGCCACTTCCTGTGCAAAGATTGTATCCCGGCTCACAGGGAGATTTAGCATTTTTCTTAGTTTGATCCATTATCCTTCTCCAAGAGCCTGAGCCAAAAGCTATTGACTTAAATGGGCTTTGTGTTGGGTTTCCAATTTGTGGCAATGAGGCCATATGAAATCATCCCTAATAGCCTCATTTAGAAGAGTCTTACTTATGCTTCCTCTGTGCTTGGTTCCATGATCTAACAGAAATACGAAGCATGTAGTAGGAGACAGTTACTGCCTTAAGGACAAAAAAATTGTATTTTTCTTTGCAATATCTCCTCATGGATTTTCAGTCCAAATCTCATGGAAATCAAGGAGCATTTTAGAAGTTAGATCAAGGCAGATCTGAGACAGAGTCCCCCAATAGTTTTTGTTTGCCTCAATGAGCTACAGCTGGGCTGCAAACCTGGGTTAAGTTTGCATACTTTTCTCTCTTTTAACAGAACACCATGTTGGCACATTTTCTGGACAAAGCTTCAATATACAGACTTTTAAGGAATCAATATAGAGGTTGTCAAAGAGTCAAGAGTCGTGATTTCCCACACACACAGAGGATGGTTGGCTTGTTTTGTTTTTTTTTTGAAATGAAAAGCAGAATACCAAATAAGAGTATGATGAGTAGGAGAACAATTATATTATCAAATGCAGAACATTCTTAAATTCCTGGAATTTACCTTTAAAAGGAAATCTCCCAGAACTCAAAGTTGATATTTTATATGTTGCATTTGTGGGTATTTTCTAAATAGAACTTTTAGATAAATTTTTCCTCAAGTATATCCACAAGTAATTAAATGGATTGACCTTTCAAAAACTGTGTCTTTAGTACAAAGATAGCACTTTGTAAAGTTCTATACTAAAATTGTATGGATTTTTGTGAAGTTGGATGACACCATCAAATGTTTGGATACCTCTTTAATACACTGGCAATTTAGGCTCTATAATTTTAGCCACTGGAGGGCTCCCTAATTTTTTAATTAATTTAGTAGGACATAACAGTATGGAAGAATGAAGGAAGAACAGAAAGCAGGGCAGTCCTAGTCATTACCATAATCTCCACAAGTACTAAATTTCATGTGAATTCCAGGTATTCTTTGGCTCAATAACTCAGCAAAAGTACTGGAAGAAAATAATTTTAGTATTTTCGGTAGAATAAATAGTCCACTATGAGTTGACCAACCTGCAAGACTGTCTGTAGCTGTTTAGCTATATATGCATAAAAAAAAAGAAAGTTTCAGGACTTGGTAGCATTACACAATAAGGTAAGTTCCCACAAAGTTTACTCTAATATATCAATACTTTAATATATCAGTTATTCATGTGGGTGGTTTAATTATCATCGCAGCTTCCCCATAGTCCCAGCCTGCCAGCTCACCTCTATACTGCTACTTGACTGATACCCCTTCCAGAGGCAGATGCTCAGAGAAACTGCCTTGGGGTTTTTTTAGCAATTATCTACATAGACATTTTTATCCTGGAGATGGTTGCTCATGGTGAATCAGGTGGCAGCACAGAACAGAGTATACTCGTGCATCCTGCTCTGGCTGTTGCACTTGGAGCAGCAATCTAACCATCTTCCAAGATCCTATATCTGGCTGGATAACCATATCCATGCCTACTCTTGTTAGAGATCTGGTGGTGTTCTTCTTGCCACAGCTCTCTGCACTTGTGTCCCTTGCAGAAGGAGAGGCCAATAATCCTAAGCATGAAATGTTTGCTGGTGAGTTCAGGAGGACAGATGGCAGGCAGGCCTGTCCCACTGGCAACTGCTTTGTCAGAAGTAGGCCTGAACAGTTTTTATAGATGGTGTTACAAACCTCTCCATCCTACTGACCTGCCAGCTGCCATCCTGCTCAGACATGGGCCCAGGGATCTGGTATGGTTGGGATGATGCAGCCACACAGTGGCTGGTGTGTACTGCAGGAAGCAATGTGACCGGGATAAAAGCTGAACCTCAGGCTTGTGAATCAAGGGAATGCAAGTGCTCATCAGTATGAATGCGTTTGGTGCACCCTTAGGAAAAAGAAATGAGTGGCACCCATTGTTCCCTAAACTCTTGTCTTTCATACTGCCTTTGTGCAAGGCAGAGGTACCCATACCTCAGCATGGTGAGCAGTAGTCGTAGACTCCTCAGCAGAAAGGCATATTTGCTGCTAATAAAATATTAACCCTGATGAAGGGCTGGTAAAATATTTAAATATCCAACATTCCTCCACTCTTCAGCTTCCCAGCTGGCACAAATCACTGCCATGATTTGGAATCTGATCAAACACGTTTCATAGGTACAAAGAGGCTAATTTATAAAGAAGGATTAAACCCTCTGCAAGACCAGGCTGGTTGGAATTTCTCTTTCCCCTTTTCATGCTGTAAGGCTCAAACATTTTTCCACACAGCACTTTTCACTAACTTATCTTATGGCCTTTTGAGGCCACATATTTTAATTCAGAAACCTGAGAGCTGAAAATCCCTACTTATCCACAAGACAAGTACTATTTTGCCCTTGGCCCTATGAACAAATTTGCAGTAACCCTTCAGCATACTTCGAGCTTGACCCGTAGAAGGCTGACAAAGTTGCAGCAAGTCTTGGGACCAAAAAGAGATGATGAGCAAAGGTGGAGAATCATGCCAAGTGTAGTGCAGATACCTAGAGCAAATGACATTTGCTTGGGACACAGCAAGTGAGCAGAAACAAGGGGAGCACATGACAGCCTTAGCCTCAGGTAAGGGAGGTGCACATACCATGGTGATGAAGGCCACATTTCAATTACAAGTGGTGTGGAACAGCATTGTTTTTTGTGTTAAGAGTGGGCTACCTCGTCATTTCAAGGGGTGCCCCTCAGCACTCTGAGAAATTGGACAGAGAGGGAAGTTCCTGTACTTATCCCATTGTGACTTTGCTGGATGACCTCCCTCTCTTCTCTACTTCTAGCTGACAGAAGCCAACTTAGCTGGTACTGAAACACCAACATCATACAGAAATGCCTTAAACAAAAGCCATTGCTTCTTTGCTGCAGGCAAGCCTGAGTCTTCTGTGGCATTTTGAAGAAAGATGCCTTCCAAAGTTTGCCTTGGAAGCAGACCCAGTTGGCAGCAAATAAATGTTATCAAAGGAATGCTGTAGACTGAAAGGTGGACTTTTCACCTCATCTGGAACAAACTACCTACCNCCTGGGACAAGGTCCATGCCCCACCGAGTCTTGTTCAACTCATCACCATAGCAGAGCCACAAACACACACACAGGGGGAAGCATCTTCCAGACATATGCATTGATAATTTGTTAGGTAAATTAATTTAAACAACAACTTGGCTTTAGACCTAGCAAGTAACTTTAAAATCATTTAAGTGTTCAAGTATTTCCTAGGAAAGCTTTGAAGTGGTGCTGTTAGATTCAGCTCTCCAGCTGCTATCAGTGAGCTGCAGAATATGGCATTTGCATATTCCTGGCTTAGATGCTGGCAGCTTTCCTGTCCATTGTTTTATTGGGTCTAGGTGCAGATTGTGGCAATGATGTAAAGGTTTGTCAAAGTGGTTTTTACTATTTGGTTTTAAATTTACATTACAAACGCCTCTTAAAGAAGATCCAGTTAATCTCAGCTTGGCCTGTTGCCTGGGAAATTTTCTGTGTGGTGTTTAATATTAAATATAACTCTTGAAGATTTCTTTATTTTCTGAAGTGTTTATAATTATTTCTGTTTTCATCACAGAGTGATCAAAGTGGTTATTTCATGAGTACACAGGTAAGAATGAGGCCCTTCCTATGCCTCATGCGAAAATCACCATTATTTTGTTAATCACTCAAAAGATATTGCTAATACAATAGCCTGCAGAAGATAAGAAAGGGAGAACTGAAAGGTTTCTGTAAGAATGCCTAAAGAAATGGCAGAAACATGATACAGCTTTCAAACACAGACAAGGCTTCATTCTTTCTGTCTTGTTTGATAAAAAATGAACCACATAGTGAATTCTGTAGCTTCATGTTACTCCTGTCAAATCTTTAGTAAGTGGGTGTCCAGGGAATTAGATCATAAGCAGAGGGAATAGTCCTCTCATTTGAAAGGTTTTTCATTGTGTTTAATGATTTAACTGTTGATTTTAAGAAGGCAAAATATGCTATTTTCAAAGGGATTCAATGAAGTGAGATCTGCCTGACCCCTTTACAGGCTATTCTGAGAGACACTTATCCTATGTATCAATGGAAATACCCAGAGAGGATACATGTAATATAATTATTCATAAAAGAGAGCTAAATCACTGAGCACTTAGGCTGAAAATATCTTCAATTAGGTAGGAATGAAGTAATATCACATTTTATGCAAGTTCCCATCAATAAGCCTGACACATGTCAGCTCTCATTTAATAACATATTTTACTTCTAATAATTCTCCTTTTTTTCCCAGGTTCAAAAAATGTCGAAGAAGGCTCAACTGTTCACAGAAATGAAATGTGGTTGTAGGAGGAATTAAGGTTTCATGTTTCAGGGCACAAAATTATCCCCTTCTGAGGAAGCTAAGGTGCATTTTCCTGTTTGGAAAGGAGCACCAGCATCATTGGGATGCCTCATCACTGGACTCAGGAAATGGGACAAGTGGAAGCAGAGGTTATAACCAGGCTGACAAGTTCTGTGATTTATACACCTCCATTTCTGTCCCCAAAATGCATGGGAGGTCCTTTCTGCCTAAGCCAGTGCTAATTATCTCATGTAAGTAAACAGAAAGGGGCATGTAGTCCTGGCACACAAGTGTTTCCAGAGCATTAGGCTTTCTCAAATTAAGTGAACAAAATGCAGTTTCATCCTGAGTAGCAACTGGGAAGGGAGACAAGTAAAAAAAAAAAACAAGGTGTAGGAGATGGGTTAGGACTGAGTGGAGGGCCTTGGGCAGCCAGAACAGCATTTTCTGCCCAGGCAACACACTGCAGCTGGTGAGCTGGAGAGACAAGGCTCTTTGCCCCCACTAAACATCCTAAACCCTGCTCTGCATGGATTGCAGGGATGCACTGCACATAATTCCACCCCTCAGCACCTGGATCCCAGTGTCTACAGCGGGGAGAGAAACCAGGCTGGGAAGGAAACCAAGAACACATAGAAGCCATTCCCACAGGGAGCCTCACTTAATCCAACCCCACACAAACACGCTCAGTCAGGAAACAGAAGGGCTGCAGCTCCTGCCAGGAAGCTCTAACAGCAGTGTAATCAGAGGGAAAAAGCAAATCCATCCTGCAACAGCTCTTAAAAAGAAGCTGCCAGGCTGCAAGAGCAGCAGTGTAGGCAGCAGCAGTTAGAAACATGAATTTCCATGTCAGAGTCTCATGCTTCTCTCCCTCCATTATTTCCCTTAGTGAAAAGGTTGCAAATTGGGATTCAGTTCTTTAGGTGTGCAGTGCCATTCTGGGCACCCTCACGTTGCAGAGGAGTTAGCACAGCACTGGCAGGTCTCTGGACCAGCCACTGAAGGGCAGGTGGGAGAGCACAGAACATATCAAACAGCATCTCAGCCCCATGTTAGGCAACTAACTCAAGGTAAACTCAGAGAAACCCCAACAGATACATGGATCAAAAATTAAAGGGATGAAGGGCAAAAATACAATGAGCTATTGTCAACACTGCTCTAAATTTAGTTTCTATAAACACAGATATAAAAATATATTTGTGTATATTTGTATAAAGAAATAAAAATAAAATGTATTTTTGTAGTGTACTGTTATCCGTAGTGAGACACTTTAAATCAATTGAATGGGACATACAGCAAATTCTGCATATCAAACACATTTGCTGAGATGTTTTGTGATGTACCTACCTCACTAGTGCTGCCCTTCCAGCACAGACCTAGATTTTGTAAGCTGTGAGGCAGGAATGATTTTGTTGGTCTTTTTGGCCATTTTTTATGTATTGGGATATGCCAACCCTATGTACAGCCTGGCCTCCTCCATCTCACAGAAAACAAAGTTACTTTTGAGTTCCAGTGACAGTGCTGTCAAATTTCATATGATTTTAAGGTATGGGAAGAGTGGGAGTAGAACTTGAGCTTTTCTTGCTGTCTTGCTTAAACCTATTCATATTGATACACTTTCATCTGTAGCTTCCTGGTGTTTCATAACAGACCACTTCTCCTCGTGCTCATTAAAGAGAAAATATGGAAGCAAGAGGGACCAAGGAACCTGCAAATTAATGCTGATGAAAACTGAATTAGACAGAGGGTATTCCAATAAGTCTTTCCCATCTCTCCCAAAATGTGTTCCAACTGAGAAATGACCTGACCCTCCAAACTGCAATCTAACAAGTGCAGGATTCCTTTCTGACTATAAACTACACAAAAAGCCTCAAGTGTAACTCTTGCTAAGCCTTTGGGAATATGATGATTTCTTAAGTAGATACTGTTTGCAACAAGTCATAAAGTCGAGGCAGAAGAGAATCTCACTGAATCATTTTTGGGAATTCAGATTACATTTGATATGGCATAGCTGTAAATGACACTAACCATGAACGTAAAGAAAGAGAAAGGTCATGTTGAAATAAACTGCTCACACATGACTCGTGAGAAAATTAAGTTCCAAGTCAACATTTCCCAGAAATTCTGGTAGTGCAAAATTTGAATTTTCTTATATCCTGGTTCTAATTTAGAAGGATTTTTCCCTTTGTGTAAAATGGCAGTATTGTCCTTGTAAAAGACATTCAGGATCCCATCAAGCTCTGTTGTTGCATTGTTCACCTCCAGTTCCAGTCTCCTGAGCTAATCGAATATTGTTGTGTCTATTAACTCTGCTCTCATTGTCATGAGCTGGTTGACTTCAGCTGTTCAGAAGCCACTTAGAAAGTGTGAGCTGTCTCTGAGCAGAGGCTGTGGCCTTCTGCTGTCACTCATTACACCACATCTTCGTGGTGGCCAGAAGCATCAGTTTCAGTGTTATGCTTCTTGAATAACATCAGAAAGCTTTATGGTCTGCAAACATGAACTCATCTCTGTGCAGCCTCTGGATACAGCTATAATGAATATACCTGTATTTATTGACCTGTAAAGTGGCTTTGAGATACACCCAGATAAGCCCTCGCAGCTGTCCTCCATTGCTGTTCTCAGTTATATCCGCCTGGTTAGGAACAAATGATCCTGATTTCTCTGGAGCTTTGGGATCTGGTAAATGAAATGTGAATGTAATTTTACACTAAACGAGTCCATAAAAGCAGTGGTTTGATGCACATTTGTTTATACCTCAAAGACATCAGGAACGTTCGCACAGACAGCACGGCCGAGGCCCTCAGGGACCGAGGTCTGTGTGTTGGGACAGGGAACTCTCGGGGAGCACAGGGGCAGAAACAGGACTGCTGTGAGGCACACAGGGCATTCCAAATGCACCAGAGCTGCAGCCAGCATTCCTGTGAGCCGATGGGCACAGGCAGGGGGTGCCTGCCCAGTGCCTCTGGACTCTGCAGCAAGGCACAGCAGCAGTTGCCCCTCCCGCCAGCTTGCCAGGGACTGCTGGGCACTGTGCTCAGATGCTCCAAATGCTGCTTGGAGTGTGTGGCTGAACACGTCTGGGACACTTCAGGCAAGCAGTAACACTGTGGAGCTGCAAACTAAATGAAAAGTAAGTTCTGACATAGGAAATTTCATGCCAGATGTAATCACAACCGTGGCTGCAGTCCTGGCTCCTGTATGGATGGCCCTGCTGTGTTCACTAATGGTGTGGAGGGCCATCCAACTGGAACAGGGAATGCTGTGCTTACTATGGATGGGGAGGCAGCCTTGCATCAGGAAACACTGAGGAGGAGCAAAAACCCACTGAGGAAAAGGGGATTGCAGGAATCCACGAGGTATTTTTCACATTTGTGAGGACTCAGTGCCACAGTCCTCCACCTTGCACCAGCAAGTTTTTAAGCAACCTGGACAGAGAAAAGTCTTCAATTCTGCCAGCAGCAGATGAAATAGAATGGTTAAAATGTCTTTCCTGGAACTCACTTCCCTGCTCCTCCCACGTTGCTGCCCTGGCAGGGATGAGGAACATCTCCTGAAGAAGCAGCCAACTGGTTAACTGGTTTCAGCCTGGCCTTCTATAATAGGGAGACGTGATGGTTGGCTGGGAGGTAATAACAGCTGCAGTTTTAATGTGGAGCTGCATAGTTGAACAGGGGACTAGAGAAGAACCCAGAAGATGCTGCACTTCTGCTGCTGCGTTCCTGGGCCGAGGTGAAGGCTCTGGCCTGTGGCATGTTAGAAGGCACAGGCATTTCCCAGCAGAACCCCTAAGATATGACCTTCCCCTAAGATACGTCCCTTCAGAGTAGCCTGAGCTCTTGGTATTTCAGAAGAATACAGGAATGACAGGGTATCAGGTACAACCCTGGATAGAGGTAGGAGACACAGACATGAAAATCGGGTTCCCGAGGGGAGCTCCTGTTTGGAGATTAGTTGGACACCCCTCCTGTTTTCCTAACTGCAGCTGAAAGTTCTAAGGTTCATTTCTGTGGAAAATACTGATGTCCTTCTTGGGAGCTCCCCATCCAGAATGGATGTCTTGGGTCCAGCAAAAACCGTGGCAGCTCAGTGCCAAGGGAGTCAAATCTCCCTGCATATGGGTGGTGGTTTCTCTGATCTGGGACTCAAACAGCCAAAAGCTAAAACACTGGGGAACGTGTGACTCAGAGTTTAAAACTGCTGTAGTTCTGTGGGGTAAACATTATTTTTAATGTAGAGGGTATATTTTCATGGGCAGTGCACATTCTAAGAAGTTCCAATATGAGTTCATTTACCACAAGGCATTACTTTGTTCTGCTGAAATGTATTCTACAAGCACAGCATATACAAAATCTATAGTCAGAGAGGGCAATCCTGTAAGTGGCTTTACGATAAAGAAAAGAAGTAATAGGAACACCGAAACTACTCTTTAAAAGTCTCATAAAGCAAGCCAGATTGAAAATCGTTAGTGATAGTACCAATGTAATTCCAGTTTAACTCCATTACACTGAGAAATTACCAATAAATGACGAAGAAGTGCTTGCTGCACACCAGAAAGCCCAGATAGCAACAGATTTTGTCAGCTTTTCTTGCATTATCTGTATACAGTACCACTCAGCTTCCAAATGGAAGCAAGGTTTGAAGCTGATTTTGCTTTGTTCCAAACAATAGTGTCTCCTGTTGGTGTGGCATGATTGCTAGGTAATTTTTCCTGAATACACATAGTCAATTCCTTCTACCTTTACAGTTAAAGGTGTTATGGATAAATACAAAGTCCCATAAAATTTTATTGTAGAATCTGTGACTACATTTGAGTTCACACATCTCCTGGGCAACAGAGGAATATAGTTGTTTGAGGTTCAGTAGTCACCAACATTATTCACTCATTACCTTTTGGCAGATTTGTTTGCAGTGTACCCTAGACTGTGTATGAATGACTGTTTTACATTTTCTGAGAGGCTGTGTATTTATTCTAGCTCACCTGTACACACTGTCAAGCACCCAGATTCAGCTGGAAATTTCTTTCACATCAATGAGTTTTTCTCTGTCACCCATTTTTTATAATACTTCAGAAAAATCCACAAGAGCACAGCAGTACAAAATAGGCATATATAAGCACATGTATCTAGTCAAGATTAGAAAGCAAGCTCCCAAAAGCATTCAGAAGGAAACAGAGTCAAAGCTACCCTTGAATCAAATTGCAACTCCTTTCAGCAGTGTTATCAAATACTTTTCTGAAATGTGAATATTTTCTCTTTTTCTGGGACCAGTTAAAAATGTTTAATTCTGCTCTGAAGATTGCCTGATATTACATCTAATTTATTCAAATCTAATCTCTCCATCACAGATGTCACATGTTTGCTTCAGGAAAAAAACTAAAGAGCTTCAAGTTGTGCACAGCAGAGCTCTAATCTGAACTTGGGAAGGCTGCTCTTGTGTGTGTGCAGACCTGCATGTGTGCTTGTGTGTTGGGAAGGGGATGTGGCCAGGAAGGCAACCAGATAATCAGGCAGCTGGGGAAATAGGTCTAACTGTCCTTAGTCAGACCTTTGCCATTTCCCATCACCCTCCCCAGTGCTACCAGAGCCCCCGGGGACTCGTCAGAGCAGTTCCCCCACATTGCTGGGAGCAAAGCTTATCTACCACAGACTGCCAGGAAAACTCATCTCCAGGCTGGGGGAGTGTCAGGACCTGTGACGGGAAGCCCACAGTGAACCTCCAACCAAGGGTTCAAGCCAGGATGGAAACAGAAGCTGGTTATGAAATCCAACACTGAATTTGGTGGTTAGAGTGAGTGCCATAACCTAATGCTCATCAAAAGCTGGTCCTTGGAAACTGAGTGCCTTTTAGGGGTGCTAAAGGCACCAAGATCATGGGTTTGATCCCTGTACTGGCCATTCACTAAAACATTGGAATCCATGAACCTTGTGGGTCCCTTCCAATTCAGACTATTCTGTGATTGTGTGGTTCTGTGATTGTGTGATTCTGTGATTTTGTGACATGCACAGAATCTGACTTCGAAGGATACGACTCACCTGTCATCCCTCAGGATGCAGCCCGGTGTGGTGCAGCAGATGGGCATGAAGCTGGGTGGGTTTTTGCTATTCTTGGGGGTAGGTATGCAGTGATCCAGTGCCAGATGCCTATAGCCACAGTCATCCTCAGGGAGCAAGGATCTGTCTGGCCCAGTCAGAGGATGACTAGACAGTGACTCTTCTCAGAATGGGGTTAATCCTCTTTAAGTTCCTCATCTTGGCCAGGAGCTTTCCTGACATCTTCACTGGCACCATGTAAATTTCAGTCCACTGAGCTAACAGGGAGGTAAGTGTAGCATCTCAAAGAACCACCTCATGTTGGACCCCATTTCAAATACCCAGATCTTGGTACTGTCCTGGTTGCTTCCCTGGGTGCTGGGGAATGGGGCAGCAGAGAACAGTGGCTGGTAGCTTCTCAGAGAGCTCGTGTGACCTGGTCTAACCTTCAGTACAGATGTCATCCATAGGTGGGCTGTGACAGATCATGTGTAGGGAAGGCACTTGAAGCAATCTTCATGTTAAATGAAGATTTTTTTTTTGCCCTGTAATTACCAATTATCATAACAAAGAAACTGAAGAGGCTGATCAGATTTGTATTGAGAACAGTTTTGTTTCCACCTCTTTTCTCTTGTCTTGGGAATAAAACATGCAAAGTACCAGGGAAGAAACTTTCTTACAAATTGTTGAATTATAACTAGGCATTTCAGAGGTTACTTATATATCTGTGTATACACATATATACATAGGAAAGCACAGAAAAGCATCAAGCTGACAGACATAATTTGTCTTACCTTATGACTAACAATCCCCCTGAAAAGGGACATTCTGTGTATTTTTCCCTTCCTGTATTTTGCCATCATGATTTCTCTCACACTGAACCACCTGCCCCTGCAAGCCAAGTTAACAAGTCAAAATCTTAAGTTCCTCAAAGAATCTTAATTACTGTACCCCACCACTTGGGGCAGGCAGTGAGACACACACAGTCTGTGATGCTTTTGGGTTTTTACCCCAATAATTATATAAGCAGTAATGACAGAGCGCTGCGAATACAGATGAGGCAATACCCTCTTCCTCCTTTTGTTCTGCTTTATGTGGGATCAAAGCCATCCCAGTTTCCACCTTGAATACTTTTAGGACCTAATACAGCACATCTTCTGTGGATCTGCTGCTTGCTGGACTCCAGTTCTGGTTTTCTGGAAGTGTCCCTTGCACTGGTGTGCAGTAGCCATGCAAGAGTTTTGGCAGCAGGGGTGTGAGCATCAGCTTCCCTTGTGGTGCCATCAGTGGGGCTCTCAGCAGGGTCAGGAACATGGAAGACCCCGGCAGCTTTGGTCAAGCCAGGTGGAGTCTAGAAACATTGAACTGTGAAGCAGTAACAGCCCTCCCCATTTAGATTTTTTAGAAAGAAGAAGGAAAACATATACCCAAAAAAACATAGGTGAACATGCACTTCTGGAAACTGCAGCCTTTTCTACTGGCTTCCCTTCTTTATCCCTCAGATATGTGAACTGCATCAAGGATTTCTTTCCTTTCCTGTCACTGATTTTTCCATTTCACTTTGTGGGTAATTATAGGCCCACAAATTATTTTTCCTTTCTCAATCTAACATTCCATATAACTTCAAAGCATTCAATTAAGTTTCTGTCCTTATCTTCTTCTCTACCTTGCCAGTTCACCATGTTTGTTCCAGGCTTTTCTAACTTCTCACAGATATCCTGCTCTTCCCTGCCACTTCTTACACTGGCAGTTAAAATTAACTCCTGCCACGTGCCTTACCTTTTTTTCCTTCTCCTCTCCTTCTGATTCTTGTAAATCCACTTGCCTTAGGGTGTATTCCTGTGGCAGAAGCTGTCCCTCTTCTGTGACCCTCTGCATTATTTCTCATGGGCTTCCTTTGATCAAAGTGTCTCCAGGGGAGATGGCTTCTCTTCACTGCTCTGTGAACTTTAGTCAGTAAAGCTCCAATCCACACCTGCTTGAAGAAACTTAAGTAATTTGTATTTGGGCAGTAAGAACACTGTAAGCATCATCTTTTCCATGGAAATGTGCACAAGGTTGGAAGGTAGCCCTGAACTTGCATTTTTGGGAAACTGTGCATAAAGGAACACGTGATAAACACTTACAGCTCTGTAATGGACTCTGGCTACTATAGGATTTGCTTATTTTCCTGCACTAATGTACCCTCCCTGAGGGGCTGAGAATGAAAGCTTGACTGGGTGTGGGCGCATTTGTACCAAACTCTGTCTTCTTGTTTGTCTGCAGATACTGATTCCCAGACAATTAACTTTTCTAAAATAAGTTATGAAATTTGAGAAAACATCAGTTCATTTGGCACAAAGGATTAAACCCAAAGAAATTAGGCTTATTTTTTTACAATCTTTGTCAATTTAGCTCAGTTTTCTTTTGAAGATTCTTATTAAATAGTAACCACATTTGAAATGTAGTCTAATTAAGAACAATTCATGGAAGAGAAGGGGAGAGAGAAAGCTTTGACACAGTTGGTGATTGTTAATAGTTTTTCTACTAGCATATTCTAATTCTGCATCATTTGCCACAGCTGCAGAGCTGAAATATCTGAGCCTTCTGTGTAAGAAGTAATCCTAACTTCTATTCTTGCATAGGTGGTGAACAGTCTATTTTAATTTATTTTGGTGCCTGACCAGCAGTCCCTCTGCATGGCTGAGTGGCTGTTCCTTATTCACTACATTCCCTTCAGCTGCATCCATTTTATATGTGAATAAATGCCTTCCTTCTGCTCCTGAGATTTGAGACCAAGAGCTGCAGAGATACTGTGAAATACTGGCTTCAAGCACTTTATCTTCTTTAGACAAAGAGGATTTTAGAGCTTACTCCAAAGCCTACATCTCTGTATTTCTGCCATTCTTTATTACTTTTAGTATTCTTCCTGGGACACTTGCACTTTGACTGCTCAGACAGTTCTGCTATTTTTCACAGTTATTTTCCTCTCTTCTTTCTCATGTTTCTTATAACCTGTACCCAACAGCTATTATCCCCATTACCACCAAATCTCTTCTTTTAGATTAAGGAGCCTTCCTCTGGGCACCACAATTAAAAACATAAATAGAAGGGAAAGTTATATATCTGTGGTGGTATGTGGAAGTCATCTTTTTGGGCATCCTACATCTTATTGATGAATGCCACCTCAAGAGCACCATCACATTTATGTTGGTCTTACTTTTGTTTGTGTGTTAGAAAGCATCCTGCATGGTGTTTGGTTGAAGTTACAAAACCACTCTAAAACAGAGCTCATAATGCAGTAGGGTCACTCATGACAGAGTGATGACACTGTCTGTTCCTGCTTGTCATTTTCCAATTCCATGCTAAGTCAGGCACACTCGTCAGGACACTATATATTTATTTTGAGAGATTTTCTGATATTTCAGGCTGGCGTTTTTTCAGTAGTTGATCTTTCTCTTGTAGGGACAAAATTTCAGTGTTTTCTAGGCTTTGATACTCATCTGAATTCACCAGCAGCTCAGAGCTGGAAAAAATAAATCTCTCTAGAGGAGAAATATAGCAAAAAAAATTCTCAGCCACCCCTTGTGTATAGCATCTAAGCAAAATCAGAAAAAGCAATTGGAAAAAAATACTGTGGTCTACCCAAATATCTCTACTAAAATAGGCTGCTAAAATAGATGGCATTTCATGCACAATATATGAAGTGATACTGATAAGGAGTTATTTTGTCTTTCCCAAGAGAAAATATCAGTAAGGTGAAACAGAACTTTTCCATGAAAAGGTTCAATTAACTTGGTATATTGATCCAGAAGGCTTACTAAGCCCAGGATTGATTCCAGGAGGTGAAAGTGACTGAGATTCACACCAACCAGTACTTAATGATTAAAGCATTCTCCTGAGATGCATGAGGCACAAACTGAAATTCTTACCTCTCCTTTTATGCTGGTAATTATTTGGCTAAATATATAAAACATGGTAGTTCGATTTGGGAGGTAAAGAATTTTTTCATAAAAAAACCTGTTTTTCCAAGAAGCTGCTCGAAGCAGGGTAAGTGCAGGCAGACTTGCTCCTGTGACCATCACATTTAGCTGATTTCTGTCCACAGAGTAATTTCCAGGTTATTGTTTGTCTTCAGGTGGAGATGCTCGTACTCTCTTATCTATGTTCTCTTTTCTAAGCAAGGTGGTTTTCTTCTCATTCTGTTCAGAATGGAAAGTTTCAGACTCCCAGTTTTTCAAGCAAAGCTCCTCAGTTTCCTGGCCTGAGTCGAATTAGATCTGTGTAAATGGCTAAAGCAACAAGAATACCACATTCTGCTGATGTGCCCCTGCACAAGCCTGGACCTATCAAACCTGAATAATGTAACTATCTCTTATAAATGTGCTGGAAATGGGATTTCTATCTCTTCCATAATACTTCAGATATCTTACTTTTTGCTTCTCCTCATTACTCACAGCAATTCTGTGTACTGCTTTCCATTTATCCTCTGGCCAGGATGAAAGCTGCTGACAATGAGAATCAGGGCTCTGTAATCCTTTCCCATGTCTGATGCTCCCACTACCACGTGGCCCTGGGACAGATGTCCAGAGAGAGCTCTTGTGGAAGGTGCACGCTCACAGGGATGCCCAGGTGTTGCCAGCACATGTGAGAGAATCCATTTGAAGACAAAATGAGTAAATACATTAATAGGAAGAACCTGCAGTACTGGGGACAAACACCTTCCAAGAGCTAATGGGCCCTTCTCTAATGTGGCAGTGATGCATTTGGCTGATGTGCTCCTGCTTGTCTTAGCTAAGTCCTCTGAACTTATGAACTGAACCTCGGTTTTCAGTGTTAGCATTACCAGATTTAAGTGTGGCATGAGTTGCTGACATGTCCAGACACTGATCTATTATTGAAAAATGTGCCTCTCCCTGAGCCTGATTGGTAGTCATCATGCATTTCAGAGGTAAATAGCACCTGTGGTGAGCACTGAATCCAGCCAGCAGGAGCATTGAGGGTTTATTAAATCAGCATTTGCATTGAGGTGGTTGCAGCAAAACCAGATAAATGAGTTCAGTTTCCCTATGTGGTGCCTCTCTCAAGATCCTTTCTTCAATATGCTTCTAAAGCCCTGAATTATTATAATGACACACGTGATCTGTTGAATTTGAAAATTAATATTTAACTGCACTGACTTGTTGGTAGTTACATTGCAGACAGATCCCAGATCTCATTTTGACGATGGGAAATGAAAACAACAACAACAACAAAGAAGAATGGCTTAGATCTGTTTTATAAGACTGTAGTCTGAAACTGTGTTTGTGTTTGCATTTTTAGAATAGGGGGAAAATCCTTGCTTCCACTGGAGTGGAAGTCTCCAGCCTCCATTTCAGAGATCTAGGATGAAAGATGCTAAGCAAGAGCATGTATAACCATACACCATCTCTGAACATAAATCCTACCCCCTGTTGTAGCAAAAAACACAGTTCCATGCCTGACTGCACAGCAGGGGGAAGTTTTCTATGTGCATTAACATGGAAGTAAAGTCTAAGGAGATACATGTCATGCCTACTTGTACATGTGTAGCTAGAGAAGTTAATTTATACTTTCTAAACACTGTATTTAAAATAAGCAAACAGAACTGTAGCATAACTACCAAGCAACTTAATGAACAGCATATCAGAAAAATAGGATATCACAGTTCTCATTAAAGTTCTCATTTGTCATAGCAGACTTGAACACTTTCATCAAATAACTTCATCCTGCTGTTCCTCATATTCTTCCCCAAAAAATCAGGATAGATAGGTCGCCTATAGAATGTTTGAGGCAAATATTTGCTGTCAATCTGTACATCACTTCATTAGAAAATACTATTTTTTAAAAAAATGAGCATCCAAAACATGTAAAAACCACAATTTCCATCAAGAAACATTAAAAGTTGTTTCAGAAATTTTTGAGATCATGTAGTGGTGGAGCTCTTGTGAGGATAGGGCTAGGAGTACTTTAGAGGATCCAGATGTTGTGCAGTGCAGGGCAAGTTACAGAAGTTTCTGTGTTTCCTTATGACTTTGTTTTGAAGCTAAAGAGGATGCCTGTAATGGTAGTTGAATGTTAGAGTAGGATGTGCTCAGGGATGAAGGTGGCTATCCCAGGGTACTCAGAGATCAAATAGCATGGCTGATGGCCTGCACCAGCAAGTACAGGTGGCATCTCCAGAGAGCCCACCTGTGCCCTAAAGATCAGCAGCTGAGGCAGCTGTCATTATGGAGAAGAAACAGTGCTTTTTTCATGGTGCTGCTGCCCTGTTACCCCCATGTTGCTGCCCCTGGGGCTCCGTGCACCCTTCTGGTCACCTAAAATCATGCAGAAGTGGTTCAGAGTGATGTTGACCACGTAAATGTGATGACTGGGGAAGGTAAGCACAGGCACAAACAGCTGGGGACAGGTCACAGTGAAGTGAGTTCAGGAATGGCAGAAAGAAGATAAAAGGGGAACAGGAAAGCTGTGCAAGGAAAGAGCTCAGGTGGTTGTTCCCTTAATTAGGACAGGAGCTCACTGCCACAAGAACTCAGTGAGTCATTGGTAAGATAATTGAGCTGTTGTAGGTGGCAGATTCTGGAAGAGATACAAAGCCTGTTTCAGACCACAAGCCAATTTTGGATTACTGAGGGCCTGCACCTAATATGGGTGCTGTTTACTTCAGGTTTACACAGTTTTAGCACACCAAAACCACACTCCCTCATCTCTGACAAGACCCTAAATTGGAAAGGTAGCTGGAGCAATCCAGCCAGATCACTGTACAGCAAAAGCTTTAGGCAGTGAGGATAAAACTCATGTGAGTAACAGAATCAGCTTTTGTCATTACTTGCAATGAAACCTGTGACTCATCTACCCTCAAAAATTTATTTCCATGGTGCTCTCAGTGTCATTTTTGACTGTGGAAGGTTCACGTGAATCATTTATGAAACATATTCTGGCAACTCAGCCAAGGGATCTTCATCCAAGCTTGGTTTCTTGATGAGACAAAAGTGGAAAACGAAAACCTGCATCTGATCAAACTAGAGCTTTTTTCAAAATTTCACCTCAGCCCAGGAAAACTGAGTTCAAAGATGTCCTCTGGTCTGGGGCCAATGATTCAAACTTAATGTCTCTGCCTGTCAGAAAGGATAACATAAAATTACCTACCTCACCAGGACATTGCAGAAATTAGTTGTTATTTGCATAGAGTGGTAGAATAATTTAAAAATCTTCATCTCAGCTCTTGGGAAAGATTGTCTTTCTGAAGTAAAATAAAGTATTAGTAATTTCAAATTGGTAGTAGAGGAGAAGACAGTTCTCCAGATCACAGCTTGAGTAATTCAGTGATGCCCAAAAGAAACAGACAGGTACCAGGGGACAGATGGGATGTGAAGGACCAGATAACTTTCTTCTGTAGCAGACCTTCTCTTGTAGGACCTGGGACCACCTATTTGTTCTTCAGATGGAAGACAGAAGCAGTAATTAAAGAAAACCTCAGGAATTTGCTTGGGTTTTTTTTGTTCGCTTCCAGTTCAACTGTCCTGCACTTTTATCACAGCTTTCTCTCATTTCTTGGTTAACCACATTTAACGGCACACCTTTGCCCCTCAAGAAGACCCATATCCTCTGCTCATCTCGCAGGATTTTGTGCTGCTTTCACCTCACACAGCAGAACTGCAAAGACAGGGAAACTGTAATTTGATTTTGGTATTTAGATTGCACTTATCAAAACAGTTCATTTGCATTCACAGTCTCACCCTTGATTACACCTGACATTTGAAGTCCCTTATATTTGAAAATGTCCTGTCTGTCGTTTGCAAGACAGGAGAAACAAGGTGTGCTGTGTTCCCAAAAACTGAACAACAAAAATCTCTTCTGTCCACATGCTTCTTCAATGCAGCATTAGTTCTTGTTTCCATCCACTGCAATGGGGGTGGCACATCAGCACTGGGCAGAGCTATGCAGAACAGACCTGCTCCAGCTGGTTTTTAAGTGTTGTGCTGCAGCGCCAGCAGCCCTGGTTGGGACCCCACATTCACAGGCCAAGGACACTGGGTTTGCAATGGGCTTTGCAGGGTAGGGACTTTCCAGTTAGAGTGTCAAGAAAGCCTGAATAGATTTCTTTCTTGGATTGTCTGATTCAAAAGGAAGTACTCAGAATGCAAATTGTTACACAGTTCTACTGTGAATTATTTAAAATTCTCATATCCAGGTTTCCTCCATCCTTAAGACAGGTGGCCCTTCATTCACACAGGGTGTCACCATGTTTTTTAACCAGGCAAGGTATGTTACACAAGGTTGCAGATATGGTGCCTTGGATAGGTTTGCAATAAGAAAGAACTATAACAATCTCAGTGTAGAAAGCTTTTATGGTTATGTTTTATTGCCTGAGTGATCATAAGCTGCCTAAACACCCTTAAATCCCTACATAAAGGGTGGAGGAAGGAAGGAGATCAGGAGGGGATTACCATGAAGACAGGGTGTTCAGGAGTCTCCCTGAGGTCTGGGAACATTGGTTTGATCTCCTAGGCTTATGCTTTCTACTCCAGTATGACCTCTCGTGATTTCACCTTCAGAGTCACTTGGGTTTGTAAAAGAGAAAAAACAGTAAATACAGGCATTTCATTTTTCCTTCCCAGGGAAGACTCACAGATGTGATTGGAGTTGATCATGCACACATTCGTTTGTATCAAAACAACTTTCTGGATAGGAGTTTCCTCACTGTGATGGGAGTGTATAATCCCATAGCATGGCATAGTGAAGTATTCCTTGGGGAGCACAAGGTTTACCTTATGCTTTGCTCCTCAGTCCAGGATTACTGGAAGAAATGAGAAGATCAATAAAATAGAGAAGCAAAAAGGGACATACAGAGGAGATAAAAATGAGCTGAATGCTAACCCTGCTAATCACCTAGGAATATTCTTTCCTAATTGCACAAGTATTAGTTTTATTATCTCATTGCTTCTCCCCCTCTCTCTCCCCTTAGCTTTGTTTGGGGTTGGGATTAATTAGCATAAAATGTTAGAGCATATGAAGTGCAGAAAAATTCTGCTTTATTCCGCAGCTGGGGTGGCCAAGATACTTAAAAACAAATTCTCATTGATGTTTCTGGGAAGAGGTTCAGAAATGATTTTAACCTACATAGTTTTGATGCGTAACAGGAACTAAATGAAAAGGGATTACATTATAAGAAAAAGATATCTTTCTCTACTCACCCAATCTTTCAACAGTTCATTTCAGTTATTTATATAATGAAAAACAATATTTCCAGCAGAGAGGCCAATGTACTATGAATTTTCCACTTCTGTGTATCTACCCCCTGTGGTAAAGTTCATACCAATGACAAAGAAGCTACTCAAAAAGAACAAATTTTATTTTTTTTGTTTTGCATTCAGAATACCATTTATAACTAAAATCCCTCTGAACCTTATTAAGAAATTCAAGCAAACATTTTTGCTTCATTTTCTCACTTATATCAGCCCAAAGGCATAAATTAGAAGCAAATACCTTAGGCATGTAAATATCCATGGGCATCTGCATTCACACAAGAGCCCTAGGCCTTCAGGAATATTACCAGAGGACGATAGGGTTGTGAAAATATCTGTGAGAGTGCCTTTTGAAAAGCCACAGTCCCTGAATGTGTTCTCACTACTAAGTATTTGAAACTAGATTTCAAGACTGGAAGAGCTTTTCTTGTGAAACTGGGTTGGTTACACAGAGATATATGGCTGGTTGAAAAGGACATGGGAGGTCCAAATGTACCATTCCATAAATGACCCCCTTATTCTCTCCCTATTCTGATAGAAGATGCTTCTTTTTTTCTTTTTCCCAAAGCTATTTCCTTCCCCTTCCTTCTACCTACGAGTGAAAAGCGCACTCATTAAGAGCCAAGAGATCTACATTTCTTCATTAAAAGTATATTAAAAAACACAAACCAGAATCAGAGCTGCATAATGCAGTCCCCATCACATGATAAAGTACCACCAACAAGAAATATTGCCATCAACACTGTCTTATATTCATTAAGCAAACACTGCTTGAGATGGTGCTCAGATTTTCTTCATTTTTCTATTACATGATCCATCGGACTTTATTTTCTTCTGATTATAGAAACAACTGAACATTACACCTATAAGTTCTAGTTGCTTGCTCCATCATTTTCTTTTAATAGGTTTCAACAGCAAAGAGAAAATTAAACCAGGGAAATCCTGTAGCAGAAAATGAAGAATACCTGATTATGTGCATTCAGCAATTACATGGCAGGGGGGTGTGGAGGGAGGGTAGCTCTTTTTAAGCTATGCCTACAGGGCACTTCCACTGCTTTGGTACACAGGCACACAGCTTGCCACTCACTGACATTTTGTGAAGACATTTCACATAAAATTCTGACTACATCCGGCAAGACAGTGCTTTGATACACACTTATCCAAAGTGGAACAGGGACTGGGTTTGCAGTTTATCCAGCAAATGAAAATGGACTTAGGCTTCAGCAAAATTCCAGCAACAGCCAAAAGGATATCTCTCACAGCCTGACTGTCACTGCCTTGAAGGTGCCTAGGTCCACTGTGACTGACTGAAAACCTGCATATGCCCTGGGTGTTGTCCCATGTGATAAAGTGCTCCTCTCCCAGCTGGGCTTAGGGATTATGCACTTTTCTTCTGCTAAAACTTAGTACAGTTCAGGAGATGAGGATGCTTCTGCCCATGGAAAGGGGTGAACTGCCTCCAGTAATCATTGCCTAAGCCTGCTGGACAGATAGGACAGGGCACAGGACAAAATCCAGCAGTTGACATTAGCAACAATGATGGCAGCTGTGGCACTCTCTGTTTCCATGTCCCTAGACCCTTCCAAGGTGCAGTGTTTACTTAGCAGTGGAACAAGTGCTCTCAGGGATTCAGTTACCAACAAGAGCATCATGATCATCAGCCTGCATCTTCCCATGGAAGCTGTGCCACCTTGCTGGAAGAGAGTTAATCAGAATGAGGTGAATGCAAATCCCTGTAGTGTCAATGGGGCATTCAGCTGAGAAGGCACCTTAAGACTGCCCCTGGATTTTATGCAGAAGCTGCAAAAATAAACAAACATAGCAAACCAAACAACACCCTACTGGTGAGAAGCTCCTGCTCCTCTCTGGGTTATTCTTTAACAAGACATGTATATAAGGTGCATTCCTCCCCCATGGTAATGCTCTAGATGGCAGATGGAGCTTCTGCCCTGTAGCCCTTGGTAAGTGCCTAAGGCATCGCCTGACTCAACTGATGCAGCAGGATGCAAATTTGGCTGATGGCAGGAGCCTTGCAGCTCCCCAGCCAGGCTAGTATAGATGCTAGTAACTCAACAGGATTGAAGGAATAGGCGTGCAAGTCTCTCCTCAGAGGCAGAGAGGTTCTCATAAATTAGGTGCTGCAAAGGTCACATTTACCTTTTGGTTCTGCTGCTGCCAGTCTCTGGGGCCTCTCTGGCAGCTCAGTACTACCTTAGAAGTGAAATTTACGTTCTCTGCAAGCAAATGGCAGCAACATAAAGAAACCTGACCCTAAAGGAGAGCCAGGCATATGCAGAAGATCTATGCAAAGCTCTGCAGGTTATGAAAGGATTTTTTGTTTCTATCACAGCAGCTGGAGATGAACTACCACCATTCTGTTGCTTCCAGGGCAAAGACAGCCTGGTTAAGCTGAGCTGCTCTCAATCCTCTTCCCTGATGGAGGTGTCATGCTGCAAGAAATTGATACGTTCTGTGGAGGAGAAAATTCAGCTAGAGATTTGCCTGTCTTCATAATAGCAAATGCATAGTGATTTTTACCTCTAACATTGTCTGTGTTCTAAGATCTGCCCAGAATCATTAAATGAACACCATTTGGGCTTGTAGCTGGAAGGAACACAGTCCTACCTGCTTCATGCATAGAGAGCACTTGCCTGTTTCCTGCTGGAAAATGTCTCACACAAGAGAAAAACTCAATGTCAAAGTAACAAAGCTGAAGGTAATCCTTGGCTCAGAAAAATGTGCCATAAACTAATTCCACTCAGCTCTTCTCTTCAGAAGACAGAAGAGAGGAGTTTGTGTGAAAGCATCTTGCTACAATACATATCAGATTGCTAATCTCACTTTGGAGCTGAATGCAGAAGCTGCATTTCAGTGCTGCTGACTAAGAGATAGAAAGAACAGCTCCCCAGCTAAGCAGCTGCACTCTGAGAATGTTTGTGGCCACCCCACTGGTGTAAGAGTCTGAGACTTTGCATGTCAAGATCAAGGGGGCACAGTGCATGTTTTGTGAGGTTTCCCACCTGTCCTCAGGTACTGCAAGAGCTCCTTCTCTCAGGCACGTCTCCAGGTGTTCTTCAAGGACCATCTATGAAGACAGTATCCTTACAGACCTGCCATGTTTTGCAATTTGAGAGAGTCTGCTCCTTTGTTTTCCCAAGTAGGTAATTATTAATATATGTAAGAAAAAGAAACAGTCAGTTCAGAGCATACATGCACCCTTTCCTCTGCCACTTGTATTCATAAATGCACAAACCACTGTTTCTTTTCATCTCACATGACCACAAGCTGTTTCCCAAATGCTGGCTTTAAAATCAGCTTGTGGTTTTGGAGAAATATAGGACAAGTAGCATAGCCAGATTTGCTGTGAGTGTTGTGACTGCCCAGAGCACCTAACAGCGAAGAAACCAAGACTTCAGCACAGTTCCCTCTCTTCCTCCTCCCCAGTCTGCTGCAGCTGTAGCTGTATTCTGCCTCCTGCTCTGTTGCTATGCCAGCTTCAGTCAGAGGTTATCTGTATGGTAATACACAGCTGGCTACGGGCAGCAGCGCTACTTCCACAGCATAATACAGAATAAATGAACAAAATGAACACAATCTGCTGGAGGACAGCAGGATACTTTGAGGAGCAGCACAGCACTTGCCACACAGCCAGATAACCTGTGCCATGTCTGTTTGCTTTCCCTGGGCATGGGCTTGCTGTCCAGAGTTCATTGGCAAAGCCAGCACATCCACACAGCGTGCAAGGAGAATATATGTGTGTGTTCAGGTGTCCCTGCCCTGGGGAGTTTGGTTTCCAACCTAGTTACAATACCGTGGGGTGTTCTTCCCATACCATGACCCCCAGCTTGGTCACTCCTGATGAACTCTGTGGGTCTCAGGCTAGTGCCTGTGTTTTACAACACAAGAGAATTTAGGTCCTGCCTTCCAGTCACTGGGATTTAATGCTGTATTGGCATCTGTGCTGGTACCCCCACTGGACATTACTGTCCCTGTGACAGAGGCAGTGCCTTTCCCAGAGCTCCAGCAGTTCAAAACCCCAAACCAGTGCTGATTTCAGCTTGTTCACATATTTTTAGCACCAAACTGCAGCGGGTGAGGAGCAGAGGCACTCACTGTTCTGCTGCCTTAGCTGGCATGCAGTAACTCCTGGGAGGTGGCTGGGCATCATTCCACTTTAAATTCCCTCCAACACAAACCAGAGTGCTGTGGAATAATATAATTGTTGAGTTTGAGGAAGATCTCTAAGGTCATCAAGTCCAGCCATTGACCCAGTTCTGCCAAGTCCATGTCACTAGACCATGTCCCTCAGTGCCACATCTACATGTCTTTTAAACACCTCAAGGGATTGTGACTCAACCTCTTTCTTGGGCAGCCCATGCCAATGCTTGACAACCCCTCCTGTGAAGGATTTTCCCTTAATATTTAATCTAAACCTCCTCTGCTACAATCTAAGGCCACTTCATCTCATCCTTTCACTTGGGATACGGGAGAAGAGACTGACCCCACCCGGCCACAGCCTTCTTTCAGGTAGTTATAGAGCGATAAGGTCCCCCTGGTTCTCCCCTTCTCCAGGCTGAACAACTCCAGCTCCCTCAGCCACCCCTCACCAGACCTGTGCTCCAGACCCACCAGCACCTTTGTTGCTCTGGATACACTCCAGCTCCTCAATGTCTTCCTTGGGGGGAGAGGCACAGAACTGAACACAGGGTCTGAGTGCTGAGTACATGGAAAGAATCGCTTCCCTGGAACTGCTGGCCACGCTGCTTCTGATACGGGCCAGGATGCCACTGGCCATGAAAACAGCAGCTGCCCAGGGAAATCAGGTTAGGTTGGGGGTTTTTTCAATTGAAAAAGTTACATATTAATAGAAAGAACAGAAGCATCTAGTGCCTGATTTTTGACCCCACAGCTTTCAGTGTGACCCACAGACATGCACTGGCTCAGGCCAAACAGGTGGTAGGATGTTCTCTCTTACAAACTCTGTAAGACCAGCAGATTCCGAGAAATTGCTGCTGTAGATGTTTTGTTTCTCTGTGCCCCCCCTGTTCTTTCTCTTTTGCTTTTGCATGTCTGTTTGCATTCCTTTATCCTGAATCTTTTCTGCAGTTCCTTATAGATGCTGGTGCCCAGTACAGCATAATACAGCTTGATTGGCTCACAATCAACACTTCATAATAAAAATCATGTACTATTGTCTGATATGTTATAAGTCAGACATAGTGGAGAATAATTTAGGGTTTTTTTCTCTCTCTCATATCAAGAAATTTGAGGACACTTTGGTAATTTTGCCATAATGCTGTGTGTCACATTGGACACCTTCAGAGGCCACTGAGTTACAAATAGCTATCAATTTGTGAGACTTGAGCAAGCTTTATGTAGCAGCTTGCATGTAGCATAACTGTGATAAGCACCAATTTTGCCTATAAACAGGTTCTACTTCCCATTCTTTAGGGATTTCTTTGGTAGGAGGAATTATATTAAAAATAGACGCTTTTAGTTTTGCAATTATCTCAGAAATCATGTTTAAAATATAGTTTTAAGGGTAACTCTTTACTGACAATGGATTTTGAATCAAATGTTCTCCTCTGTTCTGTGCAGACTGTTTTTAAGCGGTGCGGTATGGCATTGCTCTATGAGGTCAGCTGAGATTTTGGAATTAAAGTCCTTCACTGTGTAACTTTCCAAATCTTACTCTCCATTTCCTTGTCCTTCCTACACTACAGGCTGCCTTTTTCATCAGGTTTTTATCTTTAACAATCAGATGATACACTTTAGTGCCACAAAGCCTCAGCAACATAAAATTCAGATATACTCTTGATGGTGTGAAGATGTGTCAATCTCTTTTCTTAAAAAAAAGTTAATTTTTTTTTTTTAAAAAGCACCTAACGGTGAAGGTAACTAAACTAAACAAAACATACTCACCTTGGAAATTTGTACTCCAATAAGAGAAACAAACTTCTGCCTCCCTCGAGTGGGCTGTATTAGTTAAAAGCTGCCATTACCTAGGCAGGCAGAGGAGTAACTTACCCACATTGCACAAAGATTACAAAGGCATCTCACTGTGAGATGCTCTGTCTACAACACTTTTGCATGGGCTATCAGTGGACCTTCATCCACCAGTTCCCTCTTGAGAAGCCCTCCTGTGGCTTCTAGGAAAGGTATTGAGCTATACCAGGCTTTAAATAGTCTAGCTCCAGCTGGCAACTAAGAACCAGGCATCTGCTCTCTCACTCCCCACCCCCACCCTTCCCCTGCTAGGATGGGGAAGAGAATTTGAAAAGAAAAGGATAAAACCTGTGAGTTGAGATAAGAGCCAGATTAATAAATGAAAAAAACACGTCATCATCATCATCATCATGTAAAGAAAAGGGAGGTAACAAAAAGAAAGAGGAATAAAACCCAAGAAAGTCAAGTGATTCACGATACAGTTGCTCACCACCTGCTGACCAATGCCAGACCCTGTCCCCCAGCACTGATCAACCCCCCCAGCAACTCCCCCCAGTTTGTATACTAGGCATGATGTCATGTGGTATAGAATATCCCTCTGGACAGCTCAGGCCAGCTGTCCTGGGCATGCTGCCTCCCAGCTTCTTGTGCACCTCCTCCCTGGCAGACACGGAACATTGGCAGCCCTTCATTTGGGGTAAGCCCTGCTGAGCACCAACACAAACACCAGTGTGCTACTGACATTGTTCTTGTGCTACACCCAAAACACAGCTCTGTACCAGCTACTAGATAAAAACAATTAACTCTATCCCATCTGAAACCAGGACACCTGGCTAAGTGTAACGCAGTAAGGTGAAGTAAGAAGGAAATTTTTCTCCTGGACATTTAGTCAGCAAAAGCAAGACTTTAAGAGAAAAAAGCCAGACACCAGTCATTATGGCTTAGCATTAATCAAAGAGCAAAGTAGAAGTGGAGAGTTAGCCAAGAAGTGAAGTCATGCTGAACAGCACAAAGTCACCTTCTAGATGAAAGCCTTATGTGACACCATTGCTGGTATGTCCCATCAAGGTGGTGTGGCTCTCCAGCATCCTATTGGATGTGGCTTTTCTCTAGTACTGTGCAGGTTAGGCATTAAAAAGCCTCTTACATACCATGAACAGGACTAAACTCTTCCAAAAGCACTAACATGAGAATTAATAACAGAGAGTTTTAGAGAAAGTTTCAAAAATTTCTGTCTTGCTTTTGGAAATGGCTAACCTGTGTCAGCTAAGATTGGGGCCCTCCTTTCTTCAAACAGGTAATACAAACAAGTGGCTCTGAGGCATCCCTGCAGTATGAAAAACATCTCATCCTCATATTTACTGTCAGACAAGGCCAAAATAATTCTTTGTATCAACACTAGTGAGGACCTAACTGTTAGGATGAGCCTTTTTTGACAAATGCTAAATTAAAAGTCTTTGCGTAAGAAAGGCCTATAAACTCACTCCCCTGCCATCAGGGTGAACATGTAATGGGAAAGTATCTCGTACCCCATTTTTTCTCTATTTCTGCTGTGCTTAGGCCAGTTTGGAGTTTGGGTTGGGAGCAGTGTAGTCCAAGTGTTAGAGGCACACTAGCTAAGGCTGTCCCTATAACTCAGGCAATCCATCTGCCTCTGCTGTTCATCTTCCTTAATGATTTTTGGGTTTGTCTGGTGGCTGAGCAGAAAGGGCCTCACTGAATTAACTCATCACTTCTGATAGTCTCTGCAGCACCAGGCAGGAGCCTGCTAGACCAGACACTCACAAAGAGAGTCAGCCCAGTGCCACCTTTAATTTCAGAGCCACCCTGGATCATCACCAATGCCCAAAATCAGGAGAAATCCAGAATTTTATTCACTATTACAATTAGTTAAGTTACTAAACCAAATGACATGCACTTGGAGTTATGCAAAGCCTTTGACACTGGTGATACTGGCACAGGTTGCCCAGAGAAGTTGTGGATGTCCCATCCCTGGCAGTGTTCAAGGCCAGGTGGGATGAGGCTTTGAGCAACCTGCTCTAGTGGGTGGCAGACATGCTTATGGCACAGGGTTGGACCTAGAACATCTCGGAGGTCCTTCTAACCCAAACCATTCTTTGATTCTGCAGACCTTTCTGACAATCTCACAGCATAGCAAGCAAGAAATCTTTCAGAAAAAGGAGACCCCTTCAGCAATTGTCTTGCTCAGTGCTCACCAGCTGCTAGAAGCAAAGAAACCTGTATCTCTGTAGCTTCAGGCCACATGGCTTGGCTCAGCAGTCACATTTAAAAGGATTGCTAACTAACTACTCTTTCCTATTATCTGTCAGTAGGCATTAATTTTGGGGTAGAGATTGTACATTGGAGTTTTTAGGAGAATGCTAATGGTGTAATGGTAGGGGAGGGGAACCTTTTGATGCCACAGTAACTGAAGAGAGAGAAATGAAGCCATAATCTTGCAAACCAATAATAAATCTAACAAACCAATACAATCAAGTGGAGCAAAAATCACTTTAAGTGGCTTTGTATTTGCATTCACTATCAAGGTCTCATTTATGCAGTTATTGTAATATTGATCCTTTTGAAAAGGAAAAAATGTAGTGGTTTTTTTTTTTAATATGAGAATAATTTTTTTTAAATGTTCTTGTATACAGGGATGGGCTGGAAGATTTCAAAAACATTTCATTATCCTGAAGCCTGAAGCTCAATTATTTACCAGCAGTGGTTCAAATTCTAAATCTCACTCTGCTCATCAAAATCACTTATGAGAAGGACTTGGTTTACAGTAAATTCCTTTCCCTTGGAACTGCTTCCTGCATTGTATAGGCATTTGCAGATATGAGAAGTAGGCAAGGTTTCTGGAAGCACTGGGCTCCTAAAGAAAATGATTATGCATCTAGGAGTGTTTTCTGAAATTCCTAAATAGCTTGTAATCCACTTCTGTGGGTTTCAGCTCACTGTGATACCTCTGCAGGTATGTATTCGAATCCCACATGTCTTAGAAAATATACAAAAGATACTGCAACCACCTCTCTTGGTTTGTGTCACTGAGTGTTTCATAATTTATCTGCATTTTGGAAATCCTTTGCATACATTTTAAGTAAATATATTTCTGTAAAACACTCTCCAGGGATAAATGCATTTCTGAGAAACTGTAAGAGAACCTGGGCAGATATATCTCAAGTAGACAGTTGCTTTTTTTGAGGGAAAATGGTACCAGTTTTGGTTTCAAGCTCAGTGCCTTTCCTGAGATCCAGGGAGTTTGTGTGCAACCAGTATGTAGGGCTTGCCATTGATTGCACAAAGTCAGCATCGATTTTACAGTTTTAACATAGGTAAACTAAGCCTAGATCAAACATTTACGCCATTCCAGCAGGTTGTAATGCAAGTCAGTCTGTCAGTCATGCCCCCACACAGATCTATTATTCCCTTTGATTGCCAGATACAAGCAATTTGAAAACAAATGCTCCTAAAATGGTTTGACTGCTCTTCTTGTAAGTAATCAATTATTCCTTTGTTGCTTAACAAATATATGATTTTATGATGTCTCTTGTACTGTCTCCCTCTCTGCTTTGTCCATGTGCCCAAAATATGTTTCTGCCCTATAAAACCCCCTCCTCCTTGCAAGCAGTACAAAATGATCCTCAGCCAGCAGCTGAGATTGCTTCCAGCACAGAGTAATCTAGTCCAGCAGTGGCCTTTAATAGCCAGCTCTGATCAGGGCAGGCCTAGCAATCCCTCTGAGCATGGGAATTGCTGAATTTCAGATGGGGCTGGGATGAACTCTATTCATATTGACCTGTTCAGCAGAGCCTGACAGTAACAGGGACTGCAGTGCTGTGGGGGCAATCAAATACTGGATACTTTGGCTAGGCATGAGCAGGACATACTTGATGAAAGGTAGTTGGTGGATTAGTCATGAACCAGCTTGTTACCACTAATGGAAAGATAAAAACTGAATTTCATGTTGTTGGGATGTGACCTCCCCTGGAAAAAAGGTCATACCGTGATGGACCACTTCTGCTAAGTGTCTGGGAATAACCTTGTATAGCTCTGGAGATTGCCATTTCTGTGTCAGTTTAATCTGATCTAGGACTCTATTGCTGCTGAAAATGATGTCCTGTTCCCTCTTCTGGCTTGTGGTTTCAGGTCCCTCTGCCTGACTTGTAGTAATGCAAGTAAAAGGGCAGGAAAACACGAGGCAGGTGGAGAGACTCCTGACAGGGACTTGCTTGGTGCAGAGCAAAACCAACTGACAGGAGAAGCCCCTTCTGTCTGGTCAAATACACTGAGAAGAATCATAGTGAAAGCTTTCAAACTGCTAATAGCACAAAGTAGGTGATGAACTGCAGGAGTAGCACAAATCTCCTTTCTACAGTGAGCACTCCTGCATTGTCTAGAGGATGCTGGAAAGGCAGAAGTTATCATGGCAGAGCAACAGAAGTGCAACAGCAGCTCGTAAGCACTGAGCTTGACTTTCAATAAATGGGAGTTGGTTAAGCTTGATGTCTCAAAATCAGCTCTCTTGTTGGGGTTTTGCCTTTGAAACTTTTGCTGTGGGAAAGAACAATAGGTAAAGTCCCAGCTACTCTTTGGAAATGTGATGTTAAATTATTGTATTTGAAGGAAATTAAGCCATCTTCTTTCCAAGTGCTGATCCACAAGCACATTCAATTTCTGCCCTTCTATTGCAGAACTTCACACCAGAGCCATGTGTTTCCAATTCCTCAGTGCGCAGCTTTCTGTCTTCCTTGTGTTGCATCTCTGCCTAGCATTCACCCTCCAGGGTGAAGGACCTGTGGGAGGGAGTTTAGTCCTGGCAAAGGGTCACTCAGGACAAGCACAGGAACCATGACCTACCCCTCACAGGGGACCGAGTCAACGTGTGCAAGCAGCCCATGAGAACTGCCTGCAGCAACTTTCTCTTCACCTGGAGCATATCTGGGCAAGGTAATTTAGGAGCTGAACTGGCTTTCTGTCAGCTCAGAACAAATGCCAGGGCTGGGCAGTGTCATGGGATGACGTAATTCAGGAGGGTGAAGGCTACTGGGGTTTCTTACAACCACAGGGACTGTCCCTATGTGCCTAAGACTTGCTTTGGAACAACTGAAAGCACATCCAAGCCTTAGCAGAGCATGGTCTCTTTAGCCCTCTCCTCATGGAAAGATTGGGTGTTTAAGACATCTCAACACATTTAGACACTTCCCTTGACCAAAAAAAACAAAAAAAAAAACCAAAAAAAACCCCAGCAATTACCAATATTCCAGAAATATTTCACCAGGGCAGAAATCTGAAATCAGCAGCTCGGATGCTCCTTGTGCATCAACACATGGAGCTGTTGCAGTAGTTGTTAAACTTTCTGTTACCTGTCCTGCTCTGCTGTCACTTCAGCTTCAGGAACTTGCTAAGCTTTGCTCCTACCAGAAGCTTTGCTTCTTCTACCAGAAACAAGGAGAAACAGGAAAGCAGCTGCAGTTAAATAAAAAGGTCGAAAATCGTAACAGCAATGCAGAATCTCTGATGCTGGTTCTCAATCCAAGGTGTTCATTATCTTGCTCTGCACAAAAACATTTCTCCTATTCCTACCTGCTGCTTTAACCACAGCCTTGTTTACCATTCATTTAATGCACAGCCTTTCGGAAAGGATGTTTATGAGATAATTCATCTCTCTTCATAAACATAATAGAGAATAAATTAATAACTACATTAATAAAGCAGCTACATTATTATGAGATCTTTTCTTTATTGCTAACATAAATCATGAATGCCCCTCCACCCAAACTACAGCACAGCATGATTCTTACTCATAACTCAGAACTTTCAATTTTTTTTTCCAATTTATAGCAACTTAACTTCTCTAATGACTACTGTGTCCCCAACAATTCTACTGCCTGCAGACACTAACTAGGAACAAAACATGCATTACCACTTGTAGAAATCACACTGCTACTTCAAAATTTAAGCAAAGCATTAACAAAGTTGTACACATGAAGAAGTGGGTTAGCACTACATATTTCTTCTCAAATGATGGTGTAATTAGTCCTCATCAACCTCCAGACTTCCACATCAACAGCTGGAATTGCTTTGACTATTACTCCCTGGCAAGTACTGTGAATGATGAGTACAGAAATCCTGTGACATTCAGAACTTTGACATGATGAAAATTAATCTTCAGTTTAGGAACATGGGAGCAAGCTAATGTGAATGTTAATGTAATTAAAGACTTGCCAGTTGGGGAATGTTGGGCATGAGGCTTGAACTTACAACTAACGTCACTTTTTCACGGCTGTGATGCATGTGTTTAGAGAGAAGAGTGATGCACTGAATTCTAAACCATCTAACATTTGCAAATGGGTGTCATGCTCACTCTGTGTGGTTGGGTGCAATTCTAGATGAAGCCATCAAACCCACTTCCATCTCCTGTAAAAGATATTTTACCTGCCTTTGCTTCTACATGGTGCATGTGTGCTTGTTCCAGTGCTGGACCTGAGGGCAAACCATAACATCTGGAAACATATTCAGTTTTCCCATTGTTCTGTTTTTTGATCCTATAAATCAGAAGGGGATTTCCTCTTCCCAATTTTCTTTGCTTGTGGCCAGCAGGAGAACATATTGGAGCAAAAGAAGACATTTTATACATATTAACCTAATCTGAAGCACAAGGGTTATATTTCTTGTAAAAACTCTCTTAGTGCAAGGCTGTAATGACTGATGTTATGCAACTGGGCTAAAGAAATCCAAAGGAGGACTTCAGCTTTTCTATTTATCTACCAATATTTCTGATTTGGCACAAGAAGACAGTACATGACCATGTCACAGGATGTGAAGTATTCAAACACGGAATTACTTGGAAACACATGATGTCTGGGAGCAAATTTATTTCCAGAGTAAGTGTTTCACAGTCATTTATTGCACACCCAGCATACCAACCCAGCCTTTGGACTGGCATCTGCCCAGAAGAACTGGCCTTGTTAGCTCCTTTTCATTTTATTTCAGGCAGAAATAAATGAACTGGCAGCTGAAGATACCCAACATTCATTTCCCAACTAGGAGAGGCCTCGTTCAAAAGCAAAAATCTGCTGTTGTCTTTCAAGGTCAAAGGCATGCTGCTCCTGGGGTTATTCCTGAGAAATACCAAGTATTTCTCTTCTTTCTTCAACCCAACCTTGTAAGAATATGAGGAACAGGGTGGGTTAAATCATGAAGTGGAAATGCCACGTCCAGGTGCTCAGGAGGATGACAGATATTCAGTAAGTCATGAATTTAGATCATATTTTTCTGATGTACTTGCCTTATAAGCAGTGTTTCTCTAGTCTCCCCTCCCAATCATAGCTTCAGCAGTGAAAGAAGTGTGTGAATCTTTCTTTTTGAGACTGACAACAGGATGTCATTTCCCTCAGCCAAGTAAAAAGAAGGTAGGTCTATGGACCTCAGGCCCAGTCTAATTTTCCCCTTCTTTACCTCAGGGAGGATGAGAGCAGCAGGGAAATACTTGCTGTCAGGTAGCCCAGGGCAAGAGTAGGGCGCTCACACCCTGAAGGGCCTTTTCTTCTCGAGGGGCTTCAGCACTGGCTCTGCCCCTCAAACCCCTTGGTCCACTTCTGTAAGGAAAGGGAGTGCAAACATCACCTCTCCAGGAAGGAGGTGGAGGGGATGGGCAAGAAGAAAGAGAGTGCTCCCACCACTCCTTGAGGCCAGCCTTGGGAGCAGGAGAAAGGGGACCAAGGGCAGCCTGGCCATCTGTTCGGTTCACTCGATAGGCACCGACATATTGCAGTGCGGTGAGCTGGAATGAGAACACCCTTCATCTACTCTTCCAGTGGGCTGTGTTGTTGGATCCCTCTTTTCTCCTCCATTCTTCCCAGGAAAATGCAGGAATGGGCCTCACCTGCTGTGAAAGGCAGTTTACCCCCTGCTTAATGAATCTACCTTACTTATAAGGAGTTTCAGCAGACTTTCATGGAAGGTTTGCATGCACTCAGCTTGGTCCCTTTTTTTTTTTTTTTTTTTCAGTTCAATAAACCGATAATGAAGATAAAGTTAAAGCACCAGGACTGCTAGTGAGCTGATCATGGCTAAAGCGGGACAACCATTAAAGCCCAAACTAACCACTTCAGGTAGAATGTCTAGTTATGAAGCTATCAGTTTAAGGATTTCACCCTCTTATGTTTCTTTCATGTACGTAATAAAAATGAATCTATTCATCTTCAGTGTGCATATCCCCAGAAAGAAATGAGGAGGAGCATTTTAATTTTCAATCAGCATTTCTGGTGGATGAACACAATTAAGTACTGTCATATAATATATCTGTGATAGCTTAAGGGTGTAGAGTAAAACTACATGAATAAATAAAAGAGCCAGTGAATGAATCATAAAAACTTACATCTAAACCACAGAATTCCTCTTTAAGATAATAAATCAGGATAACCTAAGCACATGCACGTATTTGTGTACATACCTATGTGCTCAACCTGCATTTCAAATCCCTTCAAAAACGTCCACCTCTTTTTGAACCAAGGGACACACACACAGTTGTGTGATGTTATTCCAAGCGGCAAGAAAATGCTGGTAATTAAAACATTATGCTAAAATATTTATAAAATTAAGTTAAAAATATACAAAATCTGCCCAATTTCCTGTGAGAAAGGCTGTTCCACAAGACCCATTGTAAAATCTTACTTTCCATTATGCCCCACGTGTCTGCTCCAGGCAAGCTCCAAGCTCTCCATGCATCCCAGACAATCCTGGCTGAAAAAATTTGCAATTTAAGTGAAGATGGGACAAGCAGTAGACTTGCAGAAGAAGTCAAGGCACAAAAACTGCGGGGCTGCCTGGCCACTGGGGTGGGAGAAGAAGCTGGAACAGATGGGGCAGGAGCATCACTGGATAAGGTTTTGACAAGAAGGAAGGATATAATGAAAAATAATCTGGAGGGATAAAATCCTGGGACAGAAACAATGACAGATATGAGAGAGATATTTACTGTTGAACAGGAGCATCAGGAGGTAGACAGGAGATGAGGACAGATGTCCCTGAACCAAGAGAAGAGAGTGGGGTAGAGCATGGAGTTCACATGAAGTTTGGATGGGATTCACCAAGAAAATATGTGAATAAAATAATGAGACTTGAAAAAGAATTCTGTAGATAGGTCTGAAGAAAGAAGATGTGCTATAAAGTGGTGGTGGTAAAGCAAAAAAAGAGAGAAATCACATCACCACATGCAAATTTATTTAGTTTTCATTGCACTTTTTTTAGGAAGGGTGGGATTAATTTTTCATTTCTATTGAACATTTGAATTAATTAACTTCTTTTTTCTCTTTTTAAAGTATTTTGCTGCATAGAATTTATCCTCTGCACACTCCCACAAACATGTACCTATCTCACAAAGAAACGAACTGCTGAAAGATAAAAAGTACTAGCTAAAAAAGTGTTAATGAATTCCTCAGGGCTTTGAGAAGTGATGAGTAACAACCACCAAAACAAATATACTCGCTGAAGAATATTTTTAAACTGACTTGTTCACTGAACACTTTTCCCAGACATATTTATCATAAAATACTGTGAAGTGGTTTGTCTGGATTTTGAGGAAGAATAGCCTGGAAGCTAAGTCATAACCAAGTCTGTAATAAAAAAAAAAGATGAAAAATGTGCAAATAGACCATATTAAAACTTGCTTATTACATTTTAGTATTCTCAAAATGCTGTGTACTGTATATTTTATCACTCCTGATGGTAGATGCACATTTCATTTTTCCTATCTGTCAAAACTATTTCACTTCCAGTATTTGTAGCTTAAACACTTTCTCAGTGGCAGCAATTGTATTTCTCTGTTGTCTCATCACTTGCTCTCATTCATCTATACCCATTCAGGTATAACTTTTAGCTGTGGCAATATAAAGCTAAATGTGCTTGAATATTTTTTCACAAGATCTATGGAGGTTTTAGCTTTCATTAAAAGTTTATTTATTCTACTGAATAGGTCTACTATTTCAGCAGTGTGAGAATTATTTCAGCTGAGTGAGAATAAAAGTCAAATAACCAAAAATCAGTATAAGGTCTGCTAACAGTATTTTGCTCATTAAGAACGGATGTGAAATAAGCTACTCAAAATAATTATTTACCTTCCTTTTAACAGTCGGAGAATGCTTAAATTTCAAAGTCTATGGCTTTTATTGAATTAAGTAAAGAGTAGTATGTCTATAAAAAAAAAAATATACTGATTCTTGAGTTGAACAACAATCCAAAAGTTCTTGTTCAGGTTCTAGCAGTGCAGGAAATAGAAGCAAATATATTTTACATTTTATGCCATACACAGGAGAAGAAGACAAATTTTTTCCTATTTAAGAAGGGAATGTGCCTGTTCCTGATTGAAACTGGCACACATACCTAACATGTGCAATAGTGGCAAATGCCACAGTTTAATGTTTAATTATCCCATGATCAAACTGGTTTTATACATCCTGTAAATGGCATCAATTTATTACTCATTACATTTTTATCTGGTACTGAACACTGGGGGTTTATTTCAATACTTGTTGGTGTTGAGATGATGTCTACCATTCTACTGCAGATGGGTAGACATAATTTGGGTCAACCTTTAATTGCTGACAGGGATCAACAGTCTGGTACTTGAGAGATTTTGGTACTGAACATACAAGCAAACTTCCACCAAACTCTCCTCAAGTGAAGGAAGCTTTACCACTCTTATCTGGTCATCAACTGCCAGAACAAATCATCAACATGTGATGAAATATGATTTGGAGCTAAAAAACAAACATGAGAAATCTTTTTTTCCTAGTTTTTAGTGCTAGTTTTTGGTCTTTTACAAGCTTATCTCCCATTATGGCCTTGTATGAGGAAGTGTCTTCCCTGGAGCAAGTCTGCTGGAACTTTTCCCTACTCCAGTGGACATATGAGCAGGAAATGGGGCATATCCTGCCAGCCCACAGCAAGATTTAGAGTTCCCTGGATAAAGCATTCCTCTTGAAGACCTGAAATTTTTCTAAGTGTTGCATTTTTTGACAAGGAAATATGAAATCTTACCTTCTGTTAAAGTCACTTGTCAAATTCTGCAACTCTGACTTGGCCAATGCTGACTCATTCAACCTTGCATTAATATTGCCTGAAACAAGAGCTCCACAGAAACCATAAAGGCTTTGGAATACAGTGCTATGCTCCCCCACAAATATCATTGAAGCCAAAGGTGTGTGCATCTCATCTCAGCAAATCCTCAAGAGCAGACTTGGTGTCTAAAGTATGGAAATGATCTAGAAAGAAGCTTTTGGTTTGGTCTCCTCCCCACCACAACTTCTTCCCTGAGGGAGTTCTCTGTTCCACAGTTATCTTTGCCTTTTTTCCCTAGCAGACAAGCGTATGCAAAATCCAGTCCAAGAAAGATTGTGGTATTTGGACTGACTGAATATTTGCAAATGGACTGCAGAAGAAGCAGAAGAATTGCTGCATGCTGCCCCTTCAGATGTGATTCTGCCCCACAGGATGTGGCAAAATCACAGCTGGAGCCACAGCTACAGCACAGAAAATACAGAGCCCACGATAAAGGGTATTTCATGTTTCCAGGCAGGTGAGGACAAAACCTTAGCTCCTGAGATGGTGCACACAATTGCTGAGCATACACACAGAAAGGGGGCATCAAACAGAGAAGGGGATTACATGGTGCAACACGGAGCTTGCACTGAACCCAGGTATCTGAAACAAATTGCTCTGGAGGACCCACATCCATCTATCTACAGATAAAATTTGATGGCGAAATTGTATTCCCACCAAGGATGGCAGATGGGGTGAAATATGGATGTACTTGTATGATTTTTAAGAAGGATCTGACAATTATTAATAGTCTTTCAATAGTACTTTACATTTACAAATCTCTGTACAAGCTGTATTTAATTAATGATAAGTCCTTAAATATACTGGAGTTGAGCTAATGCAGCTTAGAATGACTGATGCATGAAGACAGAGGAATCGTTAACCTTAATGAATCATGTTTGGGACAGTGGATGGAATAAGTATTAGAAATAAACATGTACAGTGTGTGGCAGGCTGACACAAGCTGTTTTGTAGTACTCCAGCTTCTGACTGTTTTCTGGTGGATTGATAGCCATGGGTTGAGTTGAGGCTGCAGTGTGCAGCAGTAAGAAGATACACAGTGCTTGGTCATGATGCCACAGGCACTGTATTTTCTTTGTTTATTCTGAGTACTGCCAGAGCAGTTACTGATTCCTGAAAGTTTTAGCAGATGCAGAATCAAATCTATGAGTAACCATTACATCACTGTTGCTGTCAGGCTTTTGGAAAGGGACATAATGTAGCTACTAATGCACCACTAATTAATGTGTATCATTTTATCATCAGTATTGTCAGCATAGCAGAATCTAAATGAAAGACCTGAATGAAGACCATCACCTGTTTGAGCAGATAACCAGGATGATTTTGTAATATGAAATTACTTGAGATGAAACGGTTGCCTCCCCAGTCAGGCTGAGAGTGATTCTCCTCTGGGTAGAACAGCACTTCAAAAGCTTTGACCATCCATTAGTTACAGGCACTGCATACTCATAAAAACTCTGCAATTCACTGGCTCTCTGCCCTGTATTGCTTTTCGGAAATACCAGACACTATCTCAATCTAATATATTTACAATTGCATTTTGAATATATCTAGAGTGACTGGCAGACAGATCAATTTTTTTGATAAAAAGTGACTTTCCTATATTAAAAAAAAAAAAAAAAATCTGTCTAAGCAGTCTGCATTTAAATGTTCCTATAATATATTGGTGTTAAACTTTCTGTGTCTGCTTCAGTGTTCATAAGTAACACCATTATTCCATGACCAGATAAGCATCCTTCATTTTCCATTAAATTTTCCCATCCTTAGTCCCTTGAATTGAGGCAAATGGCAGGCACATCTGATTCAGAGGTTGCTAGCAGAGGCTGCAGCTGAGCATCCAGTCATATGAGCACTGATTACCCACCCTTGCACCCACAGGTGCCTGAAGGGCTCCTCCCAGCCCTGCTGCTTAAGCTTCTTTATTTCTACCGAGGTAAAAGCTGGGTTTGACTGACATCTATAACCAACTCCAGAATTCATGCAACAGCATGAAAGTCTTCAGGTTGTAAAAAAAACCCCTTTACCAACTGCACAGTTGTTATTTGACTGTACAAAAGGCCATAGCCTACACCAGGACAGCAAGGTGCAGGTATAATCCCACTGAATGCTGTGGTTAGACACTCCTGTGTTTCAAACTTACATGCTGTTATTAGTAATGTAATGAAGCATCTCGGTATTATTCTCATTTCTTAAAGTGAGCTGCCACATTAAACAAATGTTTATTCTTTTGGCCATGTAAGAGTCAGAAGCTTTGCTCCTTTGTGCTCACACCGTTTAACTCCCCCCTGCAGAAGCAAACAGGAAGAGGACACAGCTCTTGCTATAAGTATAGGTAGCCTGGTAGCTATGGAAGCAATACTTTGCTAGAGTGAGCCCTGTTTTGGAAATAACAGTGCACAGGTTACACAAAGTAAAATAAACACAGATTTGTTTACTAGTAAGCTGCTGTGATAAATAGAAATGAAAAGAATTAGGTATTCCTTTGGGAAATGTGTCTCCTCTTCATATTAATTACATTGACAGTGGCTTATTAATGTTGTGTCAGCTTTTGTTTACAGTTTCCACAGGAAAAAAAAGAGAATTGCTACAGCAGAATGTGAATATAGACATTTAATTGTTTGCTCGGTACACATTTCAGTGATTATTTAAATAAACAAATGAAGATACCTCACCATTATGAGATAAACCAGAAGAACTGAACTAAAATTGTAACGTAAACTGTCAGAGCTTCACATTTGGTGCTTGGGAAATGCATAATATATGAAAGATTTTCTTTGTGGAGTCAGAAAGTCGTCTTACTCTTTCTCTGGTGAAGTCTGAACTTAAGTTTTTTGAGGGAACATGAAGAGCTCTAGATCCTTGAGAAGCCACAGTTATTGTTCTTTCGCTCACCTGGAAAAATAATTATAATATGTTTATATTATAGTGATACAGAAAAATCTCTATTGGTCCTCTATATGTTATTTGTGTTCCATAGCCCCAGGAAAACACACATAACCTCCTGCCCTAACACAGCAGTAAAGGCCTGTACTAAGATTGTGCTGTAGCATGTACGGTCTGGCCAAAGTGAGCGAGAAACGCAGAGGAAACTGCCTGGGTTTTATAAATAAAACAACAGAGATCTGTTTTGTTTGAGAGACTGAAACACCAAGGAGAGGGCTAAAGAAATGGGTTGTGTTTTAAAGAAAAAAGAAACCTAATGTTTGGCCAGATCTCTGTTCTAGTATATGTACAAAACTCTGGTCTTGCTTAATTTAGTGTGTAGCTCTATCAGCAGTTCCATCAGGACCCTCAAAAGAACAGTGGAAAAAGCTGATGGGCAAGTGTGTTACACCATAAAAACATCCTTTCCACTTGTTTTTCTGTTTAGTTGCTTAATTCTTATCAAAACTCCTCAACTTGTATTTTCTCTCTCAGGAGTTTGTTGCTCAGCTCAGTTGGTTAGAGCATGGTGCTAACAATGCCAGTGTTGTGGGTTTGATACCCCAATAAACCATTCACTTCAGAACTGGACTTGATGATCCTTGTGGTTCCCTTCCAATTAAAAATAAATACTCTGTGATTCTGTGATCCTGCTTCAGTCCAGGTGGGAATACCAGGGATCTCAGTGGCAGGTACTTCACTCACTAAACTGGGATCTTCAAACTGAAAATGCAGTAATTTTATAGCACCCTGCCCTGCCTGGGATATTAATCATGCATTGTTTGTAGGGGTTAGGACTTGGTGCTTTGTCATGGAACAAACTCTAAAAATACAAGTACCAATAATAAAACCACTCTGTCTGGCTGGGACGTGCTGCTGGGATTTGCTGTCGGAGGTACAGGGAGAAGCTGCTGGGTCCAAAATCCATCAGCCTGAGTTGTCCCTGGCGTGTTTCCCCCGATGCTCCCGGCATTGCGGTGAGTCAGCCGCCGCTCCTCAATTGCCAAACCTACGTCAGCCGCCTGGGGTTAGTCAGAGAGGGGCTGGGGAGACGTCTGTCCCTCCCCACACAGCTATTATTAAAAAGGCTGTGGCCCTGAATACAGAGTGCTGCTGCAGTGGAAAGGTGGCCAGGCCCTCAGGAGGCTCCAGGAGATGATGGTCCACAGCTTCATTGGACCTGCTTGTTCCTAATTGCCACCATCCTGTCTCCTGACTGTGTCACAGGGTGTCCTGGTGACAGGACTGTGTCAGAGATCTGGGGGTGCCATTAGAGGCACAAGCTGGAGAAAGCATCATTCTTTGTCCAGGAATGGGCCAGTGTCCCAGGATCTGGGACACCTTTGTGTTGTGACACCTCTGTGAAACCCCTGTGTTGTGCTGTCTGCCATGACAAGGTGCACCTCCACCACAGCAGGGCAGAGCATATCGTGCCCACCACCTTAAATGACTCACAGGCTGGCACCTCTGCTATCCAGGAGATTCAGGCTGATGCTTCAGAGACTAGGGGGATGCCCACCCAAATCTCTGGAAATCTAATGGGCCTAAGTTTCCTCAAGAAGTGGTCTTTCTCTAGAAACCCCCTTATTTTAGTGGTGAATACTCAGATACCTTTCAGAAAGGCTGTGAAAAAGCAGTAGAGGAGGGTGTATGTTTGCACACATATACTAATAATGTAAAACAGATGTTCAAAACCCATTATTTGATCTCATGCAAACATTTATAATGTTTCCCTAGAAACAGGCAACCTTTTCCTCTTTGGCAATTAAATGCTTGTTTGGCCGCATTCCTACACCTTGATAGCATCTATTGTTCATTACATAAACAACTGGGTTAAAGAAATAAATGAAATTAAATAGGAAATTATTTCTCAATTTTTCTTGTATTACTTGTCACATGCAGCAAGGAAACTTCCCAAAATCCTCTGTATGTTGCTGCTGTTTCATAATGTTTTGAGATCCTTGTCATTTTAAGCATATGCAGACATAAAATAGCAATATAGTTATATTGAATATTTACCATTTCTGTGGATGGTTTATTTATAGAAGTCCAACTGCCTAATTTCTATTTGACTCATATTTGGGTGGATGTTCTGTCACAGATTTTTAAAAAAATGACCTGATTGTATATCAAGCAGATGGGTTCAGTTCTTCTAGGTCTGGACTGACTTTTATTCCTTTTGGGAAATACAGCATGGATTGTCAACAAGAGTTTTCTTGCCTTAAGTTGCCACATGTATCCATAGCCTATGGAAGCAGGGAAAGAAAGGGATAATTAAAGAATGCACACCAGAAAATGAAAAAATATTTATCTAGCTAAAACCTCAGAAAAATCCAATAATTTCAAAATACAGCTCTTGACAAGTCAGATCCGTTCAAGTCCAACACAACATCATCAATGACAACCGTGTCCTGAGTGGAGTCATTAAGGGGAATGCCCATAGAAGAATTCTTGTATTCTCTTTTTAGACACAGAACAATATGGTCATCAGGCAATAAACAGCCTGACAGTAATCACTCCAGCTACATGAGAGGACTTTTCACAGTGCCATATGAAAAAGGCTGCCTTTTGATACTCAGTATTTAGCCTTGCTGTTGTCACGGTGACTGAAAAAGAGCTGTGCATAGAGAGGGATAAAAGAGAAGAAAAACTATAAAACTTCTTCTTGAAGAAAAAAAAATCTCTTCTACAGAAAGAAAACACTGGTTTCAAATCATACCAATCATGCAAAAAAATTACAAGAGCTGCTTGAAATAAAATAAAGTATTTGATTTTATCTGGTCCTGAAAGAACATAAAATTTAGGGCAAATCTGAAGTCTGACATGACAAAATGTTTACAAAACAGTTTTCTTTATTCCAGTCAGCTTTAAATGAGAGAGAAAAGAAAATGACTTGAATGAAGGAAATGAGGGAAAATAACATGCAATGACATTTTTGAGTGATTTATCAGCTGGCCCACTCCTCAGATCTCATAGTCTGTAGGATTTCACTCTGTGGCCAGCACGGACAGGCCCTGTGCAGCAAGTTTCACAGGTATCCAGTTGTGAATCAGGTGCTACCGTGGTGCTGCCTCACCGCTGGGTGTCCTACCCTATTGCTGACCTAGTGCAGGATGAAAGCTGTAATGGCCCTTCACCTTCCTAGAGAGGCATTTCCTTGGCTTCAGCTACTAACTTAGACCAACGACATTGTATTTAAGGCCCAGAGCCGTGGCACATGGGTTTGAATGAGTCATGTATGTGAGTAGGACCTTGTTTTATCCCTCAGCAGTGGTGAGGGGGAAGAGAAACAGCCTCGCATTTTCCCATTCATATTTTAAAAACCTAAGACACAATGTAATAGACCTCCTAGAATTAGGTAATAAATAAAAGGATAGAACTAATCTGTACATTAAAAAAAATAAAAAGCTTTCAAAGTGAAATGCCAAACCTTATCTGTGCTAACACTGAAATCACCAAAGCAATTTAAAAGTATTCCATTTTCCTTTTATGTAACAGCTTGCTGATTTGTCTCTATCACATCTCATGTGTTTTTCAAAGAATTCTGCTCCAGGATGGACCAGTCTGTGGAGCTGCTGCTTTTAAAATGCAGCATTTAATCTGTGATAAGAAACAGTTTGTGGGACACTGGAAAGCATGCTACATAGCAGGGAGAACAGTGTCCTCTGTCCCAGTCTATCTCAAGACCACAATTCCTAAATGAAGTCCTTCAGGGCTGGTTTCTCTCCTTACATCTGCTGAAGAAGACAAACCAAGCTCGTTTTTAATGACCATGAAATGTGGAGTCACTTCTGCCAGAGTGCATTCCCTCTCTGACCAAAGGAGTATGGAAAATAAAAGTGTTTGTCAAGTGCTGCATCAAGGCCTGCAAAACAAAAAATAACTCATTGCATGTGCAGCACTCAGTAAATAGCCCATTAAACAACAAAAGAGCAACAAAAATTTATGTTTACTCATAAACTAGGTACTATCTGCTTTGTGTGCCATCCACAGTTTCCTGGGAATAAAACTGTGCAGTCATGCAACAAAAGGTTTTGTTATCTGCACAGGGGGATGAGACCCCCTCTCTTTCTACCATTGTGGTTCTTTACTTGGTGAGCATCATGGCCCTTTAGCACTGCCTGCCGTGCACCGTCACTTTGTATATTGCTGTTTTCTGACTCAGCACAGGATATGCAGACAATGCGGCTCACTGAAGGAATAAATAATGTAAGAAGTAATTTTTTGCCAAACTGAAAGGGAAATGGAAACAAGCACAGAGAAACAGTGCAAATTCACAGGGAACCTACATGTGACCGTAGTTGCCAGGTGGCTGTCGATATTGTCCCCAGATAACCTGTGTTTAGTAGGGGCTGAAGCCATGGCCAGTTCCTTGGGAACTGAAATGATGTAAGGATGGATAAAGAGAGCAGGAAAAGAGAGTCGAGTTTGGTCAAAACAAACTCAGGTTACTTAAAGCACATGATTGGTTTTCATTTTTTGGCTGAAACAACTCCGTGAAAATGTGTTATGTGATGACAGAAAGAGGGAAATTGCCATCTGCTGGTATCCAATACAGCCAACAATATTTTCCTATCCAAGCACCAAAACTGCTTTTGTGCCATATACTCTTGAGCAGCTGGCAGTCATAGCAGAGCAACAAGCTGCTTCAGTGCTTTGACACATGGTTAAATGAAAACAAAAGGAAAAGAAACAGTGAGAAGATATTGGTGAGTGGTTAGGAATTGGCAAGTTGTTAAGCATTGATCTGTGTCTAGAATCCTTCATAGCTCTGGGTCAAGTGGCTCTGTGGTTTGGTTCGCTCTTCTCAGAAATGCAAAATTCATCTTGCTTGCCATGCTGAAGGTATCCAGCTAATTGGCACTGGAATCACCTGCAACCCAACAGATTTAGCACGTCATTAATGCATATGTGTGCTTATGCTCCCAAGTGACTGGTATGAGGAACTGCAGCCATTTGCTGCTGAGCCCTGAAGAATATCTCCTCAGCTGCAGGGCAGAACTGCAGTGTGGTCCTCACGGGAAACCATGGCATTCACTGGTACTGTGACATTAGTTACTGTGGATGATCAGGAGGCCACAGACACCTCAGCAGTGTCATCTCTGTGTCTCCACTGGTGTTGGTTCTGAATGACATGCAGAAGGAGACCCTGGAGAAGCAGCCTTTGCAAAGCCAATGGATAAAGAAATGCCATGTGGTTCTTACTGGCACAGACAGTGGGCCAGTAGATAACACCTAATATGCCTTTCCTGTTTCAGAAACTTTTTAAAATTTTTGGCTAATCTTTATAAGACAAGACTGCATAGTCTTGCTCTTTTTGATAAATGTTATTAATGGCATGTCTGGTTTTGTTTTCATTTTTTAACAATACTTGTGGTTTTGCTAGCAAGCCTCTCTGGAGTTTTCTGTTTGCCTCTGCTGCTGACATCTCATCTCAGTAGATCAAGAACCTATGTCTGTGTCTGTGTTCTGGTATAACCAAAGTACATATAACCTTCAAGAACAGGGTGAACTTCCAAAACTGCTTCTTTCTCCAATTTTAGCTCTCTCATAATTTTTGATTTTCTTTTATCCTTCTCCCAATTCCCCTTGTGACTTAATGTGAACTTCTTTGAAATCTTGGTTGGAAGGGACCTCTTGAGATCACTGAGTCCAACCTCCCTGCCAAGACAGGGTCACCTAGAGCCAGTTACACAGGAATGTGTCCAGGTGACTTTTGAATGTCTTCAAAGAGGGAGACTCCATGACCTCCCTGGGCAGCCTGTTCCAGTGCTCTGCCACCCTCAGCTTAAAGCAGTTCTTCCTCATGTTGAGGTAGTTTTTTCTTTTATGGCCATTGCTCTTCATCCTGTTGCTGAGCACCACTGAAAAGAGTCTGTCACCATCCTCTTGACACCCACCTTTGAGATATTTATATGGATTAATGAGATCCCCTCTCAGTCTTCTCTTGTCCAGACTAAACAGTCCCAGCTCCCTCAGTCTCACCTCATTAGAGAGACACTCCAGACCCCTCATCATCTTTGTGGCCTCCATGGGACCCTCTCCAGAAGCTCCTCATCTTCCTTGTACTGAGGAGGCCAGCACTGGACACAGCACTCCAGATGTGGCCTCACCAGGGCTGAGTAGAGGGGCAGGATCACCTCCCTCCCCCCGCTGGCCTCACTGTTCCCAGTGCATCCCAGGATCCCAGTGGCCCCCCAGGATCCCACAAGGGCCCTGCTGGCTCATGGTCAGTCTGTCACCCACCAAGACTCCCAGGTCCTTCTCCACAGAGCTGCTCTCCTGTAGGTCAGACCCCAGCCTGTGCTGGTACTTGGGGTTATTCCTCCCCAGGTGCAGGACCCTGCACTGGCCCTTGTTGAACCTCATCAGATTTCTCTCTGCCCAATTCTCCAGCCTAAAAATGGCAGCACAGCCTTCAAGTGTATCAGCCACTCCCCCCAGTTTTTATCATCAGCAAATGTGCTCAGGGTACATTCTATCCCTTTGTCCAGGTGGTTGATAAACAACTTGAATAAGACTGGAGCCGGTACTGATCACTGGGAAACACCACTGACTGCACATCTCCAAATGGATTCTGCTTTGCTGATCATGACCCTCTGAGCTCTGCTCTTCAGACAGAGCTTGCCTATAAAATAATCTAAGCAAGTTTGGTCTCAGAAAAGACAAGCAACAAAAGGTGTGACCTGGAAAAGGAAGCAACCACTTCTTTTTCTTGCACTTGAGAGAGGAAAAAAGGGCCTCTTTTCAACTTTTTCAAAGGATGATACCACTTGTTGATTCTTTTATGCTTTTGCAGGTTTCAGAATATGTGGGGATTGATTATCACTGATCAAGAAGAAGGACAGGAAGTTGAGAAGGGTGGTGGACATATGTGGTTTCCCATATTCTTTTGTTCACTGTATCACATTTTCAGCGTCCTGCTGCAATATGGCTTTTTCTGGTTGATGCACAGACACTTTTATGCACAGTTCCACTTTGCAGCCTAAATTCCTTACTAAACATGAATGCAAAGTGCAGCTATATCTGGGATTTCAATTACTATTGCGGAGAAATCTATTGACACAGAAACTAAAGAGAAGCTCCCTGTGTCTGGAAAAAAAAAGTTTGCATCTTCCTTGAAGAGCTGGAATAATAGAAGCTTTGAAATTCTCCATGGCCTGTCATTTGCAAGCCTCATCTGGGTCTGTGTTTCAAACACAGCTGGTGTATCTCCTCCTGTTCTACACTGCAGACTCCCAGAACTGCAGCTGTTGGAAAAGGGGTACTTTGCTGATAGAATATACAGCAGAGGCTCCTATTGCCTTTTTAGATGGTACAGAGCATCTTGGATAGAGATGGGACTATCCATGTATCAGAGACAGGATTAGCAGGACATGACTCAAACCTCACAGGAGACCTCCACATGCCTGGGGAAACAGCTGAGGACCAGGTAGTTTGTAATACCTAAAATGATGCAGGATCTGTGTGAAGAGAATGGGGCCAAGCCTTGTAGCCTGCACTTTAGTCAGCTACTTGTTTCTTACTTTCTAGAACTTACTTCCAATGTAGGTAGTAGGCAATGCTTTCTGCGTTACCCAAAGTAGGTTTGTTTCCAGTACTTTATTTTTTTTCCAGAAGCCTGTCTGTCATTTTGGGCTTCCCACTTGCAGTTACAGATGTCTGAAGTATCAGCATCTAACCCTAAGTTACTTGCCCTGATCCCTATAGCCCATATAGCCCATCTATGCTCCACAAAGACAGGTGCTGTCAGCTGCTTGAGACCTGAAGGAAGAATTGTTCACTGAAACTACCCACCACTCTTCACTAGCTGTAGGAGAGAGAATTTGCTTAGACTAGACTCTCACTTCAGGAAGTTCAAAATCAAATTAAAAGTATCTTCCAATTTGAATAAGACAAATATTACAAATAAACATTTCTGTGCTCCACTTTTACCCTGAATCCTGGTGTTTCCACAAGTTGCAACAGAAGTCTCACTCTTCAAAGGCATTCAAGCCTTTTCATTATACTTTGGGAAAGTCCAAAGTTCTTTGCCTCGCTGACTTCATTATAACCACTAATAGCAAATTTAGATACCTCAGTACAAAACCTTCCAGCCCATTAGTTAAGGAAGATAAACACACACCTCTACAAACAAAAATAACTTCTCTGCAGGTGTTGATTAGACCTTGAATGAGGTAAAGAAAATGGATCTTGGATTCCTGGAATGATATGAAAACCTTAATTTAGAAGAAACCTAATCTGTGAAGTGAAAGTTTACTTTTCATTTCTTGAGATGCAAATTACTTCTAGTGAGCCACAATAATGAGTGTTTATGTAAAGTGGTCATTCTGGCATGCTTCTTATGATTTTAAGGTTTTCCAGACTATTAGAAGGTGACGTAAGAAATATGGAACGTTGGGCAACTTTTAGGCTTCCATGCTTTTCTTTATTTACCAGTAGAGAAAGTGAAATTGTGAGAAGATCCTGAACAACAGGGGCTACTTTGAGAAGAGACACAGGGCTCAGATTCATAGTTAAACTCTACTGAATTAATGACTTTTACATCTGTTTGTTCCAGGCCATGGAGGCACGTCCAGCTGGGCACAGTGGCTCAGCTCACACACAGGTGCCATCTGAATGCATATTTAAAGTCTCAGCCTCCCTGTATCCTGAGGAGCTGTGGGAATCAGCCAGATTCCTCATCAGTTCTGACAGTGGGGCCTGGCATTCCAGTGTGGTGAGATGCCTTACACTGCCCTTGATTGTTTAGGCGTTTTACTTGAGAGAGAATTTGGGTTTTATACTTGTGAATAGATCTGGCCTACAAGGAACTCTTCTGCCACAAAATTATGATCTTGCCACAGAACTTCAGTGCCTGTAGGAACCTCAGAACACTTTTCAGCCTATCTTTAAGCTATGGGGAGAGATCAGAGTGCCACTGATAGATGTTGGTCTGCTAGACGATTCTCAGAGAAAGTCAGTAAATAAAAATGTCCCAAGCAAACATTCCAAATAATCATTGCTAAAATAAGAATAAGAAGGAATTAAGATGGCATGATTATTCATAATGCATCATTTTTCAAAGAAAAGAATAAAAGCCTTTTGCCAAATATATTCCATTTCATGCAATGGATAAAATTCACACCTATTTTAAAATACATTATAAAAATTACCCATGGAAGTGACCATGAGTTTGATGAAGGCTTTGGGTCACTCCAATAAGTAAATTTTAATTTATATTTTTCACCAACCCTCCTCTTTTTTTTTCACATTAGTCTGCTGAAAGTATCAATTTGAGCGATCCAGATGCTTGCATGTGCAGTAGGATGAAAGACAGCACGTGTAACAGAGACCTTAAGCTGTCTGTGAAAAATCACCTGTAAAAAAGCCAGCACACATCTTATGCTACGCTTCTGTAGACTCCAGCTCCGCAGGAGAAACTCTTAGCTATGGACAGGGAGATCTAAAGCTAAACAGAGTATTCCCAAAAGGAGTGGGAAAGACTCTGTGATGGGTGAAACACCATTCACTTCAGTAGCTCTGGGTTGGGAAGTGAACATGCGCAACTCAGTCAGAGGCAGAAGCATTTCACACTGCCAGATTATTCGTGAGAGAGGGTATTTTTATAGTACCTACCAAGTGAATTTGGCAGGATACAACACTGAACGTGGCTCAGTCACCTGTTACCTCCCTAGCCTAACCATCTGGTCAGCTTTGTAATTTATATGTCACTAACTTTTAATCATAAAATGTTTGTGCTAGTATGCAAAGGAGTAGAAGAAGACACATTGGTGCCCACAGACCAATGGATGTCTCTCACCCATTTTTGGATTTAGTAGATTGAAATTCAGTATGTTAATCCCTCTATAACCCTTCTCTCTAATAATAAAATTAATCATTCATTGAGGTAAATATTTACTCAAGCTTTGTCCTATAACTCTTCACTTCCTAATATTGCCCTTATCCTGTCATAGATTTGACTGATTTAGTCATTTATTTCTGAGGTAAGCCTCCTTAAATACACACCATACACTTAAATGCTGATAGTCAGTAGCTGATTCTGGCAATCAATTTGCACTCAAAGAGCAACTATCTACACAACTACAAACTTTTACAATAAATTACCTGGATATAGAATCTGGTTCTCACTTTTCTCTGCAGCAGAAATTCTGTGATGTATGTCAAAGTAACTAAATGGGATGAGATGCAAAGCAGTTAACAGCTTATACATTAAAACATTTTTCTAAATTTCCAGCAATAAACTCTTTCCAAAAGGTCCTCTCAGGAAAATGGGTCTGCCATTCACTTAATATAATTATCTCGGAGTATGTCTTGATTTGCTATATTGATAAATACTGTATTGGCAAATGTACTTGAAAAACTAGCTCACAGAAACATGGTATCTTACAGGAAGCTATTGCCAATAGTAGATACCTTTCAGGGAAAAAATAATAGGTGTACCATGTGCAAATGCACTGTGATGTGGAATCAATGGAATAAATGAACCCAGGAATACCATACATAAACACTGGATAAATCTGTATGAAAATAATGTGTTCTGTGTGATTTCTAAAAATAATTTTTGGTGATACCAATTATATTTGATGGCAATACCAAGCAGATAAGCAGCTGTGTCAAAATTATCCTCCTTCCCATGTATTTTTTTAAACATATATAGTACTCCCTACTATAATAAGTACTTACACTCACGATATGGCACAGTGTCAATAAGACTTTACTGTACATCAGCTGTGCTACCAAGTGAACTACCAAGGAATGTGGAACTGAAGCCACATGGAAAACACCTCCCCTAGCTGATGTGTCAGCTATCACTTTCTCCCCACCCCATGATGTTTCGTGTGTCAGCTTTCTGCAGGCCCTTCCTAGAGCCCGCCCTTGCCACAGGCAGACCAGATTATTCTGCCTCCCCACACAGTTCTGAGAAATCCAATTCCTCCTAGCTCAGAGGCAGCGGTGCTGACAAACTGGCAGTGAGGTAAGGGTAGAACGTGAAGTATGGAACAGGGAGGCAATCGGTGTCAGGTGTAAGACTGGGAGGAGAAGGGATCCAGTAAATAAACCACTTGGATATTCACTTATGTTCACCTTGGCCAGCAGCCAGGCATCCACCCAGCAACACTCGCGTTCCTCCTTCTCAACAGGCTCAGGGGAGAAAAAAATATGAAAATGCTGGTGGGTTGAGGTAAAGACAAAAGATTGCTTGCCAGCTGCCATCATAAGCAAAGAAAACTGGGGATATTTAAGCTAATTTATTGCCAATTAAAATAGATTTGGGTAGTGAGAAACAAAGAAACAAAGAAATGAAAGCAACCCTTTCTCCCTATCCACACCCTGCTTTTTTCCCCAGACTCAGCTTCCCACCTTCATAGGCGGTTCCTCATTCTCCCAACCCAAGCAGAGCAGAGGTGAGCTGTCCATGATGCATCCATGTGTGTGGGTCCAATGCAGAAATGGCTGTGTCCGGCACAGGGCAGTCACTGGCTGCTGCTTACTGTGATTTTTAGAAGATTTTGAGCAGATAATAGCCCCCCCATGTTGGTAACACCTTGGCATCTACACCCAGTGCACACTGCCATTGGTTTTACTTAGTGTTTTCAACAGCTGGAACCCAGCTTAACAAAGTGGGAAGCGGAAAGATGAAGGGTATTGTATTGCATGGCTCTAACACAGTATTCTCTCCTTATGGAGAATATCATCTTCTTCTGCCTTGCTGACCTTCACTGTCATAAGTACACATAATGCAAAACAGCCACTCATACACACAACTCAGCTCAAAAAGAGTTCAGGAACCTGTCATCTGCTTTTTGATTAACCTTACCGCGCCTCTGCGATAAGACCTGTCATTGCTATTACTGTTCCCTGGCACAGAACCCAAAGTGCCATTTGCAAAGATAGCTGTGCCTCAGTCAGGGCAGGGTGAAGCCGGAAAACAACACAAAACAACACTTACAAAGTGCTGAATTTGAGTTTATTATGTGCAACATATGCAGAATCCCCCTGAGTCCTGGAAGATGGAGTCCTCCTAAATCCCTTCTGATTTAGAGCCTCTGCCTCCAAGAAAAAATACAAATAACTATTACTTCTTAAATGAAGCAGATGAGAATTTCCTGGCTTTAGGGATCTTGAAACACATACCCTAGCTTTCCCAGGGGAATATCTGCACTGCTTTATTTTTTATTAAATGAGTATTAACACAGTGATTTATATTTACTGCATCTGACTATGTAAATTTTTAAAATAAGCATGTATTGAGCAGGAAAGCAACACCTATCATTATTAACAGGTTTGCATGGCTACAAAACTTTCCCTGTAGGGACTTCAAGCCTGTTTCATTTGCAGTCCGTATAGCTTATGCCTAGGGACCTTCCCCCTGTGTAAACCTGAAGGAGGTTGGAGGCGTAGCTGGATTACCATTGAGACACATGGGCAAATGTAGTTAGGACTATGCTGGGATGATTTTGATTTTAAAAAAAATTGATTGGAAATATTCATCTGTCTCTTGAGGAGTGAACAACAGCTTGTCACTGCTTTTAACATCCCCCTTTCTGCATAGGCGGGGGAGGGGAATACAAATACATTGGATGTTGCAAGGTGAGCAGTTAGAGTGGGAAAATATATTTTGTTTCTTTAGAACTTGTACATATCCCTACTCTTTCGTGAGCTCCTGGGAAAATGTTACTTAACTCTAGTGAAATACGTTTTCAGATTTTTTTCGCCTTCTAAATACATCCTTCTCCAGAGCTCTCCTTGTGTGTAGAATTTAGAAGTCTAGGTACCCTATGCACTGTGAGTTTCCTCTGTCCTTCTGGTGCTGTGGCTTTGAGTTGTAATCAAACAGTGCAACATGGAGAGAGAGGATCTCACTTCCAGAGATGATGATTCCTGAGTCCAACTAAATCCATCCCGTGTCAGCAACACAGAGAAAGCATCTGGGCCTGACTGCAGATAATCACTCTCTGGCCTTCAGGCAATGATCCTTGCAGAAGGAGAAGACTATCTCCTGCCTTCAGGATTTGTACACTTTCTGTGTGTACTGTGCTACGTCTCCTTTTTTTGCAACTCTCTCCAATGCAGATAGCTGTAAAAAACCCCACAGCTGCCCTTCTACTGAAATTTTACTCATTTAATGTCCTTCCTTGCTTTATTGGTGGTGGTTATAATGACTCATTTGCCATAGCACTGATATTAGAGATATCTGTTCCTGAAGAGAAGGAACTGCTTACTTGGGGCTTTTTAATTTTTCTGGCCCAGCTAAACCACCAAACTTGTTATAAAGCTTTCATGTAGATTATTACCAACAACATTAGCATATTAATTATTCCTCTGTGAATTCCCGAAATGTTAATTCACCACATACTGCTAATTAAAGAGGGCACAGCTATGAAACTAGGCAGAGACTACAGTCCAACAGAGCTTTCTGTTACCTGACAAATAAATCAGCCTTCACTACCTTTGTGATACTGGAATTGGAAAGGACTGACTGCCTTGACTCACCAACACATTGTGGCTTGCCACAAATAGCTTGGCATCCTCAGGATTGTTCCCAGTTTTGCCCAATAAATATGGGCTCCTGGATATCACTGTTTGCTCTTGTTTAACTCTTTTCAAAAATGGCTTGGTTTGGAATTGGGGAAGTAGGGAATATTATCCAGTTACATTGTTTGGACTATGGATCAGGCCATTGGCGATCATGGACAGACAATTTGACTTGTGTGTCATGTTGCATCCCAGTGCACTGGTCTCCAACTCAAAAGCCAGTTTCAGTTGAAGATATGTTTGTGCCTCAGACTTCAATTTCATTTATAAACGTTTTATCAGTGGACTTGGGAGAAGAACCACTGCTGCCCTGCTGCAGCGAGCGGGCATCGCCAAACCTCCCTTTTTCCTTCCTGTGGAGGATGTGACTCAATGTCCAGCAGGACCAGGCATAATTGCTAATGGCCCACAGAGCTTTGTAGTTCAGAAGAGGGAAACTTCCACAGCCTGAAACTTGCATGTCCCTAAGTAATATTTCAAGATCTGTGCTGGTCAGAATGGTAAAATTCACACCTGAGGAGAGGCCCAGGCTCAGATCTGAGACTCAGACACGCCCATATAGCACAGTGTTCAGAGACTTTTGGTTCATGTGTTTTTAACTAATAGGTGCAGAAAATCCACACCTGATTCCCTTTTTTGGCTAATTATTATGATAGATTGATGTGAATATATCTCCTTAAGATTTGCTGGTTTACCACTCTATGTATCCAGCTACTTTACCAAACTAGCAAATTTTTGTGATGGAAACCCCAAACTGCTGTGAATATTTTCTGCAACATGTATTGCAGGAGACGGAAAGTTTGGTTACCAGCTCCATGTAGCAGAAGCTTGCACTGCATAACTTCTCACTCAAAATCCCAACACCTGATTAACCAGACTTCAGAGGTAGGTGCATGTCAGAAGCTCTCCAAAGCCTGCTTTATCTCAAAAGATGGATTGACTAGGTTGAAAAATACCATTAATGGAAGCAAAGAAAGAAGACAACGCACTCACGAGAAGAGAATGTCACTGGGTAGACTTAAACAGCCAAAGCCTGCAGAACAGAGCTGAACAAACCCCTTGGCCTCTTGATTTGAGACAGATACAATTTTTCATAGAATCATACAGTCATTAAAATTGGAAAAAAACATTTAAAATCAGCGAGTTCAATCACACTAGACCATGTCTCTCAGTGACATATCTACATGTCTTTTACAGACCTCCAGGGATGTTGACTCAATCTCTTCCCTAGGCAGCCTGTGCCAAGGCTTGTAAACCTTTTCAGTGTAGAATTTTTTCCCTAATATCCAATTTAAACTTCTACTGGCACAATTTGAGGCCATTTTCTCTCCTCCTGTCACTTTTTATGCGAGAGAAGAGACAAAACCCCTTCTTGCCTGCAACCCCCTTTCACATAGTTGTAGAGAGCCTCCTGAGCTTACTTTTCTCCAGATTAAGCAATCCCAGCTCCCTCAGGTGTTCCTCACTGGACTTGTGCTCCTGCCCCTTCACCAGCTTCATTGCCCTTCTCTGGGCACCCTAACCCAAAACTGAACACAGGACTCCAATTGCAGCCTCTCCACTGCCAAGTACAGGGGCATGATAAGTGCCCTAGTCCTGCTGACCCCTCTATTTTTGATACAGGCCAGGATGCCATTGGCCTTCTTGGCCACCTGGACACATTCCTGGCTCATGTTCACCTGCTGTTGACCAGCATCCCCAGGTCATTTTCTGCTGGGCAGCTTTCCAGCCACTCTGTCCCCTGCCTGTAGCACTGCATGGGTTCATTGTGACCCAAGAGGAGAACCCAACAGCATTTGTCTTATTGGACCTCACACCACTGGCCTCATTCCATTAACCCAGACTGTCCCACTGATGCTGCACATCCCTCTGCAGAGCCTTTCTGTGCTCCAGCAGATCAACACTCCCACCCAATTTGATGTTGTCGGCAAACAGACTGAGGGTGCACTCAATCCCCTCATCCAGATCCCGGATAAAGATGTTAAACAGGTCCAGGCCCAACACTGAGTCCTAGGGACCAGCACTGGTGACCCACTAATGTAACTCCATTCACCACCACTCTCTGGGCACAAGCATTCAGACAGGTTTTAACCCCGTGAACAGTGCACCTGCCCAAGCCATGGACAGTCAGTTTCTCCAGGACAATGCAGTGGGAAGGGGTGTCCAAGGCTTTAATAAAGGCCAGGTAAACAATATCCATAGCCTTTCCCTCATCTGCTAGGTGGGTTTTTTTATCATAGAAGGAGATCAAGGTTGGTCAGGCAGGACCTGCCTTTGATGAATCCTTGTGGGCTGGGCTTCATCCCCTGATTGTCTTGCATGTGCCACGTGATGACACTCAGGATTGTCTGCTTCATGACCTTCCCCAGCTGACAGGTTTAGAGTTCCCTGAATTCTGCTTTGAACCTTCATGTAGAAGGCTGTCACATTTGCTCACATCCTGTCAACTGGGACCTTGCTGACTGGCCAGGCCTGCTGGTTAATGATGGGAACTGGCTCAGTGAGCACATCCACCAGCTCCCTCCAGACCGTCGGGTGGATCCATCTGGCCCCACAGACTTGTATGTGTCTCATGGCAGGCAATTGATCATTTCTCCTTGGATTATGCTTCATTCTGCTCCTGGTTCATCTCCCAGCTCAGGGGGCTGGGTATCCCAAGAACAATGGCCTTACTATTTAAGACAGAGGCAAGAAAGGCATAATGTACCTAAGCCTTTTCCTCAGCTTTTGTCACTATGTTTCCCCCCACATGCAAATTTTTCTTACTTTCTCTTTTTTTACTCAAGGTAATGTGAAGTTGTATTTAGACTTGCTGCTAAAGAGCTCTGGGATCCTCCAATGAGGAGTGCTGTAAAAAGTTCAAGGCACTGTCAGACTGGGAATTATCTAAATCACGGGGAATTAACTAAAGAAGATAAAGCTATTAAACATTTCATAACCCAGTTGTTTCAGAGGAAATGTGGAGAGATAAGTATTAATGGGGTTTTTTAGAAGATAGGAGAGTGAAGAAATGAAATACTGATAATATGTCTTTTGTCCCTTAAATAAGAAAAATAGTGTGTCCAGAAAAAGCAGAATCACTTTTTCTTAGAAATAAAATTACAATAATTGCAGAAAAAAATCCCACGCATGTGTTTTTCTCTCATAATTCCTAATAGGACTTGAAAGCGTGGTTTGAAATTCTGTATTTTTGGTAAAGATGCAATAATCTTGACAAATTCATGACAATGTTACATATTTGATGGAAGTATCCCCAGACTTAGTATCATGAGCATATTGCTTTGGCATATAGCTTTGCTTTGCCATAACATGAGGAATATTGCTTCCATTGGTCAAACACCAATGGTTTGATGAGAGCAATGGAAAAAAAAAGACATGCACACACAGCTCACGTAAAATTTCAGTTGGTTGGCACACACAACTCTACCGAAAGAGCAGAGAAGGACTCAGTGAGCAGAATGGTATCTGAGCTAATCTGTCAAATAACAATAATTTTTATAAATCACCACAACAATACTGTAGGTCCCAGCTCCCTTATAAGTACCTTACCAGCAGAAAAACCAAGTAGAACAAAGCAAGCAAGCCAGCAGAACCCTCATGGCTCCATTACTGCTGCACCTGCTAGAGCAAATGCACTCCTATTTTAAAAAGCATGTCTACAACAGTACTAGCTCACTTTAAATCACTGTTCATATCCAGGTCTTCTTTTGGCTGCAGCCAGTATTTTACTGGCACCATAGAGAGATACCTTCCCTACATAACCCTTACAGTTTGAAATGATATAGAGAATCCTTATCAACACCTTATGGGCAAGATAATGGCAGTTCTTTGTTTAAGCCATTTATTTACTTCTTATGAGGGGATTTTGCCCCAAAGCTGGCTGAGTGCCTCTGTTTATCAATCCCGAAACGTTAAAAAAAAAAAAAAAAAAGACAAAGTAGTGTATTTTTTCTCATGTACACAACTGGTTTTAAGATCATAACCAAAGGATATATTTTGAGTCAAAGCTGTGTGGGATCCTGCTGAAAGTCATAAACCTCCCTGGCTTTAATGGTTCTGCCAGAGTACCCTTATTTAGCAGCTATGAAAGCATAAGGCAAAGGCACTTATTGGGAAGCAAAGTTTATATCTGGCTCTGTTCAGCTGAAGTGAGCCCTTGGCTCAGCATGGCTAAATTGGTCTCTCTGCATGTCAGCCCCTCTCTGCCTGCTGGCACTGACATTGCTGTGCTCCTTAGCGCGGCTGCAGTTTTGCTGCTCATCCTTTCCCTCCTCCTCCTCCTCCTCTCCCAGGTGGAAGGCGGGAACAGAGACTGTAACAGAGGAGATGTACAACTGCAAATGCCTCTAATCCAGGTTGTAAAAGGCACAGAGCAACCTAAATCCAATTTAAGCATGACACAGAATACAGGTCCTGGAGCAATTTGGAATCTCTTTCCTTCTCTGCATTTGAAGTCTCAACAGGCAACCAATTCACTTTGGCATCAGGGGTAGCTTAGCTTGTAAACTGCCGGCTCAAGACAAAGGAGAAACTGACTGAATTGTGGTCACGTAGCTGACACACTAATAACTAGCATTTAGTGTAGCCTGACTGTACATTTAGGGCCCCAGATTACCCTCTGGAGGTACCATACAAGGTTGCCAACACCAAACTTGCTGGCTGCACCTTGGCTTGGACATAACCCCTGAGCAAGCAGACTGTGTACAAGGAACTGACTTGTACCTCTGGGATGCATGGTGTGGTCCTGATCCTTGTTTGTTCATACATGATATAATCTGCTTTTTGTCCCTGCTCCCTGTGCTCCAGCTTGGGGGAAAAGCAGCTAGCAGAGTTTTACTTCTTGCCTTCTGATGTCTGAATGCAAGGTCTAAAGGCAAGCCATTCCCACAAGGCAGGGTTGGAGTGCTTCTTCCTGCATCCCTCTGTCCCAGAATGGGGATGTATCACTTTGAAAATAGTCCAGCCCTTGGAGCACATCTTTTCTAGAACTGCAGATGGAGGAAGAACAGCCTCAGCAGTTACAGAATGAAATTTTTTAATAATAAGTGAGAGTAGGTAAAATTCTGGAATGGAGTTGGGAAATCTGATGACGAAGAGACAAAACTGACACAAAGAGGGAAAAGGATACAGCTAATGTATTCCTAACGCAAGACTTAGCTGTGTCTCCTGGGACAAACTGAACATGAAACTACCCAAAGTAAAAGAAAGAAGCCAGTTTGCATAGTAAGAATGGGATGAGCTAAGTGTACAGTAGTGTGTCATACACTTGCAGGGCTCTGGTTGAAGTGTGGTGCACTGTTTCCATTGGAAATTGCCAATTTCAAGTTCTTTATGGAAGGGAGGAAAGAAAGATGGCAAAAAGAGAGATATATCCGGGGACAGGGTTTTTTTTTAATTTTTTTTTTTTTTTTTGATTTCCCCCTCTACAGTCCTCAGCTTGCAGATGAGCTTCCTTCAGTGACATGTGCCTGTTCCAAGCCTTACTTTTGCTCCAGGTTCAGAGTAATTTGGCAGCAGATGAAGCAATCAAGTGCACTTTCATTAATTCAGGGCTGAGCTGCCTTGACATCACTTCTAACCTTGTCCTCAGACACAGAAAAATTTTCCCCTCCCCACATGCCCTGGGTAGCACAAAAGCCGGCTGCTTGGCACCAGGGAGGATTCATAAAATTAGAGTTCATGTTCAATAAGCACAATGGAGTGGAAATGGCCCAGGTATATTAGTAACAGTGCCAACACAGAACTCACGGAGAACAGCAGCTTTATCAGCTTCGAAGCAAACAGCAAAAGCTGTCATTAGTGGAAAGGTCATCATGCTGTCTGCAGAGTGAGTGATGTGACAAGTCAAACAGTTTAGCATTTTGAGAATGGTGCCCAGGAGAAGACAATGTATCTGGCATCCGACAGTGCCGTTGTCTCTGCCTGTGGGCTTCCCACTGTGGAGCCGGCATCCCTGCCCCCCATTGTCCCAAGATGACACCACAAGAAAGGCTTGGAGAAGATGGTCAGGGACAAGGATAACACACTTGAGTGAGACACATCCCTTGACAGCCAAGCACAGCACCTTGCAAAGCTAAGGGGTATGTTGCTGTGGTACTCTGTAGGGATATCAGAAAGAGCTCACCTCAATGCAGTGAGCTCTAATAGACTCTTATGCCCACAAGGTACTCTTTAGACCTACATTAGATCAGTTCATTGCAAATTTCAGTTCCAGCTGGGGCTGCAAACATGTAAATTGCTGCTAATGGGTAATGCAGAGAGATTCTCTGAAGGTCCATCTATACTGTGTGTCAACTGATGGCAAGTTGACCATGAGTCAGCAGTGCCCTGGCAGCCAGGAGGGCCAATCTTGTCCTGGAGGGCATCAGGCACAGCATCACCAGCCAGGCAAGGGAGGGGATTGTCCTGCTCTGCTCTGCACTGGAGCAGCCTCACCTTCAGTGCTGGGGGCAGTGCTGGGTGCCAGAATATAAAAAAGACATTAAACTATTGGAGAGTGTCCAAAGGAGAGCCACAAGGATGGTGATGAGTTTTGAGGGGAAACCAAATGAGGGGCGGTTGATGTCACTTGGTCTGTTCAGCCTGGAGGGGACTGAGGGGAGATCTCACTGCAGTTACAGCTTCCTTGTGAGGGGAAGAGGAGAGGCAGGCACTGATCTCTTCTCCCTGGTGACCAGTGACAGGACCCAAGGGAATGGCCTGGAGTGGTGTCAGGGGAGGGTTAGGTTGGATATCAGGAAAAGGTTCTTCACCCAGAGGGTGGCTGGGCACTGGAACAGGCTCCCCAGGGCAGTGGTCACAGCACCAAGGCTGACAGAGTTCAAGAAGTGTTTGGACACTGCTCTCAAGCACATGGTGTGACCCTGTGCACGGCCAGGAGTGGGATTCAATGATCCTGATGAGTCCCTTCCAACTAAGTATATTCTGTGATTCTGTGATCTTTTCCACCTGTATAAAATGGACCCTTTCTGATCTGGTAAGATTTTACTCATCATTTGTGTGAGTACTCAGGACTACAGCAGAGACCAGAGCAAGTCAGAGAAGAATCACTTTCTCTCTATATGTGATTCAATTTTCCTCAGGTCATTCTCATTCTCATCAAATAGAATTCTAGTTTCTGTTCCACTTTAAGGAGTCAAACTAAATACTTCATGGCTCATGACATTCTTGTGGCTTGTTTTCCAGCTACTTGCTGTAACAAAAATAGGGATTTAGTTTGGGTGGGGATTTTTTGTAACTGCTGAAACTGACACTTCTAAATAGTGAATAGACCAAAACCTAAGTCTCAAAGTAATTATTGCCATGATAGCATTTACAGTGTGCAGCAAACACCTTCCAGCTCTAGCCCATCTCTCCTGCTTGCCTGCATGATTACTCTTAGCATGTTCAGGACCTCCTTCTTTTCAGCCTGGAGGGCGCTGAAACACACTGCCTTGTCACCATTTATTGATGAATTAGAAAATTGCAAAACATGTTATGGGGACCAATGAATGCATCTATTTCACACAGCCCATTTCTTCTCTCCTAGCCAGTCCCACACAGACTGTTCTCTCTGGAAACTATATTGCCAGTGAGGGCCACTATGCAATGCATCTGATGTCCTGATAGTGCATACTCTCATTAGGCAAATCCCAAGGATAACTGAGAAGCTAATGAGAATGGTTACAAATGCATTAACAAGGTCACTGATAAGAATATAGT
>VXAC01001935.1:1095489-1109715 GCA_013399225.1 Rhipidura dahli
GGGGTGGGGGAAATCCAGGCAAGCTCTTCTATGTTTCTATCTTACAAGCTACTCTCTGCAGCCAGCTGCTCCTTCCCCTACCTGTACAGATGGCTGCCAAAATACCTCTCTCAGCCTTGAGGCCTGAGAAAAGAGGAAAGAGCAGAAACTCCTGAATTGTGGCATTTTGATCCAGTACAGAAAAACTATTTTGGGATTCTGAGGGTATCTCTTCAGGCCTGCTTCTTTTGTACCCTGAAGAGTTACTCACATCCACCTACTCCCCTGCCGAGTCAGTCTCATTCTGCATTCATTTTGTGTCAAAGGACATTGATGGGGGTGTGGCACTTGCTACCCTGAATGCAAACCCCACAGAAATTAAGAGAAATATTAATCAGGTTTTCATCAAATCAAACCTCATTATAAGAGAATTAGGGTCACTGAAAATCAATTCTGGCACCGCTAGGAAATTTTGATTTCTCTGCATTCTGTTTCCTTGGCTAGAACCAGGACAGGAAAACAGACACTCTGGTATTCCCATGGCATGGAATTAAATTGCACTTAAACCTGATTAAGTGAATAGGATGGAACCTAAAACTGACATAATATTGTCATTATACAGGAAATATAAAGTTGACATAATCCATTCCAATTTAATCAAATGCTCTACATTTCTGTGGGGTCAAAATAAAACCCACATCAACTGCATGAAAACAAAATGTTTCAGTTTAACCAAGAGGTTTTTAAAGTAGCTGAATTCTAAAAAAAAAGTGCTTTTATGAAAGTTTTGATGCACTAAAAAAAGATGCAAAAAAACAAATGTCCTTCATCTACTGCTGTGCTCTTAATGCATTACTGTTAATGGGGAGGAGACTTATTCTACTCCTAATAGTGAGAATTTATCTGTTAAAGTATAAACTACTACAACCTTATTCTGTTATGGGTTTATAATACAAATAATTTGTAAAATTGTGATAATGTAGTCTGTATATAGCTACAATAATATGTATGTACAAATATAGAATCCTATAAATACTGAACACACGTATTTATAACAGTTGCAAAAAGCCTAGGCCAGAATTCTTACACAAGTTATACTGGCTGGGTTTATAGAAAAACAGAATATATATACTGACTGTAGGAGAGGACAAAGCCTTGATTGCAGAGGTATTATACAACCACGACATGACTTTAAGATAGAAATTTATTCCCCTCTCTATTAATTCACTAAATCCTTCTCACTCTTGCTCAATACAGCAAATTTCCCTACTATCCCCCATCTAATGAGGCAACTTCATTCTCTGCTGGCAATTTCAAGGTTACTCCCTGTCTGAACAAATGATACCCATGCTGTCTTTTCCTGATTTTGACAGAAATCATCTTGTCCTTCATGATCTGTGTGCAAATGTGTGTGCACTAATAAATAACAACACTGCTCATTCAGACAGCGTCCTTCACAGGAGCGCTTTGCAACCCAGCAAAATTAACAACAACATCAAACAAAACCCCTGCCACCTGGGATATAAAAACTAAACCACACACTGACTGCCTGAGTAAGAAAAGAAATCAAGGTAAGGAGTAGACATAGAAAATTTATTCATACATTTCTAAACAACTTAAGCAGAGATCTTTTGTAGCCTGCTAGCATGCTGCTTGGGCAGCCATGTTGAAATACAATAGTTTTTGGGTGCCCTGGGTCAGGTCCCTCTACCCACACAGGCACAGGTCAACACATGTACTCTGGACTTAATGGTGGCAGGGATTTTCCCTGAGTGACAGAGGTTATTCCATCCTCTGGGTAGTTAGGGATGCACAGACACTGTCCTGAAGTATTACGGTAAGTCTTGCTCTCAGGCAGCTTTTAAAGCCTGCCAAGAAGGCAGGGTGGGGGAAAGGAGGAGGGACAATGCCCAGAGCAGATGCTTAAGGAGCCAGCTGCTGGTTCTGCTCAGGTCCATGAGAGTGGTCTGGCAAGACTTGCAACTCCTGCTGTAAAGTGTCTGGATGGGTGCTCAGCTTGGTATTGGTACCCCGGGGGCTTAGGCAGGAGAGAGCCCTGGGGGTCTGTAAATGCACTCAGCAGCTCCCCATAGTTTAGGTCTGACCCTGCTGCTGACTGCAACAAAGCTTTAAAACAATAGGAAAAGGAAGTTAAAAGCTGGTGAGTAGTTACCAATTCAATGTTAGCACTGCTTCAGATCCGAAGTTCCAACTGAAATCAAAATATACCAGTAGTCTAAGAAGAAATACGGGTATTTTCCAGTTTCAAAGATCTCTAGGTCTGTTGGATGACCAGTACCTTTAAACTATGAAGTACATGAGTTAGCTGGAAAATCTGTAGAACCAAAGATTACCTTTAGTGAAATGCCAAGTGCCACAGGTAGTGCTGCTCAGAGCTGCAGTGCATTGGTGGTGTCTCAGCAGCCAGAAGTCTCCACTACAGCAAACAGCTTGGTGATAAACGAGTAAACAAGGCAGCCAGCATAAAACCCTGAGTGAAGCCCATCAAAAGGCAGTACTCAAGGGAAACATGAACAACCAGCAGCTTGGGAAAGCACAAAACATAAAATAACAAACCACAGACAATCCTATTTCTGTGTAAGTATTTCCATGCTAGTCTTGAATGCCCCTCTCTCCACTCCCACTGACATCAAAAAATGGTACTGATGTCATGAAGATTTTTCCCTTTTCTTTTATAACCCTGTTATTCCTTTTTACAATTTCTGTATTCTTGATGCTTTTTACCTACACTCTTGGACTTGTTTGTCAAGCTAGGAGACTAAAACATCTTAGAAGCTTTGTAGTTAGGGATCAGTGTGCCCCACACCACAAGGTCCTCTCCAGAACACATTTTGTAAACTAAGATAGAACCATCCAGGGGAAGGTTCCTTGGGGAGGGGGGCTCACTCGAGCCTCTCACTGGGGAATTTTTGATCAATGTGCTAATTAGTAACACCTACAATGTTAGACCAGATCTATTGTGGGTGTGCATTGCAGTGTGCATTGAGGTGCATTTGACCTGAACGTGGTGCACCTAAGGATCCTTAAAATAAATACCGAGGTAAAATCCCTTTTTCTCTTCTAACCATGTTTGATTCTTGATTTTAAGACCAGGAAAAGGCATCAGTACAAGATTTAAAAGCTATGAAAAAAAACACTCTCCCAGCCGGTGACCCAGCTTTTTCAACCACTGCCCCAGCCTCAGCAGCAGCTGCTGGCCAAGGGCATGCCCCCTTATGGGCAGGGAGGGGAGGACTGGGGATGGAGGAGGCAGCTGGAGGGGCCCTGCCGTTTGCAGGGAATATGTCAGCAGCAGCTTGCTTGGCAGACTTTAAGACACCGGGCATATGCATACACTATTCTGCATATGATTACTTCTACTTCAGATTAAAAGATGAAATAAAGTAGGAAGTTCATCAGTGCAGAACAGGACAAAGAGAGAGCAATCATGCCTGACAGCCACAGGTTTGTAGAAACTTCCTCAACGATTGCTCTGAGCTGCTTGCAGAGGTTTGCACCCACGTCCCTTCATCGCTACCATGCAGCTCCCATCTGACTTAATTTCTGGAGGCCCCATTTATGCTCTGTAGTTTTAAAGAAAACTGAAGTGTATTTAGGGGATGGGGTTCCTACTGATTTTGTTAAAAGGCCAAACACTTTCTACTGGGGTTTGGAAAAAACACCATTGTGTGCTGGAAAATTCAGACTGTGATCTATGTTTTTTCCTCTCATTATCAAAGTCAGTGTATGTGCCTTGGTGCTTTCTATAAGGGCTGCATAATCAAAGCTTTTTGCCTGGTTTTAGAATACAGATGTCTAAGCCAAACAAAAAGTCTTCATGATGCTTCTTTTTGTTCTTTTTTTTTTTTGTTTGTTTGTTTTTTTTTAACTTAGACGTTTTAAACAATATTACCTGCAAGACCAAAATAAGTAAGATCTCTCTCTTGCAGCTGGCATGCAATAGAAATCATAGATTCTGATTTAATCTGTTCTTCCAACTTGCCTGATTCTAGCTAATCAAGTAGAAAAAACCCATTAATAATAAAAAATTTGCAGCTAGAGCATCCATCCTTCCAACTTACTATTGTCTCTCTTCCTAAAACAGTCCCTTATTTATTCCAGTGTATACCTTACAGTTTGAAGGAAAAGATATTAATTGTTCCTGGATCCGAAGGAAAATATATTGTACATTGACAAACCCTTTGCCAGCAGGGACAAATTCAGATTGCACATTAACCCTAGGCCTGCAAAACACTGTTTAAAAAAAGGGATGTAATGTTCTTCATGTGTAAAAAACACCCTATTCTTCAAACTGAATCACATTTATTTTCACAGACGGGTCAATATTTTATCTTGATTTGCCATATTTAGTGTTCCCAGAATTAAAGTGGGTAAAATAGAAAATCTCCTAATTGTCACAGATTCTGTATGAAGCCACAATGGCTGTGTGTCACCTTGATAAGCAGCTTATCCAGTACAAGAGACCTGCGTTCACAAATTAATGTAAATTATGTGAAAGCACCAAGGAGTGGAACACAGGGCTATTATTCGCTGAAATGAGTGACTCACAGTATTGCCGCTGGAGTAGAGCTCAGAAAAAACTCCCTACTCTTCAAAATCTCAGCTTTGGTTTCATTTTACAAGATACTGTAATTCCATTTTCTAAAGAAAGTAGATTTGGCCTTCAATTCATTGGTCTCACCATATTAAAAATGGATCAAATACAATTTAAATTAATATTTTATTCCCTTTTTTTTCCCCATGGCCTTTCCTTTCTGGAGGTAGCAGCACTCGGGTGTCGCTCGCGGCCGCAGTGCCCTGTGACCCACAGTGACCCATCCCAGCTGCAGGAGCAGCCTCATGGGCTGCCAGAGCTCCTGCTGGCTCTGAGCGCTGTGGGAAGGGCCCCACACCCATTTTGTAATTCTGTGGCACAACACGTGTGGGTTTGCCCTGATGTCATCTTGCCTGGCGGGTACAGTTTGCTGTGGGCTCCCTGCCCTGAGGAATACACAGTCCCCAGCCCTCGAGGCATCTTACAGGTTTTTGGGCCAGCCTCCTTCACCCCAGTGCATGACAGAATGAGTATCCAGATGAGCTCAGCCAGGCGCTTCCCAGCACTGCGAAGGACATTATGCACTAAGCACCAAGCTGCATATTGGAAAAACTCTTCCAAGCACCAGGCCTCCAGCCAGCCAGGTGTGAAATCCAGAGAGCTACATGAACCGAGGCTTCTTGTGTTGAACCCTGTACTAATTCCACATGGTACATAATTCCTGCCTCCCACACTCCCCTCCCCAGATTAATTTTGCCTTTTCCCCTGAGTTATAAACAGCAAGAAAATGCTCTGGTCACAGTAATGTCATGTTTTGTAAATGTCCTGTTATTCATGTTCCACTGTCACTTATTAAAATTGAAATGCCTTGGAGCTTCACGAATGTACGCAGCACTCAGAAGCTGCAGGCGGTTTTCTGCAGCTCTTCTGTTTAGAAATTCCCTAACAGCTGGCAAAATCCCACCTTGAGCATGGTGTTCTTTGGGCCCCTCACTTCAGAAAGGACATTTACGCTGTTCTGAGTCCAGAGAAGAGCAATGAAGCTGGGGAAGAGTCTGGAGCACAAGTCCTATGAGGAGTGGCTGGGGAAGCTGGGGGTTGTTTATCCTGGAGAAAAGGAGGATCAGGGGACCTTATTGACCTCTATAACTACCTGAAAGGAGGCTGTAGTGACATGGGTGTCTGGCTCTTCTGTCATGTCTCATGTGGAAGGACAAAGGAAAATGGCCATAACTTATGTCAGGGAAGATTCAGATTAGATATTAAGAAAAAATACTCACTGAAGGAGCAGTCAGGCCTTGGAATAAGTTGCCTAGGGAGATGGAGGAGTCACTGTCTCTGGAATGGAAGAGGCATCTGGATGTGGCACTTGGAGATACAGTTTAGAGGTGGCTGTGGTGGTGTTGGGTTGACAGTTGGACTGGAGGATCTTGAAGGTTTCTTCCAACCTTGATGATTCCATGAAAGCCACACTTTTTTCTTTCAAGCTGGAGAAAGAATTTAACTGCAAATGAGGTAGTGTTTATTAAGCATGATTTGTCATGCTCTTGTGAAAAAAACCCAAGTTCTACATCAGCAAAAATTTAAAATCTATCTGTATATGTAGCTTCCGCCCTCAATAAGAAACATTTTTATGTTCCTCTCAGTCTTAAATGCTTCTGCCCTTATTTTAGGATTCATATCCTAAGGCTATTCACAGCTTCTGCATGGAGTAGCTGTAGATCAGCCTCTGACTTTACCTCCATTTTTTATTCCTCCAGAGCAGGCCTTGCATCTGTTCTTGCACTCAGACATGTCAATTCTGGATCAACAGGCTTTTTTTTTTGGTTAATTCTTACCAATTGCACAGTGGTTTTGTGTCTCCCCAGATCTTCCATCTGTCTCCCCTTTTAATTTCTCTGTTATCATATTTAATTTTAACTTTATATGATTCAGCCATGAAAAAGAATTTTACAGTAAAATCTATAAGACAGATATTTCACAAAATAAAAAGCTGAAATGCATTTCTGAGGAAACAAAAAAAAATTGTTCAAAGATGGTATGGTCTCTATTTAAGTTATTTGCCATTTTTAAAATGCTTTTTCCTCTGCGGCAAAAACTTCACCCACTCTTGTATTCCAGCCCACGGCCACTGTGAATAGTTTGGAGCACCCACACACATGTTCAACTTCCACAGGTCTAATCACAGAGTCCTTTTCACAGTGATTTTCAGATCAACATCGATGGAAAAAAATAATGGAAATTTTAAAATCAAGGTCAATTCAAAGTCCTGAAAATTTCCAGGTGGTTCTGTAGAAGTTGAGTCAGGCTCGACCATGAGATAAGTACTGCACCTGCCTCCCTGCCAGAAGCTGATGGGACTTTCCAGTCTTTGTGCACAAATCCCTGTGATATTGCTGCAAACAGCTGACATAATGTATCAGGCTTGTTATTTCTTTTTGATACCCTAAACTGTCTTATCTTTTTACCAATGAATGTAATTTCAGACAAATCAGTTTAAAAAGTAATGGAAGTCACTCTCTTGCACAGTGGGAGGAGAAATGAAAGATAAGATCATTTTTCTCCTATCTGTCTTTATAATGACCATGAAAAAAAAGCCTCTGAAATTAGTTGAATGAATCTTGGCACTTCTTTCTTGGCTGAGATATAATTTCATGGTTAATTATTCTGTATCTAAATTCTTTCTGGTCGCAGCTTCCGTGAACTTTTATTACTTTAGCAATATTCCTGGTTATCAAAAGCCTCAGTTTCTGTTTACCAGGGCAGCAATACCCACACTTAGGACAATGCCTTAGCTTGACTTTGGACTGTCTAAGCTCGGGGTTTCTTTAATGTGCACAACAAGTGGGGTTATATTTTTTTTCTGGTTGCATTGTAGCTCTTGAGCAGCATTAGTGCAGGAACCAATGAATTTTTGTTTCTCTTAAGGGTACAGTAACTTCAAATTAAAATCCAAGGAACAAGTTTGGGAACTGTCTGTCTCTTTGTCCACCACACTGCCAGCTGGGCTTTGCCATTCCTAAAATACCTTTTTCTCCTCTATTGGTGGAAGATGCAAATTTAAAATTTTGTGCAAAATAAAATTAAATATTTAATCTGGGACAATGAAAGTGTGGGATTTCCCCTTTAATGTGTTTCAGATATATACTATTTGCAGTGGTATTTTTTTTTAAATAAAAGCGCTTGGTAGACCTGTGATTTTGAGCTATGTGTCTCTAAAACACTGCAAGGAGAAACATATTTTCAGGTGAGTACTAATGAATAGATGTCAAAACCAACTTCCCACAACAGCTAACAATACAAATGCTCCCCACCCCAGACTGGTTTTGCTTTTGAACTAAAGATCAATGAACAAGAAATAAAATTTTAAAGTCCAGTAATTTTCCCCTTGCCTCACTCAGAAGTGCTTTTTCTCCTTGGCATTACTATTGACTGGGTTGTTTCAATGGGGAAAAAACCAATTCTCACAGTGGAGACAATAATGTTGAGTAGCTGGGACACGATCTTGCTCTTGAGTGTTGCTCAGGAAGGGCTCTTACTGGTTTCAGGTGGATTCAGTTCATGGCTGAATGTGGATGTGGCTGCAGGCACTCCTTGACCTTCGGATGGCTTTCCTGCAGCTGCTGTCTGACAGCTTTTTTGCATTTACAAGGAGCACAGATAAATTGTCACAGGCTGGGGTCCCCCCACTGGAGGTGGCTCCCATTTATCCATGACTTTGGAGGATGCTGAGGGCACTCCATGCACTGCAGGTTCAGAGAGTTAATGAGCTTTCTGATTAACGTGAGATTTCATGATTTACAAGAGAATTCTGTTTATCAGCACTTGTCACTGTCCCTACCGCGCACGCTCCTGCAGGCATCTGGGTAAGAGCTCCTTGGTCGCTCATCAGGCACCAGCAGAGATTGTTTTGACAACACAGCCATTCATGATGATTCCTCCAAATGGAAACATTTCACAGCAAAGTTATTCACGCTCTGGGTGAGATTTCTGAGCACAACCAGTGCACCCAGTGGATGCTGCTTGAACCACTGAGAAGCTGTTCACTGACTGACAACAGTGAGTGACTTGGGTTTGAGTGTGACACTGCAACAGGGCAGAGTAGAGGATTGAACTGGGCATTTTCCTCTCAGATGAGTTTTCTAACCATTGGGGAGCTCGCTAAAAAATATTTTCACTTTTTGGAGCTAAATTTGCTGGTTTCTAGACAGGTAGAACAGGAAGTATCTTGAAACTAATATAACTTATTTTCATGGGATGGTGTAGCCTTTGCTCATCCAGTATCTACGTCAGAAATCTGCGTTTCAGGTGATCTTTTCAGGTAGTAAGGAAACATACTGCATTGCTAATATGACTGTGACAAAGAGAGACCAAGACTGATACACTAGCCTAGGAACACAAATATTAGAGTGTACAGTAGACCAAACAAACACATGATGGGATGCACAGATGTGCTTCCTGGGGATGCACCTTCTCACCATGTTACTCCTCACCAGTCTCTGAAAAAGTTTTTCTCTTTTCTCTTTATGTGAATATGATAGCTTTTTAAAGGTAATATGGTAGACAATATGGTACTTTATAATCACAGGCATCTTCAGAGTGCAAATGGACATCAACAGCTCTGTGCTCCACACTGAAAAATAAACAGACTCCAAGAGGAGAGAGCTAGCTAAAAATAGTTATAATAACAATAAAATAGCCATAAATGAATGTTATGCAAACTAAAGGTTTCTCACTATCAAAAAGGCAAAATTCTGGAGCAGATCTGCAGAGACACTCAGACTAGAGAAAAATTGAGCAAATGTACAAAAAAAAAGCCCAGCAAAACAAGCGAATGTTAGGTTACTGAACTTCATAAAGTTAATAAACCATAGCCCTTAGTACCACAGAGCTCATCCTTTTGTTGGGTGTATTAACCTGTTTTGACCAACATGCTTTACTGTCCTTGGAAACAAGCAAAATCCTCATTATTTCTCAATGTTATTTGCTTTTTGCTCATTTTTTTCTTTTTTACTATAAGCAGTAAAAATGGGCAAATGAGTATTGCCGGCATCAGGTATAGGGATGGTGTTAAAAGTCAAGGCAATACAGAGAATGAACAATTTAAAAATGCTGTCAAGAAAAATCATTCTTAGGAAAGGAAGGATGAGTATTTAAAACTGAAACTAAAACTTTCTTTTTGACAAAGTTATATTGAAAACCGATCCTTTTTTTTTTTTTCCCCCTTACTTTCTTCTCCTCAAAGATTCCTATGCTGGGGGCCCTACTGAAAATTAACTACTGGAGAAGACTCATCTGGGCTCTTTTGGCACGGAGTGAAATGCTCCCAGTGCTGGAAGGCATTTCCCCAAGGTGAGGCTGTGCAGGAGACTTTGCCAAGGTCGATCCAAGTGAGCAGTATAGGGGTTTGCAATGTTTTCCTAACCAGAGAGTAACTTGAGGAATCCCTAAACAGCAAGGCAGACAGATGCAAAAAAGCCTTTCCATGGGTAGCACTCATGACACTTGGAAGACAGAAAATAGTATGCAGTAGAGAATGGTGGGCAATCCATAAATTTTCCTTATGTAGGGCTCCTGTGTTCAGTGTTTAAGCAGCACTAAGCTGGATGGTGGGATCAGAGCTAGAGAGTAGGTTGTTTCCAGTGCTGCAGAGTATCTGAGAGGATGCTGGCTTGCTGAGTTGCTCAGCTAGTTCTTACAAATAGGAATTATTTTCCCATGTGTGCAGATTTCAGGCTCTTCTTTCCTTTCCTCATGAACACACAGATGTACATATCATCACTGAAAGGCAACCAAGGAATGTGAGGTGAGAAAAATACAGCGATAACTTTTGGGTCTCTTCCCTTATTTTGTCAAAGGAAGAGCTCACTCAGCCAGCAAAGGGAACTGATAAACCTTTGAGCCAGCCTAATTCATTCAGCCCATCAGAAAGCAAAGAGACACACACAGCCCCATTCATCCTGGTGCCCTTGCTGTACATTAAGAAGAGATGCATTCACCCTTTCAGGGGCCCTCAGTACATCCTTTCATTTCAGACAGTGCCTCATTCACCTTCTCCTGAAGTGCTTCTTTCCAGTAACATCAATCTAGGAGGCCATCAGCCCTGCATACTTGATAATTTCCAATTAAAACAGCAACATCTGCATTGTATAGGAGGTAAAAATGCTGGAAGACTAAGGAGGCCAATTTCTAAGTTTAGCTATCAGAGGTGAATGCAACCTAATTTAAATGTGATGAAATTAGACTGTTTGCCCTAATTTTCATGCATTTAGCATTATATCAAGAATACTGATGAGGATAGAATGAACACCTGAGAGCAGCTGGCAGGCAGCGTGGTCACTGTGCTGCATCACATTCAAGGTTTGATTTCAGATGGAAAGACAGTTATAAAAATGAGGGATACAGATCCTTCCTTCAAAATCACATTGATTTTTTCTTTTACTTCTGCTAGCCTGTTCTGGGTGTGTATTGCAAAAAACTCGATACTGTTTACTGTTTTAGGGGAGAGGGTTACTCTTTGAGAGGTATTGGTGGGAAAATTGGGATGTGGGGGACTGTTTGCTTGCATTTTACTTTTTAATTAAATGGAGGTAGGAAGAGGAAAGCATTGCTCCTTGAGTCAGTCCCTAAGTAGCAAAGACACTACTACTTCCACCTATTGGTAGAAAAGTAAAAATTATTTTACTTACTTTCCAAAGACAGGAATTACAAGAATTTCTAGTGCCATCTATGAGTGAACACAGAGAATTGCCAGTATTGCTATCCCTTTATTTTACACACATACACCCACCCACCCACACACACACACATGCATATAAAATACAGAAATGCACATTGCTCATCTTGCCTTCTCCAAGTCCACGCAAGATCTTTGTGAATAAAATCCTTTTGCAGCTATTTAACAAATACACTCAAATAAATCCAGTTGGAGTTAGCAAAACTTTAAAACTCATCCCCATAGTATGAGTTACCTTCCAAACCAGCTGACATTCAATCTGACATCACAATGCAAAGTTCTTAAAGGAAAGCCCAAAGTAGACACCTGAGCTCAAGTCTCTAAACTTCCTAAATGACAGCGACCCAGGGCCAAAATCCGTGTTTGACCCAAACCACACTGAAGAGGAACATCTTCCTACCAGCCCTGCTATAGTTCAGGTTCTTTGAAATACATCCTAATTCAAAACCAGCTGAAAACAGCAAGATTCAAAATCCACTTGCTGTCCTCCAATTATCCCCAAAAAGACAAGCACAGTCCACCTGGAATTCCCCCCTGGATCTTACTGGGAATCAATTTAAAACCTCAGAATGATAATTATCTTTTTTAGATACTCTATAGGTTGAATTTAAAATGCTTTTGAATACTCATCATTAGAGACTGTCAGAATCAGGGATGTGGGAAATCACATATTGTAATATTTCCTTTTTTGAGGTTCCCAAAAGTATCAATATTAAAAAGTGCAACTTATGCCTTGGAGACACTTTCTATTTTATTTCTCCTCACCCGTATCTCAGTCTGTTTCCTGGGTTTTTCTCTCCAAAGAGGACAGTAGCAAAGAGAAGTGGCAATCCAGTAAAAGAAGACTTGTTATACTGGGTCCCATGAGAGAAAAACAGTGAGAAAAGGACTACAACATGTCTTGAAAAACACATTACTTTCCCCTTGGGAGAAAGTTAGGAGTTCACATTAAGGCAGTATTCATTTGCAGAACTTTCTTAACACTAATTTGCAAGAGAAAGTATTGCAAATGTTGTCATAAAAAGTGAAACACCAAGAAAATATTTCCTGGTATTTTTTTCTACTATTGTTAAAAAAGAAACAAACAAATAAACCCCAAGCAGGACAACAACAACAACAACAACAAAACCAACACCCAAAGTGCCAGAGCCAGCAGTGTTCCCCAGGCTGGGTGCAGTGGCACCCAGGCAGGTGTGTAGTGGCTGTGGAAGGTGTGCCTGGGAACAGGAGTGATCCTGCAGGGCACGGATGTCACTGCAGGCAGGGCACAGAGCCCCTCACCCAGCAGCGTGTGTCAGACCAGCTCAGTGCTGCCAGCTCTCTGCAGGGATGCTGCTCCTGCAGCAGCACAGGCACTGGGGACAGTTTCACTGCCACATTTCAAATCCACTGTTCCCCTGGGTCAAGTGAGAACAGCCAGCCAGGCCAAGTGATGCCCTGGGTTTGCACATGGACACAGACAGCAGCATCTCATTACATGCTGGAGAGATGTACACAGACGTAAAAATTGTGAGGTCCTCTCTGGCTATGAAGTTATTTTTAGTTTTAGGGGAAGGTTCAAAGAAAAACCTTGTGGGGTATGACACAATTTCTATGTTAAACTCTAAAGTGTATTATTTGCTTTGTGCTTCTTTCAGTTCCTCTTGAAAGCAGAGGTCAAAGTAGACTTTCATTAGCTGGGGACTTGCATTTTCTTGATATCGGGCTCATGGTAAAAATGCAGCTAAATATGGAGTACCAAAGGAGCACTTAAACCAAAAAATATCTCCCAGAATCCCAGCAAGCAGTGTACATAACAGTGCATTTCTCATCACTGGGGGGCATCAATGGAAAATGTGAGGGGACTAGAGGGGGATGTTACATCCATTGTATTTTCACCTAAGTCTTTTCCTCTGAATAAGAACATTTCTTATTAATTTAAAAATGACATCTGATTTCAGTCTGACCTGACTGAACTAGGGAGCATTTACCAGAATCAAGAACAAAGGAGAGATAAAACTCTAACTACAGAATTTTCAAGTTAATACATTTTAGTTCAGAGAATGGGGATGTACAAAACCAAAAAGATATGCATTTTGTTTTCAGTAGCCAAATGTCAGCAAATTACTAAGAGGGGCATGGTACAGCAGAGTCCTGGACTCTGAGACCCTTGTTTCAAAGCAGGTGTAACACAGGTGAGTAAGGCTGTACTTTGTAAGGGCTCTACATGGGGTTCTGGCACGGCCCTGTGAAACACACCCTGTCCTACTCTGATCTTTTCCTTGTCCTTTTAATCCTTCAAATTTCTGTGATGTGTGTCCAGAGTGTATGCACCTAGATTTTGTCTTTATTCCATCTCATGGAAGATCAGTTGGGAAAGCACGCCAGTACTTCTGTTAGGGGTTTCTACACATGCCCTAAGGCAAAAAATAAAAGTTCTTCTAACTAATCCATGTGTGTCAGTAATTAAAATATAACTGCAGATAAGTATTTCCCCCACACAGAGACACTATTGCATGCCTTATCTTTTTCTAAGCCATTTATTACAAGACAGCAAAAAATTTGATTTCCTTAGCCAGGATTTATCTATTTTCACACCTCAAGAGTCTGTGTAGATACACAGTGAGAAGCAATGGCACAACTGCTTGTAAATTTATCACAGGATGTGTTACTGCAATTTCAGCACATTTCCAAGCAGTAATGATAAGTAGGTTCTTAACAAAGGTCTTTTATCTGGTCTGGTTGCCTGAGGAATTACCTTTCATTCTGTAAGATACTACCATGAAAAAGACAAGGTCTGGTCCCTCAAGTGGAAGAGAACAAGAGTTTCAATTTTCTAATGTGCATTATTAGCCTAACTTTTATTTTTCCAAATGTTGATAAGACTTCGTTGAGTTTTGGGGTTTTGGTTGGGTTGGTTTTTCTGGTTGGGTTTTTTTTGGGGTTTTTTTTGGGGTTTTTTTTTGTGGGTTTTTTT
>VXAC01001935.1:1109744-1248506 GCA_013399225.1 Rhipidura dahli
TTTTTTTTTTGTTTTTTTTTTTTTTTTTTTTTTTTTTTTTTGGTGGGGTTTGGTTTGGAAATGTGTTTTATTTTGCCTTGGTGTTGGGATTTTTTGGGAGCTTAGGATAAGAAGAAAGGATGCACATACTTTGGTGTTGACAGGAATTTGGCTATGTGGTAATTTCATGTTATAGTTTACATTAAGCTATTTGTGTGCATATTAAACTGCATAAATAAAACCAATGACAAAACAGTTGATTAAACAAAACAAAAAAAATAAAAAACAAAATTGAAAAAAGCCAGGAGAGACCTTCAGAAAATACATTTTCAGGCAGTGGGCAGTGACTACCATGCACTTTTCTTCATGGGAAATGAGCCCAGAAGATGCCCTTTGGTTTTGTCCTTGAAAGTAGTGAGTCAAGGGAAGAAAATTTCAATTAACTAGAAAGCAGAAAGACAAGTTTTCAAAAAATTCTTCTGAGAGTTATGAAAATAGATCTTTCTTTTTTTCTTCTTTATTACTACACACTTTGTTATTGATGTAGACTTATAACAAAATTGAACAGAAATACAAATCTCTGCTGAAAGATCCCAGAAATACAGAGCAAATAATTATCACCTTTAACCAAAAACAAAGATGTTAGGGGCAAGATGTTAGTTTGTTTTGGCTTTCTCAACAAAAATATTATAGTCCTTTCATATTTTCACCTGGGAATAAAATTTTTAAACATATGTTCTGAAAATGCATCCAAAAAAGTAATACAATAACCCCCAAACTTCACAGAGCAGGTTTAATTCAAAAGGCCTTCTTTGGACTCAAACTGGTGAGCTTTACCCCCCCCCCCCACCTTATTTTAAAGTAAAAAACCCCAAACAAACAAAAAGAAGATGCAAGAAAAATGTTTTCCTCCTACCTTTTGGTTTAGATATCAATTTCATCCCCCATTCCACTCAAGTTCCTTGATCAGCTCTACTTTTGACCTTTTATTTTTAAAACAAAGGGGAAAAGAAGAAGAGAACTTGAAAATTCATGCAAAATAAGGCTGCCTAATTTACTAATGCAAACATCCATATTCAGAATCCTGGAACTGACCAGCATATCAATTTGTTCCTGACATTGAAATGAGAATGTGAAAGAAGGGTGCCTCCCCCACTTGCTCGAGATTCCAATGTGTCACACCTCTGCACACGTCCTTCTCCTGCTGGGGCTGAGAAGGATGAGCCAGAGTAGTCCCATGAGTCAGAGTCTTCCCCAGAGAGCCTTCAACCACAGCCTTGTAAAGTGTTAATCACACTGAGTTGTTGCCTTCAGCCATGAATGGTCACAGAGCAAGCCATTCTTTTCGTGTTTTAGGAAATCCACCTTTCTCATCCTCAGGGGAGTCAGGTTTGGGGGGGGAGTTCGACCAACCTGTACCAGTGTCTCCCCAGTTTCATATCCCTGACTGTGCAGCTGTTTTGGCCCAGTCTCCTCCCATGGCAGAGAGCCCTGCAGCTGCTCTTGGCATGGGTTGATAACCTGGTGAACCACTGGTGCCTGGGCTGAGAGCCTGCTGGTTCTGCTGTGGTGTTTCCATGTGGTGTTTCCATGGCCCAAAGCAGTTTGTGTGGCAAGGGCTGAGCACAGCAGTGGGGTACTCATGGGAGTACAGCTCACTGCCATGCCTGTGCCATGAAAATCCCTAAGAGTTAAGGTCCTTACACACATCTGTGAATGGACTCATGACAGAAACAGATGAAAGAAAATCTTGCTGGTATAAATCAGAATTATCTTATTGTTTTCACCAATGTAGAGTTAATAATAATCATTTGCACTAGTTGCAAAACTGGCCTCTCGTGTAATTGATGACACAACACCACTGCTGGGGAGGAAAAACAGAAATGTCCTTCCACTTCTTTAGGGAGAAACTCCATTCTTTAAAATGCTCAACAGATAGAGGTGACTCCTAGGAAGCCAACATGCCTCATGTTCAAAGATCTCAGCTATTCTGCTGGTAGGTGATTGTTTCCTTTCAGCTTCAGCTGTCAGTTCTAATGCTGAGTAGGCTTGCATCACTTACTTTCCACGGGTATAAGGAATGGGATGTTTTGCACAGGTCTGCACTGCTTTTTGCTACAAGCTCTCCAGTAATTCTCAAGGTACACTGAATTTAAAAAGCTTCTCTACATCTAAGGGCTGGGAGTGTGTTGCTCTTTGAAACAGGTTTGGCTTATTCCCAAGGCTGGTGCAATTGAAACAACAGAACCAGCAGCAAATAGCTACATCCAGCTCAATTTGTTGTATATTAAAAGTTTGCTTGTTATTTTCTCCCTGCAAACATATTCCAAACAGTTAAATAAAAGATTTCAGGAAATAGGCCTTTTTACTGCTCGTAAAGCACATAAAAGTTGGAGTTGGATCAGTTTGCTGTGAATATCACCTCCAAGGGCTATGGGAGCTGATTTTAAGAGATGTCTGGCACTCCTGCAACAGAAACCAATGCTAGGATGACTTCTTGGAGTCACCATCCTCAAATGTTTCCTCTCCACAACCCTTTACTGTGACAAAACAGACAGCAAATCCTTTCATTTCAGCAACTTCTGGCTTCAGCACTGCTACCTCAGCAGGATGTGAAGACAAGATAAAAAAGCCAGCAGTGACTTTGCCTGTAGATGGGTCAGAGAAATTTTTCATGAAAACGACTTTCATTTCATCCCTAAGATGAAGTTCAATGACTGCAGCATGGTCAGGTCCCATGCTCTTACATGTGTAAGTAAACAGCTCAATATACAGCTGAGAAAATCTGTGGGTTTTTTCCTTTTGTGGGTTTGGTTGGGTTTTTTTCTTTTTTTTTTTTTTTTTGGTTGGGGCAGGCTTTTTTCTTTGGTTTTTTGGTTTTTTTTTTTCCCTTTTACTTATTTTATACTATGGGTTTAGCTGAAAAAGGACTTGTGTGTCTTTGCCTACACATGGCACTGGTTTGGGCTGCTGCTCCAAATACTGTACGTTTTCCCTGTGATTTAATCCTCATGAGGGGCAGCCAAATAGTATTTCAAATTTAGACTTTATAAGACCTGCCACCACGTTTTTCTGGCCCATCCAGAAAACTTAGGGCACAGCAACCAGCACTGCACTGAAGTAATAGAGCAGCACAGGACTGGCCCAGCCTTTCTCAAAGCAGCACAATACAGACCACAGAACTTACTAGAAAAGCCATGTTTCAACAGAGGTGAGTTTCAGAAAACAAGGCTCAGATTAGATTAGCAAATGCCCAGCTCTCAATAGCTGAAGGTGAAATGCTCTGGGGGATGGCCCTGGGGGATGAGCTGCTGTGAGCAGCCCTGATGAGCGGCCCCAGGAGAGAGGGGAAGGTTTTATGGGTACAAAAATGGTGGTGCAGAGGGGTGAGCAATGCCTGCCTCCTGCCAAACTCCAGCAGGCAGCTTCCCATGATCCAGAAGGCAGCTGTTGGGGGATTTCAGGGCATCTGCAGGACAAGTGCCCTGTGCCCAGCACTTCATATTCATGGCATAGAATGGACAGGCTGCCCACTGTTTTCTGCCTGAGCCCTCTGAGGATAGCTGACTGCATCAGAAGGGACACAGATCATTTCCACCGGGCCAGCTGGGAGCAGCCGTGTGTGCTTGGACAGGGATTTCAGATACATGCTGCAGCAAGAATGACCTTGCCTGCTGTGCTGTGCAACATGTGGGAGCAATCTCTGAAGAGCCCATCTGTAAAAGTGTCAGCCTGTAGCAGCCTCCCACTCCTCCATGGCGCAACAGAACCATGGTGAGGATGGCCATGAGCCCAGGACAGCATGCATTCAGTGAGTGTGTCCGTACATCTTGCTTTGGTCAGAAAGGGTGTTTGCTTTGTACCAAACTGCTTTGTAACAATAACTTGTACAGGCTCAACCCACCTGTGCTGAAAGGGATCTGGGAACATGGAGATAAAGCTGAAAGGTCTCTTCTCAAAGACATGGTATCTAAAGAATGACAAAAGTGTTTTTCTGGATCAGTGGAGTGGAGGTCATAGACTGGAGGGTTTCCCGTCTTCAAAGTCTTCTCAGCCCACCAAAGAGGAGCATTTTTATACCTGTATCCAAAAACAAACAACAAAGCTGAGGAATCATGACCTGAATGGATAGACATGTTGCCAGTATTTTCCCTACATTATTAAGTGGCCAAAAAAATTGCTCCCTATCCATTTCTAGATGTAGATAGGAAGCATGGTTCTGTCAGTGAACTCATTACCAAAAGAATAATTCCTTGTATTACACGACTATCTTGCAGATATCTCTGCTAAAATCCTTTGTCATGTTTGTTTAAGCATTCATTGCTAGCTCCCAGTTTGAGAACCACAGTAAGCTGCACAGTTACTAATTAATCAATATAAACAAACTGCTGTGTCTTGAGTCCCTTAAGAGGAACAGAGGAAAAGAGACAGCAGCTATTTTTGCATCACAGTGACTCAGGGATACTGCTCTACGTGCTGAGCAGTTTGTATTTTCCAGAGAACATCCACACCTTTTCATTTCAACAGTAAACTCCAGAGAAGTGCTCCTTCAGCTGAGCACACACTCCACAAATTTCTCATGTAAACCTGAGAGAGGATATCTAAGAGTCACTCACCTAAAATGTGCCTTGAATACCTGAAAAAGAGAGGTTTTGATGTGTGTCAAAATACAAGCTGTTCAGCCAGGAATTGTCAAAGTGAGAGCTTAGCTCTTACACGTTTAGCACTTCCACCTGGAAAAAGAAACATTGAAAGAAATTTGCAGACCACCAGAAACATGGGAAAAAAGCCTCCCAGCCAGTGTGGACAACCTGCAGTGGCTCAAGGAAAAGAGAGATAACTTTTTTTGAAGAAAAGGCTTCGTGTGTCAGGAAGAGAATAAATTTGGACAGTGCAGGGACAACAATACTGCTGTGACTTCCAAAATTTAGGGAAATTCTGCAGGGGAGGCAAGCAGCAGAGGGCAGGGCAGGAGCCACACACCTGCACGATGTATCTCTTTGCTGAGGAGGACCCTGGAGGGACTGCAGCCCATGAAGGACCCACAGCAGGATGAGGACAAGTGGGTGGGATGGATCAGCAGAGAAAAACCTGCTGTGCACCAGCCCAGCCTCATGTGCCACCTGTCACCTCACCCAAAGGGACAGGGAGGGACTGAGTGCAACATGCAGGGAAGTGGGGACCAGGAAAGGTGGAGATGTGTTGGACTGAAGATCAGTTTGGGGGAAGAGGGAGAAAGACATTTCCCTCAGGGCTTGTTTTATCCATCAGCCACTTATTTTTCTCCTCAATAGCCAAAGTAATTATTAAAAGCTTCTGTTAATCGGAAATTAATTGAATTGAATTAAATTAAATTAAAATTCCTGAGTCAAGACTGCTTTGCAGTGACAAGAGGTATTAACTTGGCATTTTCCCTCAGCTCTGGGCTGCTTTTTTCCTTTTTTCTTTTTTATTTGCTATCAGCACAATGTGCTGATAGGTGGATATTCCTTCTTTAGGATAGGGACACATGCAGCACATGATGCTTGTGGAAGGGGACTGCAGGGCAGGGATGATGTTGGCCCTTCCTGGCCATCACATCTGAGGACACACTGCCCTTTCCCTGCCACAGTGCAGACCATAGTGGCAAAAGCAGATGAGCTCTATCCTGTTTCTGAAAACGGAGTGTGAAAGGAGGCTGCCACCCTCGTTACTTTGTACAGCCTTGCACCTGGCTGGGGGCAGACAGGGACTGACCTGTGCACACTCACCATCCTGTCTGGCTGCACCACCCACACCTGGGGTGTGTGTATTTGGGAAACCCAGCTCCCTGCAGAGGCAATAATGAGCCTTGCAGTCACAGCAGGAGGCTGGGTGCCTGCACAGCACTGAGACCCTTTGCAGCCCACCAGGAGCAGCACTGCTGTAGCGCTGCAGGTGACAAACCCAGCCACCACCCCAGGCCCAGAGGGACATCTGCCCCTTGCAAGAAACTGTTCCCAGAGAAAACACTAACCTCTCATATCTATAAATCATCATAGCTCAGGAGAAACCAAGGCCTGCATAACAAAAGGATTACAGAGCGTTCCTTATGAGGTCAGGAAAGTCCAGAGCATTTCAATCAGCTCTTTGATATTTGCAATCTAGGCAAAGTCCCAGGTCACTGGTTTAAGGATTAGAAAAAATAACAGAAATATTTCTTAAAACTGGTTTTGAAATCTGCAAGTGTTTTATGCAACAGGGAGACCAGGGTCCAGGACCAAGGCAGTGCCAGCAGCCTGTTCAGCAGCACAGGAGATGGTGTCCACTCAAGAAATATTTGTATCTTTTGGGTGGGACCAGGGTTCCTGGATACAGAAGATAACAGAGCTGTGTGAGGCCCTCATGGTTTGTCATTAATACCTAAACACTGGCTTAAAAATAAAGCTGTATTGGTCTCAAACATTACATGAGTGCTTAAAATAAAAGCAGACAGGAACACAGAGAGGTCCATAAACAGTTCTCCATTGTTTGAAATCGAGTCCCATTCCAAGATTTACTGATGACACTGAGCTCTTTTGGGTGCATTCCAGAGGAAACTGAAGAAAGATGGAAAACCAGAGAAAATGATGTCACATTAAAGATATGCAATTTGAACTGCTTTCAAATTATACTAGGTACGGAACTGAGTACATCAATTCAGAAGAGACACATCTGTATTTTAATAAAAAATTTATTAACAATCTCTGGACAATCTGTCGGTGGCAAAAAAACAAACAAAAAAATCCAAAAGGAAACAAAATGTTACAGAAGATGGAATGGCTTTCAACCAGCTCATCAGGCAAGTGAGCAAGTATCCCTCTAATCATTCAAATTCTGTTTGTTTTCTTTAGAGCAATATAGCTAAAGCAGAATTTGGAGGTATCACAAGATAAGTGTGTGAGTCTTGCAAGAAGTTGAGCTGATTTAAACCATCTTTTTAAATAGGCTACTCCAGGACCTATTAAACGTGGCCTAAAGTGCTGACCATATATTCCAAGCCTTGCTTGGAAGTGGTAGTGGTCAGCACACAATGAGAGATTTTTAAAGAAATCAAATTATATGAGTAGTTGCAGCAAACTTTACATCCCCACCCAGCAAAGCATGGAAATGCAGTTCTCTGTGTTTCCAGAGAAATGTAAGGCATCAGGGCTGCCTCAAAAGTTTCTAATGCTAAGCTCTGCCAGACTCAGGAAGATTCAGAGCGCCCAAGATGCTTTTAGAGAGAAATTTAGTTTGTCATCCCTCACCCACAGAGGTAAAGGCCATGGGGAAGGTTCAGCCATCTGCCTGGTGAAGTCCTCAGGTCATCAGGGATGTAGCAAAGGCTCTCAGGGAGGAATCCTCTCCAGGATGGGTTCCATTTAATTTCTGCATGAATGACTGGAAAAGATGAATAACGTGCTCACAGCATTCACAGATGCTGATTAACTATGCAATGAAGCAAAGAGCTAACATGCAGCTGAAAGGCAGTAAAAAAATTAAGTACTGGTGTGTGAGGCATACACACAGAGTCAACACACACAAATTTATAAGAGTGTGCACACCATCTCCAAGCATAGAGAAGGAAATTATTTTCTGAGTTACTGTTATTATTGACATTAGACTCTCTCTGTTGAATGGCTGAATGAAAACACTTTTCTATCAAATACAACTATCTAATACCTTTTGCTGCTCTGGGCAATACTGTTGATCTAGCTCTTTGCTTCCACAAAGGTGATTTTAGTCCAGATTCCTGATAAATTTTTTTCTACATATCTTCTGTTTTATCTCTTGTATATATCTCTATTGTAAAAGCAGCACATGGAAGCATTTCGGGTAAAGTCCAAAAGGGAAAGGGTAAAAGTACAAATTAAAACCTATTATTTTTACCTGAGAAATCAAAACTTTGGTTGAGATATGTCCTGGACATGACCTTGTGGTCAGAGGAGGCAGCAAAAGGGTGTGATTCCTGCAGGTGAACAGCACTTGCAGTGACTGTTGGAGTTGGGTCTCTTTGCCAGACTAACACACCAAATATTCTGACTGGATTCCAGATGGGGCTGGATGTGATAGCAGGGGAATGGCAGCCAAGGTATGAACACCTTCCCACCTGTTTAAGGCTGGCAGGATAGTTCTTTTCTTTGCAATTACTCCGTGACCTGTGAAAGAGAAGTTTTTCATTTTTCACTTCTGAACACTGGGAGTCAGGGCTGCTTGCAGTCAGTGCAAGGTCAAGCCACTGAATTATTGCTCATTTTCCATTTTTTCCTTTGTTCCCATTGTTTTCCTCTGGAAAAACAGCTCTGCCCCTTTCCATATACTACTTGAAAAACCCGGGTTTGATCAGCTCTGCCAGGTATGTCTGCACATGCACAAGGATGATGATGTGAGGCAACAGGGCCACCTGCAAGCAGCAGGGAGAAGTACCAGGAACATTGATCTGTGCTGAGCACTCTCACTGACCACACATTTTACACTGTGATGCACTGGGCCAGGGAGGCCTCAGTGAGCTGAAAACATCTCACTGGTTTGAGCGGGGACAGATTTTTAGCTCTTGAATATTAAGGCTAACTGTCTGGGGCTGGAGGTTCTGTTTTCCTTTTTCACATACACCAATCTGAAGAGAAAAGGCTCTTCAGGGAAAACCAGCAACCCTCACACGCATGCACACATTCAGAATGGGTTGGACATGTTGCTTCAATGGGTTTATTTTCTTTGAACCTCCCTGCTGACAAACCCAGCCATGGATTCTAGGTTAGAATTGCCCTGCAAAAGTCATGTCCCAGTTTACTTGGGGCAAACTAATCATAGTCCTGCTAGGGCTGGGGCAGAAGCTTCTAGTAGCAGTAAGTGTGCTGCTGACCTCCTGCTTCTGCTCTGCTCCTCATCCGGGACATCCCCCAAGTGACCTCTGGTGCATCACAGGAAATGTAGGAACAGAAGATGCAGCTCTGCAATAGCCAGGTGACAAAGCCAGCTGATGTTGTACCCAGGGCAGCAGGTCAGATGGACTGGGAATAAAATGATACTGGTTTTGCTGATGTGGCCTGCCTGGAGTTGTTTAGCATACTGGGTGGCCTATAGCATGTCCTTTCTACATCACAAGCCGGCTGTGCTATAAAGGCAAAGAAGAGCCTGCAATTTCCCTGGCATCACTGCCACAGAAAAACCTCTTGTCCTGCTGAAGTCAGGTTTTTCTTAAATGGCATGTACAGCTTTCCAAGAAAGCCTGACAATCTGACTGTAAGAAGCAGAATAAGTGTGTCTTTGTTAGCTTGTTTTCAAGGAGTCACAGCAACAGAAAGACGTCAGCACGACACTCTTGTAACTCCTTGGGTGTCAAATCAAGACTCTTTCAGAAGGCAACATAGAATTACAAACCACCCTCCACAAGCAAAGAGAGCTTTGATAGATCTGTGTCTCTCCAATAGTTTCAGACTGTGGCAGGCAAAATCCCCAACCTTTGCTCTGATAACAGGTGTAATTGCAGGAAAACCTTTGTGTGTATCCATATTCAAGACTTGGCCTTTCTGGCTGCTGGTGAAAGAACAGACACAAGGTGAATGAATGGGCAGAAACTTTGGGGAAACTCCACCTCAGCCACGAGGAGCCAGAGATCTCCATTCCTGCCCACCTGCCTTCCCCTCACACCCAGCCAGGTGTCCAAGGGCCTCTGTGTCCAGGTTTCAGGCACTGCTGCCCACTGACCTTGCTCCTTTACTGGGGTTATCCAGCACACCTTCAGCAGAGCAGGACATGTCCCTCAGCCCTTCCACCAGCATCTATAGCATGGCACCTCCCTGCAAGGCTGGAGAACCTCCCTGCAAGGCTGGCACCTCCCTGCAAGGCTGGTGTGCTGCTGTGACAGACACTGAGCAGCTGCCTGCTCTGAGAGAAAGGAGGGTGGTGTGTTTGAACAGATTTAAACCCAAGCACTCGAGCTGAAGTCCAGTAGCTCATTTATGATACAATGCCAAGATGTCTCACAGGGATTCATGCTCCACTCTCCTCTGCCCCAGCCCACAATACAGGGCAGTCTCTCCTGGTGCAGACAGAGTTTGACTGTGGCAGCTGCAGTGTTGCAGGGCATCCCTGACCACAAGGGTTTGGTTTTGTCTTGCCACATAGAAAACAGCAGTCCAGGAGCAGTATCTCTTACGACAACTGAAAAAAGCAGCAGTGATATTTGTGAATAAAACCACTGAAAGAGAAGCATTTCATGGCTAATTTGTAACACAAACAAAGGCTTATCTGCTTTAGAGTTTATAGGTCTCAACCACTGCTTGAACTCTGCATGGACCTGGGACATGTACAGGACCCCAGCAATGTGGTGATTCCCTTGATGCCTTTTCCTGGTCTTAAAATCAAGAGTCAAACACAATTAGAAGGGAAAAAGGGATTTTACCTCGGTATTTATTTTAAGGATCCTTAGGTGCACTGCATCCAGGTCGAATGCACCTCCACACTGCAATGCACCACACAGTAGATCTGGTATAACATTATAGGTGTTACGAATGAGCATATCTGTCAAAAATTCCCCAATGAGAGGCTCGAGTCAGCCCCCCTCCCCAAGGAACCTTCCCCTGGATGATTCTATCTTAGTTTACAAAATGTGCTCTGGAGAGGACCTTGTGGTCTGGGGCACACTGATCCCTAACTACAAAGCTTCTAAGATGTTTTAGTCTCCTAGCTTGACAAACAAGTTCCAGAATTTAGGCTAAAAACCCACGAAGAATACAGAAGTTATAAAAAGGTATAAAATGTATAAAAGAAAAGGCAAAAAATCACCATGACATCACCCTAGCTCTCATAGCTGTGACATGCCACATTTGCATCTTTCTTTCTATGGGGGTGATTACAATCCATGCAACTCATTTGCATTAGCCCCATCAGGCTGTATTGAACTTGGTGAACTAAATAGCAAATCCAGCTCGTGCAATTCTGCTTGCCTGAAAGAAATAAAGCTGAATGAATGGAGGAAAAAGTAATCAGCTTATGTTTTTCTGATACAAAATATTTGAAGCTGATCTGAGATAACACATCAGGGTTACTACATTGGCATTGTGAATGTTGGGTATTGGGTGCCCCAGTAAAACCCTTAACAGGAAAAGTTGTGACTGCTGCTTGTTTTCAGCTGTATGGCATCCAAGGCCTGAGGGTTCCTCTGCAGCACACCCTGGACATGCTCAGGTTACTGGGAGATGCCAGAGGCAGCAGCTCCTACAGGCAAGAGACAGAAGAGAGAAGTGTGCAGCATACTTAATACAGCACATGCTGGACAACAGCTGGCCAGAAGAATCATTTTCCAGAAATAGTGGAAATAAATATTATTCTTTAGGAGGACTTGATGGGACTCATGGATACCATGCACAGTCTGGAGTCTTGCTCCTAGAGCAGGCCACAGAGTCAGGGTTCTGATCATTTGCCTGCCCCTGCTGTTGGACCAGTCTTGGGCAAATCAGTCAGCATCCATCTCTGCTGCTTCATTGTCCTACAAAACAGATGGTGACTGTACATTTTCAATGGCATTGGGAAACCGAAGGGATGTTATCATGTCTTTCTAGGACCAAAACTCAGATTAAAAAAAAATTCTCTTTAAAGATTTACTAGTGGAGGTTTTGTTCTAAGTAATGAAAAATGTCTGATCAAACATAATATTTCTCTGCAAATATCAGTGTAACGAGCTAAAGAGAGCATGGAGTGAAACTGCTCATTTTTTGAGATTCTGCCTTCTTGTGGAGCAAGTGACTCTGAAGACTGCTTAATTTCAATTTTCCCATAATTAAAAGCATATTCAAATAAAGACCAGGACACATACATCTTTGCACTTGCAAATCTGTACAAGTTATGTGCAAATGTGACACACACAGACCTGTGCTATTATTTGAGCTGTGAGTCACAGAAGAAAGGAATATAACAGCCAGCACAAGGACAGCTGAATGAATTTTCATCCACCTCCCTGATAATGCGACAAACTGTCAGCAGAGCTTCCTGCTGTTGCCCAAGAAAGCTCCTATGACCCATCAGAGCATTAGAAACCCCTGGCACAGCCCCTGCCAGGTCTCAGTGTAGGCACTGCCAGCCCTTGGTCGTGCTTGATGAAGGCAGCTTGCACATGAAGCGTGGGCTTCATCAGATGATCACTGAAACCAAATTTGCTCCTTGGAAAACATGCACACATTCCCACAGTCCCAGGAAACAGTGGGCTGCCAAAACAGATTGCCTTGGCTGACCTGGCCCAGCTTTCTCCTAGCAGAAAATACATCTTTTTGGCAACTTCTGAAAGGGTGAAAACCTTGTGGCCTGTCCCCACCTAAGTCATTGAATGGGCTTATACCTGCCCTGCCACAAATGCTCACAGGCTGAGCAGCCAAGATGCTTTTACCTGTATTCCTGCAAAAGGTGACCACAGTGTCCAGCTACACAGCCCATGTGGGAGTTCCACGAGAAACCAGTGAATCTGCTCAGTGTTTAGCTCTCTTGTCTCAAGGCTTTTTCTTGCTTCCTTGGGCATGAATCCTATCACTCTCACAGTTTTATGGGTCAGGAGGTGAGGTGCATCTGGCTGTTGGGGAATTGATAGGAGAAATGAAGGACCTTCCTGGAAGCATAGCTAAGTGCCAAGCTTTTCATGCAAAGTTGCAGCCTGAAGTATGCTAATTACACTGCCCTTATAGACACAGAGAAATCAGGCAGCAAAAAGCAATAAAGGGGTTATATGGTTAGCCAGACAGCCTTTTTAAAAAAGGGAAAAAAGTATGAAAGCCCCTGGGTTTTGTCCCAGTTTTGCCTCAGAACCATGTGGTAACCTTCCTTTCCAGAGAAGGTATTGAGCTTTGGGAGGTGGGTTCTGATGCAGGCTGTTTCACAACATCCATGATTGGTTCCCCCCTGCTCTAAAAACAGCATTAATCCATCCAGAGCAGGTGCTGTACTTGAGCCAAAATGCTGTAAAGAACCCTGTGAGGCCAGGTTCTGATGGGGACCCCAGAGTGCCTGGGAACACAGGCCCCAGCTTGTCTTTTTGAGTTCCTTCTCACCTGCAGGCAGCAGATGGGTGGTGAGGCTGGCATCTGCCATGGTCCTTGCTGTGCCTTGTCACTGGGGACATCACTAGGTGGCCCTGTTAGATTGTCTGTTTCTAATGAGCAAGTTTTTAGTCTTCAAAAAAATATTGCACTGTTAGGGATTGGTGCTTTTAAATATTTTTTTTTCTTTCCTCATTCTTTTAATAAAGGACTCTTATTTTGAGAGAAATCACTACATGAATCTGGGACCTTGCTGGGAGGTTTATTCCCAGTATTTAGACAGAAAACCTTCAAAACCTCAACTCTGGGCTCAAAGGAATGAACTTTCTTTCAAAACAGGGTTCCTTTGTACATGGTTTGAGATGACCTTTGCTCTAAAGTTAGTAAATGCATGTAAATAAAAGAAGATGGGCTTTGAGCAGCTGATAATCTGCTCTGCTTCAGTAGAAAGGTAGACCAGAGGTTTGCTACAGTTTGGCTCAGTGCCAGGAGGAGGAAAAGGACAAGGTTTTTTTTTTGAGTGGAGAGGCTGGCACATTTGCAAGGACCCCCTACAATTTACCTGGAATTGCACAAGGACAGCATATCAGCTTTGCTATCCTGTCAAGTGTTACTTTTTCTCTAAAAGGTTATTTGTGCTTCTGTGAAAGGCCATTGCTACACTGAGCTTTTCATTGCAACACTTTCCCATTAGAAAAACCAAGAGTGTTTATACAGTGAAGCTTGTAACCACTTGTACAGCTGCAGCCTGAAGGCAGCTTGGGAGTGAAAGATTTTTTAACTAGAAAAAATCCCATGATCCCGTTTCCCAGCACTAAGGAGCTGGACCGAGGCTCTGTGCTTCATTCCTTGTACAGCTGCTTGGCTACTCAGCAGGGTGAATTTTAAGGAGAGCACAGAATATCAGCACATTCTTTTGGGTCTGCTGGGAGAAAGGAGACAAAAGGTCAGAAAAGAAGAAATGATTGGTGCCTGGGAGAAATATTGGGAGCAGAGGAGGTGCTGCATGGAAAAGAGTGATGCAAGCTCTCAAAAGTTACTGATGAGTTATTTCCTGCAAGCAGCCACCTCTGCTACCAAAGAGTGGTTGGTGCTCCACCAGTTAAGGGAAGCCCAAAGACCAGTTCTGCTCTTCAGCAGCGAGATGACCCCTTTGCAGTCTGAACACCTGATAACTGCTGCAATTCCAGATTTTGCATGCTCCAGAAGACCAGCAGCCACGATGGAAGGCATGGAGATGAGAAAAACCAATCAGCAAAGAAGCCCACACCTCTTCAATTTATTCACCAAGATAAACAGAGCAAATCTTCATCCCCAGTGAGGTGTCAGAGGAGAGGGGAGGGAACAAAAAAGCACATTTGTCCAGCTGGCACATTATAGCCAAAAAATTATGCTTTTTAAAATGCTCACTGTCTTTACACAGGACCAAAAAAGCAAGGGGTGGGTTTTCTCCACTAGCATCAAGTCAGCAAACCCACCAGTGACATCTGCCAATGTCAGTGGAGGGGAATCTGTCCTGGATACTGCAGAAATGCTGGTGACTGCTCTTTGGATACCAAAACAGCATCAGCCCCAGTATGAGAACAAAGCCCAGGTTCTCAAAGCAGAACATTTCTGTTCTGAACATCCTGACTAACAAAAACAGGAAAGGTCTGGCTTAAGACCCAAAAAAAACCCCTCAATTTTTTGAAGCCATTCGACTTCCACAGCGCTGGGATTTCTCAGGGATCTTGCTGGGAGGTTGTTAGGAAGACTCATGGCACATGTAAGATTAAGCAGCCTCCAGGATCCCTTTTTTTCCTAAAGACACAGCTTCCAGCCAAGCAGAGCTCTGAGATGAGCCCATGACCACCTTGCTGATGAGAGCTGACCATTTGCAGGGCCTTCCAGGGTTTATTTGTTTGTTCTGGCCTTGCACTTGAATAAACTATGCCATCACATTAAGTGGCAGAGACTACGAAACATCTGTAAAACCCCCTGTCTGAGAATTCCCTTTGCTTACCCATTGGCCCAAAGAAGCTTTTGCAATTAGAAGTGGCAAGGCAATTTGGCACAAGAGGCATTTACCACTTAGAAATTCTCATGATTACAGCGGATCAAGTGGTGTGTCCAGCCACACACAGGATGGTGTCAGAATTTCTTTTCAAGCGCTACAGAAGCCACAGCAGTCACTAAAGCCAGCAGGTTGGACTGGCTTGCTGCTGTAAGCTGAAGAGAGACATGTCATCTTGAAGCCACTGTTCTTAAACTTGAGCATGTGTCCCCTGTTAGGTTCCAAAATGTTACATGCAGCAGAAATAGAAATTAAAGGATACTGAATGCTGAAAAACCTCCCAGAGAAGAGGTTTCTGCTGCCTGCATCCCTTTCTTCAACAGTGGCATCTCTCATCCCAGGAATAAATTATCCACATATTTCTAAGCACTGAAGCAAACACAAGGCCTTTTTACATCTCTCCCAGCCTTGCCTTCTCCATGCAAGAGTTGTTTCCAATTACAGCCAGCTTCCATCAGCATCTCTCACTCTCCTTGCTTGCAGGAGACAAGTTAGATACTGACTTTGTGTTTTCACCTTACTTGTTCTCTGGGCTGTGGGGGAGGAAAGGGAAAGAAAGAGAAAGTGAATGTAAGTGAATATCAAGAACCTGCCTTAGATAAAATATTCAAATCTTACAGTGAATAATACATGGGAATGGAAAACACTTTTCCAGCTACATGCAAGCCCAATGCAGTGTAGCAGAGACTGTACCAACTTGGCTAGCAGCACCTTACAGAGGACCAAAGGAGGCAAAAAATTTTGCATAGCTTCTGCTATTGACTAAATTCCCCTTCAACAATGCAGCATTGACACAGGCACAGGCCATGCATACACTCACAAACACACACACACACATTCTTTACACTTGTGCACCACCGTGCAGTGCCGTGCTCACATGCAGCGAAACAACACAACTTCCTCAGAGGTTTCAGCTGGAGGCTGGGCTGCTCCGTGCTGCTGATCAGCAGGAACGATCCCCAGCATCATGAATAGAGGTTTGCTTTGCAGCTGCCATCTCACCACCACTCTGCACTCCTGCATGGCCCCCCCTCCCCACTTTCCTGGTGGCCATAGCAACATCCCCAACACTGTCTGCAGTGCCAGCTCTTCCCTCCTTTCAAGCAGCCTCCGCTACAGGAAAGGATCCTTGTGAGCACCAAACCTGTGCTCTCCTCTCTCACAGACTCTTTAATCTGTGACCATTTCCCAGCAGGATTCTGACATTCTCCAGGTGCCAGTGGCCCTGCTCACCCCTGCCTTCCCTGCCCATCCCACCAGTGACGCTGCTGAGGCGCTTCCCAGGAGTGTAACACTGTGCACACCAGGCTCCAAGCACGGCTGCTTTACCTGCTGGCAGCATTCCATTGGCACCCTCTTGGAGCCCTTCACACAGGGGATGTCCCTGGCCTTGCTGCAGCTCTGCTTGGGGCACTGGCCTGGAGGGTCTTGCCTCTTCTCTCTGTGTTCCTCCCTAAGCAGAGGGTTGGCTGGAATAAACACTGGCAAGTCCCTTCGTAAGAGCTGCTGAATTAACCTGGGCACCAGCTGTAGCTGGGAAAATGGTGTCCCACTCCACTGGATGGGAAACTGCTCATCTAAGGACATACTGTAACCTGGGCTGCCTGACCATCCATTTAATGGGTGACACACTGCTGTGGGAGCTGCTCATCTCCCAGTTGCAGATGTTTCCTTCAGTGCAATTCCAGTTTCAGGCACAAAGTGCACAGAGACCGGAAAATAAGGAGCCCTAGGGGATTTTGTGAGCCCCCCCATGTGCTGCCTCAGGATACGCATGCACCCCTGCTGTCTCAAAGAACTGTGTGCATCTAGAAACCAGGGAAAGAGAGGGGGAAGGAGAGGGAACACAGAGCCCCTCCATTCCCATTCACAGGCTCTGGGGAACAACTCAGCACTTGTACAAATGCAGGGACAAGGGCCTGCACTGCTCAGCAGTCAGTTCAGGTAATGGCCATGCCAGGCTGAAACTGCTGCTCTGGATCAGCTCTGCTCACAGCATTCCTCTTTCCAATGGCTGCTTGCACAAGTGTTCCAACAGGCTTAGCTTTCAAAGCATTTGATACTGTTTAAAAAACAAAAAACCACAGACTGTCTCTAAGGCTTCCAGAAGCATACACACAGCTAGAAGGAAAGATTTTATTTACTTTTTAAGCCCTTCACTGCTTTAAGACGTAATTCATTTATGCAAGGAGATAAAGATGCTACTTATTGCAGGCCAGCATATTTACAGACAGAACTAATCATCATTAGCCTTTCTGATTGCTAAGTAAACAACTTGCTTAAGTATTGATCATAAATCTGTGGTATCGCTTGGATTCATTTTAACTCTGCACATTAATGTCAGCTGCTGTGAGATGCAAATACAATAGATTCACTTTCCAATTGCTTGTCAGAATATTGTACATGTGCTACTGCAGTATCCCAGGCTCAGATATTGTGTTCCTCCCCTGAGGTCTAACAAACAAGAATTTCAAGAGGGCAGAAAATGAATTTCTAGCCTGAGGGAAAACATTTGATGAAAAAAGTCACATTGTTAATAGTTTTCATGGAAAATGAGATGAAAGTGGCGTTGAAAAAAAATAATACTGGAGTGGTTTTAGCTGTACGTGCCACTGAGGGCCTGATAAGAGCTGTACCTTGTCATTTTTTAGACTAGTCTCTTGCACACTGGGGCTCCCACTCAGGCTCACACAAAGCATTCCTCACTGGGTGTAAGGTAGGAGGAAGACTGCTGCTCCTCATGGGTAATGTCAGGAAAAAGACAGCCTGCCTGGTAAAAGCTAAAATATTATTCAGGAAGCATTATATCTGGATTGACTAAAAATCATTATTTTTATTGGAAGTATTCTTTCTCATGATGAGAAGTTCTTAACTCCTGAGAATAGCTAACATTTTCCAAAATAACTGTGAAAGCCCTCTTTATCCAACAGAAATGCTGATGGAAGTCATTTGGGTCAGTTTTCAGAACACCACCTTGCACTTTGAAAGCAGAGAGCAAAGTTGCCTTCCTGCTTTATCCATCAGGAATCGACTGCAGACAGGCCAGGTGGGCTGCACAGCAAGTGGGTTTCAGTGCACAGAGGTGCTGCTCAGCTCATGGCTTCAGCACCAGTTGAGGGAAAAGATGTATTGGGGCATTAAACAATCACTGCACACATTACCACAGTGCCCCCTTGAAAGGGAGGCATGGTGGCCACAGAAATCCATCCCTGCTGTTCTTGGATTCATTAGGAGTTGTGAAATGATGTGTAAAAAAACCCCCAACAACACACCTTGTATAAAATCCAAGCAGTCCCAAAGTGCCAAGAGATTTCGTAGGAGGCCCTGGTGAGGCAGAATGCAGCTGAGGTAACCTGCTTCTCCAGCCTGCTAATTGCCTTGATCCATTTTCAAGGAAGAGGATAAAATGTCACAATGACATATTTTCCTTGAGTTAATCAATGCTGTGGGCTGAAAAGCAAAAGACAACAGCCCTATTAATTCACAATAACCTTTTGGTGTTTTATGCTTAGCTGCAGCTAAACAGAGGAGCTTAAATAACAAAAATACAGAACCACTTGCTTCGCTTCTCAGCTCTGATGGGCAGCCCTGCTCAGAGCAGGCACAGCTGCAAGCTACATGCTGTGGTAGGATCCACACCAGACACAGCAGCTCCCAGACAGCTGCACTGCCAGTGCCTGCATCAGTCACTGCTGGGCTTCCCCCTCTATCCTCAGGAAGCAGCAGCAGACGTGGTCCAAGGAGCAAGGGATCCTCCTCAGGAGTCTGCTCTGAGCTAAAGCTGTGGCAGCATTAGGGCTCAGGAGAGCTGGAAGTCTCAGGTGGTGAGCAGACCTGCCAAGCCATTCACTGTGTGTTTCTTCAAAGGCCTGGATGAATGAACCAAGTCAGAGCTCTTGGTGTGGGCTGTTTTCTATTAGTTTCTTTAGGGGTTTGGGCTTTTTTTGTTATATATGAGCAGAGATTAGGGTTATTCAGGGAGGATGTCCTGTCCCCACTTTCCCAAAACTGTCCTCTTGTCCCGACACAATGATGCTTTCCCTGCCTCACTGCCAGAGGCTTCTCCCATCCCTTTGTATCAGCCTCCCTCTGTGCTCCACAGCGTGTGCACTGAGGGTGCAAAGAAAGCCAACAATTGCCTGGCATTAATTTTTAGCAAAACTTACTACTTTTATTTTTTAAAATTTATTTTAAAAATAAAAACACTCTGAGGAAAACTTCCCTTTAAAAAACAAACAGACCAGTTGCAAAGGAGTTAAAGCAACTGATTTCAAAGCAAATGGAATACCAAAAGCTTGACAGGTGACACCTGTGACTGGACTATTATGGAATAAGTTTATAGCTCTTTAGAAAAGGCAAGCAATAATAAAATAAATAGTTTGGTATGCCCATGAATAATTTTTTAAAATATATATTGTTTTTATTCTGACAGGAGACAGGATAAACTTAGAAGTCTCTACTTAGTAAGGAAAATGAAAGAAGCAGACTGGGACACATGAGAGATCAGCTACAGGTCATCTAATAAGCAACATTAGATATAGAGTTTTAATTTATTTTCTTTTTTTAAAAAAAAAAAGCTATTAGCTGAAGACTTCAGTAGCCTTTTCCAGCACAAAGCCATGAAACAGGCAAGAGATTCAAGAGCCACTTGGGAAATGATGGGAATGATTTTCTGCAAAGTTAAAGGGAAGAGGGAGGTTCGGAGGATGGGTGGCTCCCTGAAGAAACAGTATTAAAAGCACACACACATGCTCTGCCAGTGCGGAGGAAGCATAACAGGAGAGCAACTTGGCTCTGCTAGGAGCTATGAAACAGCCTGAAACTTGAGGAGAATAGAAAAATAGGACATAGGGTAAGTTGTTCAGGAGAAGCGTGATGGAAGAGCATGAATTTATAAGGGTAAAAATCAAAGGCCAAAGACACAGAACAGGCCCAGAGAATGGCAATATTACCAGGAAAGTATGTAAATTAATACATTAGCAAGACAACAGAGATCACTTCTCAGTGGGAAGGGAGTAGCTAGCCCTGAGGAGTGGAGCAATTCATGCTGCTTTGCACTGAAAAGGACACAGGTAGGACGTGGATGGGCAGAAGAATATTACCCAGGGAAAGGGTAAAAGAGCCAAGATGACACCAGAAGAGAGCAAGCCATAGAGTACTCTGGAAAGATAGAAAATGCCTGAAAGCTTGTTTAACTGGTTAGACCTGAGGAAATGAACCCAGAGTGCTCATCAGCCTATGGGAGAACATGTCAGAATGACCAGAAATTTTTGTTGGGCACTTGGAAAAAGAATGGCACTGGATAATGGGAAAACAGAAGAGCAAAATGGTCCTTGAAAAAATTACTTAAATGTCCAATGATAACAGAGCAAGTGGCTTCAATTGCAATTCCTAGAAAAGCACTGGAACAAATTATCAATTTATATGTGAACATGCAGTAAGCAAACATGTTACAAGCAACCAACTTCACCAATTCATTAATAAAACCCACATCAAACCAATCTAGTTGTTAACACATTGCCATACCAGAATACAAAATCTGAGAGAGGCCTGTGGGCTAGGTTTGGGGATTTTAAACCTATCCATTATTTTGGGTTTGAGCTGGTTTTTTCTTTTTTTTTTTCCACATCCAGTTAGGTTTGGAAAGAGAAATAATTGGTCACTGAGTGAAACAGATCAACCTCAGGGGACTTTGGTAATACAGGAGTTTAATAATGTGCCATGAAATGAGATCTCTTTAAATGTTTCTCTTTATTTATGTATTTTACACTCATTGCTTTGTATGTCTGGCCATCCAAATCACTTGAGCTGCCTCCCCACCATGACACAGGTGCTATGAACTATTTCTTTGAACAGCACAGTAAGAATAAGGTTTACAAGGAAACCTGGGGCTCACAAATGCCAGAGGAATGTAAATACACATTTCTGTGTGCACATGAAAGCGTACTGCAGTGGTATCCAGAGCTGTTTTAAAAATAATTATGTGCATTAGTCATGGGGTTGAGCAAGGAATGGTTTTATAAAGGCAGAGTCGTCAGCCTCCATCTACACACAGCCGAGTGTGGGGGGGAGCAGGCAGAGATCTAATATGTGAAACCAGCTGATAAATACCTTACACCACTCAGCAAGAAAAACTAAGCTGTGAACCATACAGCATATGTGAATTATCACCCCACATGGATAGGGGGGTCTCCAAGGACAGGGGCAGAGCCTGTCAGCCCCCGGGCAGGGAGTAGTAAAGAGATTCTCAGTGCTGCAGCTAAGAATGGACATGCAGGCCCAGGGAAGTTCTGGTGAGAGGCAGGAGACTGAGAGATTTCAGAGATCCACAGGAGAAACTTAGTGGGTGGCTGCAACTTTTTGGTGTGAAGGAAAGCAGCCAGCTTCCAGGCCTGGGCAGGCATGGTACGAGTGGCAGCTGACCTGAGTAAGGCTCTCGATTGCAGTAAGTGATGGGGACATAGCAGAAGAAGATGGGAACACCTGGAAGTTGTGGACTGTGATTCAGAAATCTGGGTACTTGAAAGCCATCAAGACACAAAAAATCATTGGTTAGATTCCTCTCCTCATTGGGTTACCTTGGCTCAAAGCATGTCATCCAAATAAACCAAACAACTGACAACCACTTTTTCAGGGGCCACTGAAAAAACCCAACAAACTAACCTCAACTCTCCAATTGTTCCAATCCCAGTAAATAAGAGAAAAGTAACCAACCTTTTCAACAAAAACTCTAAATTTTCCCCTTTTCCTTTAGCAACCTCCTACAACACATGAACATAACTAGTGGCTGCATTGCAGACACCATCTGTTCCAGCAAAACAGCAACTCACCCACTTCTACCCACTCAGCATGACCAGAATTTAGCAGTGCATGCTGCATGTGCAGGGGAGGCACATGTGTTGTGAGTGGTGGAGGAGAGCAAACTAGGATAAGAAAGGGACAATCACTGCTAGAGGGGGAGCAGAGTGCAGCTCTGCAATGAATCCTTCTTTTTGAGAGGATAGTGAGTTGGCCACACTCAAGAAGGGTGAGAAAAATTCCTTGTGGGAGAACCAAATGTTTCACCATCTTGTAAACTGCCTAGTCCTGATGCAGCCATCCAAACCTATAGCTTCCTTGCCACCAGCCACAGCTAGAAATCCAATCATTTTTAGTGTGAAAATCTTCTAGTACTCCACAGAGTATTTTTCCACAGGTGGGGCATCCCATAGAATACGGGTAAATCATTCTGGTAGTCAGCCTGGGAATTCTGGCATCAGTCCTGGCATGGGCAGAGGACCACAACTTGGCCCTCAAATTCTCTTCCCTCATCCAATAGTTTTGCTCTGTGGCCATGAGATTTTGCACCTAACCCAACCTTGGGAGGAAGATACAAATAACTGCATCTCACAGGACTGTAAAACAAACTTTGCTTGGCAACAAGACACTTACAGTACCTTGTCTGTGGGGAGCTACACAAAAATCCTCTTCAGCTGAACTTCAGCTCTTGCTACTTCCCCCCTATTGCCCCCAACAGGGAATGCATAAAATCCTCCAAGACCTTTTTCTGTAAGAATTTTAAACAATTAGCACAATTCCATTGAGGAGCAATTTCTATGAAGCAATAGGAGCACTGTGTGAACAAGGTTTTGCCCAGGGTTTCAATTCTCTTTGCAGAAAGGGCTCTGAACTGTGGGCTTCCTCTCATGGCACGTTGCCCGTGCTGTACTTCCAGTTTCTGTGACTTTCTGCTTTCTTGCTTGCTATATTTGGATAATCCAGGTTCCAAGCAGTATCATTCCCTTTGCACTTGGATGCTTTGGTAACTCCATCAGCTCACATAGCTCAACTTCTGCTCTTCAAATATCTGCTGAAATTACATCTGCTTGACTGAGAAATATTAAAGAAAGGTAGTTAATTTTTACCATATTTAACCCTTCTGGAAGGGGGATGTCACACACCTGTTTCCTTATATAGCATCACTTGGTTGACTCTGCGTGTATAAACTGTTTTGTCTCTCATCTGAACTAACCCAAAAGCTCACTGGAAATGGGATTGCATTTGATAGTTACTTGCTCAGCATCAAGCACCCTAAATATATCAGATTATAAACTTGAATAATAATTGTCTTGTGTAGGGCAAAAGACATGATATATAAACCAGTGCTTGAATATACACTGAATGTAATCCTTGCTACATAGAGCATTTTATTTTCTTTGTTATCTGCCATCTAAAATCCCTAAAATATCAGGAAATCACTTTCCTAAGTCATTACCCTTAAAATAATCCTCAATCTATGTTACCTTGTAATGACAAAAGAGTAAACAGTTTTTACAGATGGCAATAAAACAAGGAAGATTCACTGTTACTTGATGTAGTAAATTATGCATGTATTACAGGAATCTACAAAAGCAAATCTCTATGCATATAAATAACAAAACCAGGTTAGATACAGGTTTTTTTTAATAGTTTGAATAAAGTTTTTACTTTAGTACAAAAGCTACTGTACTATGCTAGGAAAATCCCACTCCTTATTTACACATGATTTATATTACCTGCATTGCCAGCTTCATTTCAGACTGACCCTTTTTAATACTGTTTATGGTTGAGATGTCAAACTGAACGAATGTGTTCTCTGCACATTTTTGGAGCTACTTTTATTATTCACTTAAATGTTCTCTTTCCTCTTTCTATATACGTGCTCACATACACATCTATCTCTCTCTATACACCACCTTCCTATCTTGATAAAGAGATAATATTTGAAAGTAATGCCATTTAAACAAATCTTTAGGAGTCCAGTAAGAGCACTTGCCAAGGTGGAGTTTCTTAGTTACAACTGAGGAGTTTTAAGCCAGGCCAGTTCTGAGCAGTTGTTGCCATAGAGGGTGAAGTTGAATAACAGAGGCCAAACAGGAAAAAACCAGCATGACCTGCATCAGGCCATGAGAGAACAGATGACTTTGTAGGAGTGAAGAAACCTTCCCACTCCAAAGGGAGCTCAGAGTGGCTGTGGCACTTCCTGCCACAGGGACTGAAGACGGAGAGTCTGTTTTCCTTAGTAAAAATCCAAGGGGAATGGGGAGGAGGAAGAAGCATAGGAAGCTCCTTGTAAATGGTTATCCTCCAGGCTTCTGCAGAAGGTCTAATAACACTTGGGCTCTGTAAGTTTTCTGCATAGCATCTAGGCTGTGTTCAGCCCTAACTTTCCTTCTGCTGCAAGTTCTATTTCTCCTCAGATCCTGCTTTACTTACCAAAGTAGGGGAATTATTCCCTGTATAAGAAAGAGCTCCTACAGAGGTGGAATTTTCCCAGCTGGGTGCCTGAGACAGCTTGAGACATTTGCCCATGCACTGGCATCTCATTTGTTAGAGAAGGCAGAGCTCCTGAGGTAGCAGAGGTGCAATATCACAGTACTGTGAGCTGCTCTCACAGAGGACAAAACAACACACTCTATTCAAAATGCAAGTGTCCCCAGCAATACAATGTAAGGATTTTTTCCTGTAATAGTGTTTCTGAAACTAAAAAAACTAAGCCCAAAACAAAAACCCCAAAACCAAAACACAAAAAAACACCACAAAACAAACAGAACAACCAACCCAGCAGCAGATGAAAATAATACAGCCCTAACTCTTCTAAAAAAAAAACCCAAAAAAATTAACACTTAGAACCAGTTGGGAAATAGCAATGAGTAACTTAATAGGCAAAAGGTATTTCAGTTTTTGGCACGTGACCAGAAGGCTGGAGTCACTTTATCCTTATATATAAGTATTACACATAAGTGAGTTGGCCCCATTTGAAGCCAGTGAGCTTATGCTAACTTGCAATCTGTATAAGTGAATGCAAAGCTGAAGAGCTACAGGACATTTCCATGACATTTGTATGAACATGGACGAGCAGAGTTATCCACATCAGAGATGAAGACTGTCATGCTCAAAAAGGACAAACTGCTTAGCAAGGAATAACATTCAGTGTTTAAATGAGAATTTATCAGGTCTAAAAGAACAGGACATTTTTACTGACACAGAACGCTCTGAAGGCCAAAATTGCATTCAAGCAGGAACAAACCCACTAGCAATCAGTATTCCTATTCCCACAGCACTCTGGGCCACATCAAAGTATGCAGTGAGGTTTTCCACACACCTTTCCATCTTTTCATTACCATCTGACACCCCAGTTCACACCATCATTTGTGCCAGTGCAACCTGACTGTCCCTGAGCAATTAACCCTTGGGCTTGAGGGACAGCTAGTGCTGAGGAAACCTTTTCCTATCAGTGTGAATTATCCAATTTTTCAAACTGTAGCTGATGCATGGAGGAACTTAAAAGGTTCCTGTTATAAATAATGTTGTATCTTTGTGGGTGGGTGCTAAACTCAATGAAACAGAAGTAAATCAGAACACCTTTGCTTAAAAATAGTGTTGCAGGTATTTGAGCTCCTCAGCAGCAGTGTCAGGCCACAAAAGGCCACACCTGAGTTTACAGAGGAGTCTGGTCTTTTATCATGCTCCAGCAGAATACCAGTACCCCTCAGCCCTGAGGGTGGACCTAGGAAACTGAACTGGGTCTGAACCTAAAAATCCTCAGCAGTGACTCCAGTCTCCCCAAATGCCTTTCAGTTATTCTCACAGGGTTCATTTTAACAATTTGTGAACTTTGACTTTTGCCACTCAAAATGAAGAAACCAATTTTCTTAGCAGATTGGTTTTTGCACATGCTTCCTTTGCCCATTTAATTTTTAGTACATGAAACCCAGTTTAATTACATTATACTAGGACTGACCAAAAACAGAACTTAATCCCAAATCAAAATGAAATCAGATATTGGTAATTTTTATTATATTGGTTAAAATATTTTACTTTGAGTACCACAGGGAAGACAAACTAAACTGAGTCACTGCTTGAAAATGTTTATATCACTGATCTATGGCATGAAAAAGCTATACATGAAAATTATGCATATACTGGTGAATGCCCTTTGACATTTATATTCCAAATTATTACAAATTCAAGCAAGACTGTTAAAAGTGAGGTTCTCTTGCCTGTGACTGCTCATTCAGAGTCTTTTGAGCTACGTAGAGGCACTTCTTCCATACTCCTGGCTCCCTGGTGAAGCACCTCACTCCCCTGTGGGGCAGCCAGTACCATAAGGATTTTAAAGGATTGCCTTGTACAGAGGAATAGAACCCCTTGAAGCTTTGCATTAAGTCCAAAAATCACATGTAGCACTCAGCAAGTTAAAGCCCTCTTCTCCCCTCTAGCAATTAGCTTTGCAAATCTTGATGATACAGCTACAAGCTCAGAGTTTACTTCTGCCTTATCTCCTGCAAAAGGCCCTTCTGCACCCTATCCTGCTATCAAGCTGTGAAGATACCAGTACATCTTTCCATAAAGTGCTTCATTTGGATTTCCAGCAAAACCTGCATCTCAACAGCTCTCTGTGCACCTATAAGAGATTCCAACGTGCATGCATATCCTGTGTCTGAGCTGTCCAGACAATCGGTTTTGTCTTTGTGCTTCCTTTCACTGTGATTTCATTAAATTCATAACTCCATCATGAAGGGTGATTGGCCTCAAGCTTAAAAAGACTAATAACTAGGCAGAGCCTCGCCTTGTAAACAGCAAAAATGCTGGTTAACAACCATCCCAGTTCTTAACAAAATCCCAAACATATTTTCAGGTCAATGCTCTATCCATCTGTTAGTGTTGCATTCAATGTGTTCTCTGTTTTGAAACTTATAAACTTGCATTTTAATATGCATGTAAACAGAAATAATTCAAGAGCAGCATCACTGGGCTCTGATTTGCTCTGAAAATGTGACAACCACCATGGGGCAACAGAGGGTGTAGAAGATTACTCAGACATGCCTGGTGAGTATCCTGAGAACACGTCAAGTCCCCAAAGGAGGGATAGGCTGCAGATTTCATACACAGGAGCAAAGAAGAAAATCTGCACTCAAACAATTGGTTACATGGCCTTGCATGACATGACTCCAAAAGAGTATTCACCTAATTAATCAAGATGATCCTCTTTCATAAAACCTGTTGCAAGTGAAATATTCCCAAGAATTTATGACTTTTTTGGTTTACTTTTTCTACTGCGGTATTTATGAAAAAAACGACATGCTGTATCTATACAGACCAGACACTTGCCATGCAAGCTTGATTGCTTAGATAAAATTCAAGCTGCATCCATGTGTGATTTCTTAGATGATTTCTTTCCTATCAAAAAGGCCAAAAATGCAATTCTTACTTTCTTTTTGAATAAGCCACAGTAAAACCATATAGCCAAAAATGCTTTATTTCACCATTAGCCGTATAACCCATAAGCATAAAATGGTGGCTATATTTTTGTTCAAAACAGTTCCAAACCCCAAGAAACCTTTACTGAAAACATCAAGCAACACTTTAGTTCTATAAAAATAAAAAAGAAAAATTATACATTCAAGAGGTGTCTACACTTTTAAACAATAAGTTAAACTTTGTAATATCAACATCAATTTACATTTCAAATGATTTAAAAGAAAAGTACAGCATAGGATACAAAATAATCTCTTTCCTTACCTTCCAAATACATCAAATACATTATTTTATTCCTTTAATGAACTGGCATCTAAGATCTTAGAAGAAACTATAGAGTGCTACAGGAAAAGAAAAAAAAAACCGTTTAAAAAACCCCAGCCAGAGTCCCTGAATGGATATTACCTTCCAAGATTTTGCTGACAAAACTCACTGACAAAAACACTAACTGAACTTATATGAAAATACAAACTCAGTGACTAGAATAGTGAAAGCTTGTTCCAAATTTCCAAAAAAACACAAACAACTTTGTCTTTCCCAACTGTTATGCAATTTATTCCAGTACTATAAACACATTTCCATCCATATCAGTTCTAATCAAGGCCAGTTTAAACCAATATGTAATTTGTGAGAATGAATGGCAGGCTGATTTTTTAACTGTCCCCATTACATACCTTGTATCTCTCTATTAAGGTTACACAATGAAGTGTGAAAACCTAAATAAATTATGTTTAGTGCTCACTGCCCAGGTCACTGGAATGTAAGCATTGATACTTGTAATTTATTTTGCAAAATCTGGATTCGAGATTTACATTTGAGCGCGTATTCCCCACCTAATTTCTCCAGACAGTGATTTAATTCCTGCTAAACCCCAAGTTTTCAATCATGTATGCAAAGTTCTGAATTAGAAGGGCACTGATCAGGACTAACTCAAGTGCTGCTATGCTCACCTGCTGCTTGACTGAAGCAAATGAAGCCCACTGCAATTAACATTTGGGCTGTTACGAGTACATCCCCACTAAGATCAATATAGGCTGTGGATTTACTCTGCAGGATTTCAGTCTCTTCTCTAAGGAAGGCAGTCCTTTCTCCTTACTCCTGAATCAGGATTCCAACCATCTCTTTGCAAGAAAGTTGACAAATAATCAGGCATTTGGGCTGAGGATGAGCTTTGTGTGCCTTAACGGCCATGCTGCACACTAGCTGAGAGCCAGTTTGCTTTATGACTAGGTAAGATCCACCCACTTCTAGCAGGTAACCTTTGTATTTTTGCAGAAAAACTATCTTTTTTTCCTTTTAAAAGGTACGTTTTATATAGAATTTGGTAAATTAGTTTTTCTTCCTTGAAGATTCAGAATTCACCTTTTTTTTTTTTTTTTTTTAAGCATAAATTCTAGCTTGGTGCAAGACAACTTCCTGATGCTTGGGAGAGCAAGCTCCAAGGACTATTTATGAAATGTTTGTTCTGCAAAAGGCTGATAGAAATATGATGCTACTCTGCCATAAGCTGGTAACTGCTGTTAGGTAAGGGGTTTAATAGCTCTAACAAAGCATCTGCTTCCTCCTGACCTCACCAGTCATCCAGCCACATTCGGGTTTCATTTATGTGTCAGAAAAAGACATCAAATGAAAACAGCCCAAATAATTTTTAAGAGTAAAATATTTAAGAGTTTTTTAAAAATGTTGCTTAAGATCACAAACGAGTGAATGAGGAAAATGTTCCACTTAAAATTGCTTTCTAGGTGGGTTTGACAAAAATTAAAACCCATGGCCAACAGTATGGCTCTTTACCAAGGAAATTTCTCCAAGAGAAAAGATGTGTTTAAAACACAGAAGGGTTCTGGAAGAGGAAAAAATATCTATATTTCCCACCCTTACTTTATCTGTTAAAAGAATTTTCATGTTCACAATGTTTGATTTTTTGCTTTTAATTTTTAAGTTAAACCCAGGTATTATCTGCCCTGAACGAAATATTCCTTACATGCTTTTCCATATATCTTTATGATTTCTACCACTGCTAGAAGTACTGTTTAAATTCCTCAGAAAGGAGATCAGTTGAGACTGGTCTGAACACCATATTGTCCCTTCAGAAAGGGAAAGAAAACATCTTTTCTTAAGCAACACTAACATGACTTCACCTGTCTGAGACAAAGCCAATTTTACTGTTGTGGGAAACCTCAAAGTGATTTTATAAAGCAAAACAATGACATTGCAGGAAACAAAATCATGAAAGCCAAGTAAACAGAAGTTGAACAGTTAACAGTAACCTGAAGTGTTTCACTAACATATATTAAAATAAATACTTTAATATTTTAAATACGAGTTTAATTAAAGGTTAACCTGCAGCTAAGTCCAAAATAACACACAAACTAAGACTCTTATCCAAGTAGTCTGCAAGCAAATTAGGAGAGACAATAAACTCACATTCTACTCTCCATTCCCACAGCCCTCTCTTGAGATGAATTTGTCTTAAAAAATAAAAAAAGGACAATATTTCCCAGTCTCTTACAGTCCACATAATTTGTTTTCTTCATAATATTATTCATCCTCAACATTTGCTCTTTATATGAGTGGTAAGAACTCTACTGTCACAGACTTAGTCTGAGCTGAAAAATGGTTAAATCTAGCCTACTTCTTCCTTTTGATTGAGATAACTTACTTTTTTCTTTAGAATGACAGGTTTCAGTGATTGTAGATACTAGTGTTTGAAGCTTGTACAGTGTTAAAGTACACTAAAACTAAATCATATTGCATTAGACTGCTATATTTAAACTGTTAATGTAAACTATGGTTAAAACAGTCATTTGAGATGGCTTAGCATTATCAGTATCAGAACTTAAATGCAAGAAACCCATACAATCAAAACATTATTTTATATAATGAATAATCATTCACTTGCCTTTCAACTGCCATTGAACAAAATATTTAATGACAACTTTACCTTCTACATAGCTTCAATCAATAAATCCTTTTAACCAAGCAGACTGGTTGCAGGTTACTTACCAAAATAAAAACATTTCCCAGCACATATTCTTGGAAAGCTGGAAGAGTAAAATAAACTTGCACTTAAAGGTTACATTTCAGGATAAAAAAATAAAGCCATTATCAGTGAAATAACTATGTTTAAATTATAATGGACTGAATATGAACCATGTGTGTCTATTTTCAACAGTTAAGCATTTACTTTGACTCAAGAACACTGCCTACAGGGAAGAGCTTTTGTTGTAAAAGTGTCATACTATACTTGTAGTAAAGCCAATGTGTAGCTCATTAGATAGTTCTGAACAAGAGTTCTTCTGAAATATATATATTTTACCAAGTATTGCATAGTAGAAAATAGGAGGGAGAAAAGGAAAACCAACAGTTAAAAAACTGAGCGTATATGAAGACTTATTGCTGAATTTGTGGATACATTTTGACTGCATATAATTTAGTATCAACACCTAAAAGACAGGATAATCAAAAGCAAACCCCTGGGTTACATTTTTGTTTTTTTTCTGGAAAACACCACCACTCTTCAAGGTTTGGTTGTATTTTAATGATTTGTATTTCATACATCTGGTTACACAAAAGGCATTCATGGTTTAGGGCGCTGTTTTTCTTACTTTTAATAAATAGCAAGATCTGTCCCTTTCACCTCTGTCTCAGAAGTGTTCCCCTGTGACATTTCTGAAGACATGCTGAACAGGCAGTTTAGTTACTTCCATATCAAATATAAACCCACTAAGTTAAAATTTGTTTAATTCTGTAGTGTATTTCACAGTGATGAAAACCTCAAAGGTTTATTGCTCCCTCTTCATCTACCACCACACCAGATATTTTGAATACTTATTTTCATGATGATACCAGCACAGGAAAAATCAAGGTTAAACTGTTTATGAAGGTTGTACAGAATCTTGTCTTCACAGCATTTTCTGCCATTTGCCAATCACTTGACAATTTAAAACTTTGTGGTCATGAATTTTGAATCCCATCAAAACACCCCCCCAAACTGAACAATTAAATCTACATCTTCTTAATTTCTTAATTACTTAATTTTTGTGGAAACAAAAGCTGGCATTAAGATGTTTTCGTAATTATGCTTTCATTGCAAGATCAGATCTAAGGCATACTTCATTCAGTGCAAAGTCATCACACACTACAGAGAGAAGACAAAACCCCTTCAGTTCTCCCCTATGGACCCTACAGGTACATGTGCAAAACCCAGCAAGACTGAAATAAAGATGGACACAATATACAAGATACTTGTGTAGTTAATATTTCCTCTAAGGTATTAAAAAAAAAAAAATCTTATAGAGATTACTATATATAGCTTTGAGTATTCTCTCCATGGCCAGCAATTTCAAACAAGCTATTAAAATCCAAGAGCTCCCCAATGGTATTACCAAACCCATCCAAGTTTACCAGAACAAGAGCAGCATTTGTTGTCACCATATGACCATCATCATTTAAATGCACACATACTAACCTAAGTCAAGCCTATACCATGTATCTTGAGACTGGAGTTATATGAGGAATACATTTACAGTGCTTTGGGAAGTACATACTCAACATGAAGACACAAATAGCAATTGGAATATAGGAATAACCTTGAACACAAAGAAACTGTCATTACTTCCATGAAAGACACGGATGTCACAAACATGCTCTAAATGTTTTCTTACAATTTATTTTCTTGCCTTTTTTCACTTCTTGACAAACAATTAAATGCAAGTCATGCCAACTGCAAGGGATGACTCTGAGACCTGGGCCCAGGAAAACTTTTTTAAAAAAAAAGAGGTGTTTTAACAGACAGGTGCACACATAAAAAAGAGGAGACTTTTGTTACCCTTCCAGAAGACATACATTCTTTACTGCCCACTACTTCTTTCATAGGAAAGAACCATTAGATTTTTTTACTGATCAATATTCTACCAGCAGCAAGCAGCCTGCACTTGTGCAACACTTTTCCACATGGATTTTTCAAAGCTTCCCAAGTAATACATGTGTGTCCACTATAATTTTACATTTGGATTCACAGACAGATTGAGCTACCTGATGCAATTTAGCAAGGCAAGAATGAACCAGAGGTACAGTCTTTTGCCTTCTAATCTATGCCAAATCAAGCAAGATGACAATGATCCAAAATATTACAAAAAACTTCAGTCAGAGTGAAATCTGGTATGAAGTGTAAAGGGATGAGCACAAATCTATTCACCCTTCAACCTAAAAAAGCCAAGAAGGTTTCCATATTGCCAATTACTCTGCACATCCCAATTAGAACTCTTTTGATCAATAAATAGTAACCAGGTATCTTCTTCAGCTATAGCTAATAATGTCATCTTGGAGAAAGGACCAAGCCTACAAAACATAAGACAGAAATTTAGCTCATCCTACATTCACTTTGTAGTTATCTCCTGGGGAAAAAATAATCTTCCAGTAACATGAGAGATGCATATTGTACAGCTGTGATAGTTTCTATAATGAAACTCCAGCTATAAATGATAATATCCACAATACAAACCATAATTCTAAAATACATCTGAATATGTGTGTGCATATATATGTCCCTGAAAAAAAAAATTATCTAATTTTTCTTTTATACATATAAACATCTGGCTAATATGCCCCATAAAAGTTTTTCCTTATTTAGGACTAATTTTTTAAATAACAGTTTTAAACAGTCCCTTAGAATATTTTTAAACACTATTAAAAAATTAATAACTATCTTAGGTTAATCAAAAAGCACACACAAAATAATTTAACATTATACAAATGTGGTTATATTGTTCAGAAGTCCAATTCTCCCATCTGAAATGAAATAGAGACCAGTGTACCTTAGGGTGAATTATTCATCAGTGTACAAATTCATTCTCTCTTTCCACGTAAATCTTCAGGTGAATTTAGCTGCATTTCTGTATAAGCAAGAAACACAGTAAATCTGCAGAGCTCTTGCAAAAGGGAGTTGTGTTTCGCTGGATAAGAGCGCTTTTGCCGGAGGGCAGCAAGTCAACACTTTATCGCCATCTGAACACTAGCAACACCTGTGCCCTTGTAAGCTTCACACCTTGAAATAGCAGCAACATATTTGATGGGTTCAGTAGTAATTTTTCTTCCAGTATTGGATTAGACTACTTTGAATATACAGTAATTCAAAAGTCTAGTTCTTGTGTGCAACGTTAATCCACATTTACATCTGAGAACTCACAAATACACATGGAAACAAACATGACAGAGAATTAAACCTCGTTATAAGTTAAAGTGTTTTCAGTCCACATATAGAAACAGCAGTGAAAAGTATAAAGGAGATGGACAGCAGAAACAGAAGAAAAAGGGTGCAATAACTAAAACTGTAAGAAGTAGGTCACTGTCAAAAGGGCAAATTGCTACTAAAATTGATCAACAGAAGATGTAGACTGTACCATCTGCATAAAATGCCTAAATGCAGCATTATTTTCACATCACATACAGTAGATGTGATTTCTAAGCAGCATATTATAACAGCTGGCATACTCACTATGTATTAGATTTACAGTAACTGAATACTAAATTTCTCCAGCCAAATGTACAGTAGTTATGCATTAGCCTTTAAAGCTCTTCATCAGCCTTTTAGTCAAGGTTACATTTCCATGGATATTTAGTATCCCGATAAGAATGTCACAAATAGTCACCTTCAATGAACTTTTATACAATACAAATATATTAAATACCTTCTTAAGCTGAATCATTTCAATAACAGAAGTTTTCTTTCTGCTATTTCACAGGAAACACAAGGAACTTTGTAACTTCCAAATAAAGGGTGTTTTAAGGCAGTAAAAGATATGTGTTAAAGTTTCCATGATTGTTTATGGTTGTGTATGTGAATAAAGCATATTACACACAATTGCTGTCATATATTTATCTATGTGACTTTGTTATACTGTACATGATTTAGCAATCTTCTTGAGAAATTTAAAGTGCCACAGTTCAAATGTGCTTATCTGTCTTTTCATGGGCTTCTAGTCCATTCCAGTTGCTTTCAGAAATGAGCCCTTGCTTTACTTAAAGAGCAGTTTCTTAGGCGAAAAAATAATTCATCCTTCACTGCTGTGCTAACTGGAATCCAGTGGTCGAACCAATCCTTCTTTGTAAACACGAAGAATAGCTTCACAAACAAATTTGTATTGACTCTGCGTAGGAAAGAAAACACAAAAACATTTATGGATGTTCAGTTAAACTGCTGATTAGACAGTACTATTGAATAGGACTAACAGTCCCACAGCTTCCTTTCTTCCTGAGCAATGACAGGAGAGGAGATACAAGGATGGGAGGAGAAAATCCTACTCTCCTGTTTGTGTTCACAGTAAACAAAGCTGACATTTACTCTTCCTTAAAGGACAGACAAGCATCAAAAATCACACACCAAGGAAAACAAACAAGTCCCCAAAATTAAAAGAATATGTGCTTAATTTTCAGGGAATAGGAATTATTTATAAAAACTATGCATACCTTTCTGACTAAGTTTAACTTGATATTTACTTTCTTTATACATGTCATCTATTGCAGGGGTTTTTTGGTAGTTATCTGATTATTATGAGTATTCTGAGCTTGCCAATGCTGCGGTTATGTACTACTGCTGGGCACATTTAAGTTATGCGACCAATACCTCATTTAAAGCTACCATATAGGATATATAGGTGCAACTACCTAACTGAAACCCTTTAAATTTTTTCCAAACCACCTACAGTACTGCAGGCAGACTGACTTTATTTTCAACTTTTGATCAGACCACATATCTCCTTTTGTAACAGAAGGGGATCAAATTAATATTTTTGAAGATCAGCAGCCATATTAATTCTTCTCTCACCCAAATTTTTTATCTCAATTAGATCTTAAAGTCTTCACAAATTGGAGTTTCTCTTCTACATTATACTATTACAAAGACTATTTCTGCCATGACCTTGTGATATAACTATATGTTAAGAACAATTAGCGTGCCAGCCTCTTTCTAAAAAGTGCTACAAGGAGACATTATCAATAGGACTAGTGGAGAACTAAAAATCCTGGTAGCCTGAATAAATTTTTATGACTAACACAATCCTGAGAACACAAGATGATTGAAATTTAAAAATTTGCAAAGATCAAAGCATCCTGACTTCTGTGAAAGTACTATCGTCAAAACCCCAAATGAACACTTTTCTCCACAGTTCCATGTCATATATTCAGATAAGCCCAGCTTCACATTTTTTAAATCCCTTTTTCCATCTTTGAAATGTTCTCCCAGCTGCCCTTGTATTGTCAGCTCCCATCAACTCTTCAGAAGCATCTGGAAACATTCTCCCACTATCTCCCAAAGGGCAGGACTAAAAGATAACATTTGGACTGTGAAGGACCTTAGGTTGCTTTTGAATACCAGCAGTTAGGAATGTAATTCTTGTCCCTAACATAATACATTTTCCTTTAAGTACAGAAAAACTTGAAGGGAAATGGGAAGGTGGAAATGAGTTTTCTGCATCTTGATTTTCCTGGCTTTACTTTGAACCTTTCAGTCAATTACTCCCACCTTCAATATGACTTTGATCTTATTTCTTAATTACCTTGACTTTTCTTTTCATTGTTATTGTCATTTCCATATTTCTACTGCCTGAACAAGCCAGGTGTGGTATTTAGCTCTCTGTTCAATACTTCTGTTAACTTGTGTGATCAAGTTACTGAACAAATAAAAGAATGCGCACTTCAGCATTGCTTCCTCTGACTCAATCTGACTGCTTGTTTTCTCTGCTCTAACCTGCTGCATGTATTCTTACTGCCCACTCAGCTGCTAGCTAGTTCTATTATGTACATCCTAAGCACTATTCTGTACTGCTTAGATATCTAATTTCTCTTTACTGGAACATAATGGTTAATCTTTCTTTTTTTAATGAAAGGCCATACAGTTACACCAACTTTGTAACAGCTTCATCATTTTGGTTGAAGCTTTTGTTTTTACAGTTCCTGGTAACCAAATTACTGGTCTTTGAGAGACTACAACTTTCACATGATTAACAACAGACACTAAACTGACCAGGTAATAGCTCTGATGGGTCCATTCTTATTGAATATGCCCTACCTGATACTAACTCACAACATTCATCTGGCAAATTGTGTCACCTTGGAATTGGAGCACACACACAATCCCCACCGGACAGCTGAACATGCTTAAGGCAAGGCTATTAAAACCAAACAATCCCTTTATTACAACTGAATAATCTCTAGTGGCTTCTCCCAGAAACCCTCAGTGGGATATCAAATATGAGCACTGAGGCTAGCTGGAATTCAGGCATGGGAATGTGATAGAGCACCCAGAATAGATCGAAATATTAACATGCAGCTCCCTGGTATTCTGTTTTCTCACAGCTGAGTGCTTCCTTCTGTCTCTCTTACAGCACAGTATGCCAATTTTGCTCACTGGCTTTTCACAACAGTATCTGCCTACTTCAGAAATAACAACTGAATTTAGTTTCACAGTATTGCTGCTACAGATCATCCCTCTCCTGATTGTGCTGACAGCAAACTGTGTAACACAGCAAGCAAAGTAAAGAATCCTATTTTATATATTCCTTTTCCTCACCGGGGGCTGACTGTAGCTGTATTTATTACTATTCTCTGTATTCTTCAGTTATGTCAAAGTGTGGAGTGAAAGGAGAATTCTGGCTGATTTCTCTTGTAACAAATGAGACTCAATCTTCTGGTAAGCTGAAGTTTACTTCTGGTTTTTACATCTGATTCTCAAGAAGAGGACCACCTCTAGAATGTTGAAGCTTGACCTTGCTTGCGTAATTATGGAAACTGAGGGGTGTAGACAGGTGCAGCTCCAGAAGTTAACACTCAGCTTCCTTAAACTTGAAGCTAGTGCTCTTCATCTTGTGACAAACTTTGTCATCAGCTCAGCTTCCACTTCAGCAAGGAACAGGCAGGGGACCCTCCAAACAACTCCCTTAGAGAGTGCACTCCTGCTGCAATGGACAAAAGTCTCAGCAGCATGCAGAGACAAACTCTGCTCACTGAGTACACAGGCAGCTGCAGATCCTGACACTTTTACGCCCTTTGCTGACACAAGATTTCCCCCGCATCTAGTCATAATGCTAATTCCTGCAATCATTAACCTGTTCATGAATAGAATTTTTCTTCTTAAGTTAACTTTTCTGTTATCAAATGGATTTGATTTCAATGCATTTCAGGTATTTTCTTTGGAAGATGAGACAGAAATGCCCTGCTTTCATCTGTTGGCTTTCTGTGTCTAAACCCCCTTACTTTCATTTCTTATGAGGCATTTAGCTCTCCAAGATAACCCACATGTGGAATTCTTGTCATCCAACCTTTCCTAAAGAAAGAACAATCTCTCATCCTTCATCCTTGGTCTCTAACATCAATATGTTCATTTCCAAAGCTGACACAAAATTGCCCTCATGATCTCAAGCTGTCTTTGAGCCACTTTCATCTTAAAATCACTGTTTACTTTCATGTTTTAGTTACTGATGCTACACAACTTGCCCATTGTTTTTTCAAACTGGGTAGTGGCAAAATTAAAAAAAAATCCATAATACGTTCTTATAGAATTTCTACTCTAAAGTGACCTATTGAAAAGCCACTTCCTGCTTTTCAAACCAGGCCACAAATACTTTGATTTTGCCTTTAATTCAATAACTTCCTATAATGTTCTGTACTGAAATGAAAAGCGAAAATTTATTCTAGCTTCTTGCAGAGAATTGAGACAAAGGACCATGAACAGATGATCAGTACAAGTCTGACTTTGGGCATTTTAACTACTTGCAATGTATAGAAAAAATTATCATTTCATGTCAAGATAAGGAATATTTACAAATTAGATAAATACACACCTCACTAGCAAAGCAGCTTTTGCCACCATGCTACATTATGCTAAATTTATGAAGTTTGAAGTATAATGGTAACTGAAGATTTGTATTGCTAGGTCCTTTAAAAAAAATTTAGGACCTGTTTTGTAACTTGACAAGTGCAGTATATACACAGAAAATGATGCTTTCTCTGCACCACTTACTGATGTTTGCACCATCATAGCTCGCTGGTCTCGCATTTTCCGTACAATATCCAGTGGATAAACAGGTTGGTTCCTTTCAATTAAGCACATGGCTGTTTCCATAGTGACCAACACACCAGTGCGACCGATTCCTGCGCTGTGAAATGCAATAGGAAAATAATCTGTAAAATTAGGGTTTTGCAATGCACCACATTCATATCACAGTCTTAATAGCAGGATGCTAAACAGCCTTGGAAATTACAGGAAGACCTCAATAAAATTCAAAGAGAGCTTAAAGTTTATTTTTACAGCAACTTCAGTAATATTTTCTGGCAATTACTAAAAAGAAAAGATTTTTTTAATATAAATAAAACTAAAACCTCACTTAAAGTGAATGCATTTTTAAACAATTACAACTGCTCAAACTGTACTTTGATATTTTTGTCTTAAAAAAGGTAAGATCTAAGTGACTGCTTTTATGATGCACACTTGAACAGCAGGAAAAGAAAATTTGCAGTACCATTCAAAATGAGATTAGAACAATGGCAAAGGATAAAAACCAGAGAACAAACTAAATTGCAGATTATCAGATCTGTGATAATTATGTGACTAAGCCATTTCACCTAAAGGTTGCAGAAGAAAGGGAGACAAGGTAAATTCTTCCTTTAGATATAAAATCAGTGTTTCTGTCTCCAGCAGTAAAAGCTTGTATTGTACAGTTTAAAAATTTCATCTAATTCAAGGAATCTCCTGTCTTGCAGACAAATGTTTCACATCAAATGCTTATTCTAAGGCTGAAGCATATCTATAATCAGAATTTTAAAACACAAGTACCTGCAGTGCACAAGAACTGGCTCGTTCTTTACTCTCTTTGGCCTCATACAGGTCACAAACTCCAAGAAGTCCATGGAGTCATCAGGAACGCCATGATCAGGCCAAGCTACGTACTGGAGATGGGTGACGTTGTGTTGTTGTTCTGTCTAAAACACAGTAAAGTTTCAAAAAATGTCCAGTGTTATGACTCCTGTATTAATGTATACTAGATGAAAGTCATATTTTTCAAAGCAAGTGTTTTCTGCAGATGAGATAAGAGGCAGATGGTATAGAAAATATGATTTTAAAATTAAGTGTAAAGTATGGACATGTAACTTTTGAAAGAATTCATAAGGCATAGCATTTTCTAAATAAATGAGGTATCAAGTTTAACTTCTGCAATCTAAACATTTTAATTTTTTTGATTTATTGACTGTTGATCCATTATACTCTGACATCACTGATTCACCTGAGGTAAAATGCAACAAGATATAAGCATAATAGTACCATACCACAGTTTAGAACTGGTTGGAAGAAACAACTGGGAACAGCAGAACTGCTGAAAATCATACCAATATACCAGGGTTTTAGGGCTATACAATCTATTGTAAATGTCTGTGCACACTTACAGATTCAGGTATAATGAAGCTGCCTGCAACACTTGCTAAATCTGGTTTCTGTTAGAAAACAATATATATATATCCTTCATACATACATGTTCATTGTACATATACGAATGACATCTGTATGATCCACAGAGGATACGTTTCTGTATGGAAGCAATATAATTTGTTAAAAGGTTCTGTTGGACAAAGAGTTCTTTTTTTGAATCAATTATACATAAAACCCCATGGTTTTACAGAAGTTCTCTCTGTTTAGTTTTTTTGTTAACTTTGATTATGAAATCACTCAATCATCTTTGCATTCAGATTGGGCTCAGTTGATATGTTACAGATGTAACTGATGATTAGGGTGGGAAGGAAAAGTCCAAAGAAGCTCGTGAGCTCTGCTGCATCACACAGCAAGGATCTCACTCTTTACAAACTGAGACAAGTCTTCACGTTCCTTTATTCCTTCCATATGTTTTGCAATAGTTAAGCTGATACCTGCATTTAATTTATGTCCATTACCAGACTTAACATTTGACACCCTACTGAAATAAAACTCTCCTTTAGCACTGGATTAGTCTATAAAAGTTGGCCTTTCCCTAGTGGTCCACACAGGAATGTTTTTGTGATCCTAGTGACTTTAAAAGGTTTTTCCCCTTTTCTCTTATGCTCACAACTGTTGAAATGTAGAACTTGTTTTAAATGTCTTCAACTGCTTGTTTTCTCCTCCCACTTGAGGATGCTCCAATCCCAGGGAACAGGCTAGTAGGATGCAAAAGATGGAATAAGTATTATCTATGTACTAAGCAGAGTCTTAGAAAATACATTTATTCCCATCAAAGCAATTGCAGAAATTTACAATTGCCCATGGGGACAAAAAGAAAAACGACACAGCTCATACTTTGCTTCTTAAAGGCAGAGCCTGAGCAATCAACAATTAAAGGTCCAGCATAAGGCCCACGTGGACAACATAATCTAACATTAATAACCAAGCTCGTTGTAATACAAATTGCATTGAGATCTATCATCCATGTCATCAAAAGATGGACAATGACCTGGATCTCTGCAGGAAAAAGCATGCGTGGCCTTTTTCTACCCAGCTCTGATGAGTAGAGAAAGTTGACCTTGATCAAATGATTACTGTTCACATTTTTCTGAAATGCCAGATTGAAAAAAATACAAAAACATGTCTGGAAAATGTCATTAAAAAGTCCTTCTTTGAAAATCTGCACATGCTTAATCAGAACCTCTTAAAAAGGGAAATGAGATAAAGCAGCAATTACACGTAATAGTTTGAGCTGATTCTCTTAAATCAGAGAGGTTTGAATTACAGCATCCTGGTGAAACAAAGACTTGATTAATTTGAAAATTATCCAAGACTGAGTATCCAGTTGCCTTCCATGTGCTTCAAGAACTTAAAGCTATACATCCTGGACAAGTGCCAGTGGCACACTGGAGAAACACTGACAGTGATCTGTAGAAGCAACAACTGATTTTAGAAGCTCAGAACAAAGGAAAGAATTAACTTAAATTTTACTTATCAGTACTTCAGACTCAAATACAGTGAGTTGCATTAAGTTAAATAGTTTACAGACACTAGGTACAGAAAGCACATTACAAAAGAGTTATTCAGAGTGAGAACACACTTTAAGAACATGCACTTGGTCCTCAGAGCTGCTGCTTTTGTTGTAAACATCTTCAATTTGTGTTATGTGCCCTAATCATCTTTAGACAACAAATAGGTGTATGTTAATTATTCTAGGTATGTCTCAAAATTCAGAGTAGCTTTCTAATTATTTGTGGTTTAACATGATCAGTTTTAATTCTTTTGTTGAGCTCTTCTGAGATGAGTCAAAATGCTGAAAATTGACTATTGTGCCACTTGCTTTTCAAAATGCACAGGTATTTTAAAACACTTTATGTTTTATTAGCAATTTAAACCAAATGTAAACAGTAAATATATTAATTTATGTTAGAAATAGTTTTTCTATGTCTAAGCTTTTATGTCTTATGCAGACAATATCAAACCAGTACTCTGATGAAGTCCAGATTTTTTTAAAGCTATTTTTATTGGGGTTTTTGGCTTTTTTAATTACATATCTTGAAGCCTAGTGAAAGTCAGTTTTTAAATTCAGAAAATGTCAGCCAAACAACATCCCACATGGAAATAACTTACATTAAAAGACCATCACAGTTGCTAAAATCTAACACTTATACAGGAAAAAAAATTGCTAGAACTGTAGTTACTGGTTCCAGTTAGCCCTACAGTACATGTTCTGTTAGCAATACTTATTTTTAAACATTATTCCTCCCAGATCCTGCTCCTCTGACAAACCCGGTAATGGAAAATAAGAGGTAACTTCTCATTATAGTCAAGTTACTCATCAAACCACTATTCTCTGCAACTCACTTTAAATCTTTTCCACAACTTTTCCTTTTTGCACTGAGGTTTTCAATGACAGTCATCCTCATGATGGATAAATGTATATTTTTTCTTCATAAAAATCTGACTTTATTAGTTCTGTTTTATGAGTCTTAGAGAAAGTAAGACAGCAAGAGCTGCTTATGGCTTTGTTGCTATTTTCGCATAACTTGATCTTTTTCACCTTGCTATTCCAAAATTATTTATTTTTTTTCCTTAATTCATGTAGACTGATTTCAATGGAATTCATGTATTTGGTATTTCTCCAAATCAGTTTAAAAATTATGGATTAAAAAAAGTAGGTCCAAACAACAGACTCCAGTGACACTTCAGGATTATGTAACTTACCCAGTTTATTGTCAACCCTTTGGCCAACATTTAGCTTCTTCGTGGAGATGATACACAGTTACTTAATAAGGAGCTACAGAGGTCTAAGACATTATGGTTATCCCCAGCTGTTTGTTCTTGTGCTTCTGATAATGGTTATTGTCATTGCAGCAAAGTTGTTCAGCAAAAATAATCTCCAACAACACTATGTACTTGTCCTACCCCTCCTGGGCAAATTCAAGACATCTAACTGCAGCAGCAGCTTCAATGTGGTTAAGCTAACATCCTAGATTTTGCTCAGAAGCAAATTATCTTTTCCAGTAAGTCTGTCCTTGGGGCTGAAACTCCTGACAAAGAATAGGTCTATCACAGGCAATGCTTCAAATGGCTGCTCTAACACTTGTAATGCAGCTGTACTGCCAAGACCTTCACCCACAAAAATATCCACAGTTCATCCTTCTGCACTTTGCAGCCTTGCTTATTATAATTACATCAAAAGGCAAACTTCCTAGCTCCATTCTCCTCAAGTGACAGACTCTCCCTGATTAATAAAAGATTTGTGTGTTCTTCAGAAAATCAACACACAGTGCTTACAATCATAATACTCATAAAAAAAGAAGGAAATTTAAACTTGAAATGTCAGCCTTAATTCTAACTTTTCTTAGAAACCAAGCAATTTATTTTGCATTTCAATGTTTCAGTTAATGTCCTTTTTCACACAGGTTATAATATAATCTTCAATAATGAGAGAAAAAACAGCACAGTGTAAAACTACATTGACCCTGAAATGGTCTTTTTATCTTCTAAGCAGGAAATTATGTGCTCTTTGCCAGTAAGCTTCACAAACATACCTTGAAAGCTGAGTCTGAATGATCAGGGTTAAAGCCCTTTTTCTAAAGAGTAGAAACTCTGGCAAGTGGTATTTGGCATTTCTTGGACAACTGTTCATACATCATTATGCTGCTGTACACACTTGCCATAACACTTAATTTAATTCTGTTCTTTGTCTTTTTATGATTCAAAACCAGTCAGATTTAATGGCCAGTCATACATTGCAAGGCATTTATCTTAAAGGAAACTCAATGAAAATTTGTTTCAGGCTTCTTATGCTATTTTGTCAAGGATTATAAAGAAATACATATCTTGTTTTACAAAATAGGGCACTGTGTGATGAACTCTGCACTCATCCTACACAATTTCTTTCCTTTGAGGACCTTTCTGGTCCTCAAAGTGTTCTGAAGCTTTTTTTTTTTGAAAAATAAAAAGCCTCAACCAACCTCAAAACCCCCCAAACTTAGTGCTACAGTATAGCTTTCAATCTTGGTCTTGAAAAGAAAAGGCAGGAAATTAAATCCTTCATTTTATGAGACTTAGAAAGGTTACAAATAATTTGAGTGACAGGCACCAAAACTTTGTGTACACATAGTTGTAGTACTGCTTTTATAAGGGTAATTGCTTCTGTGCTGACATTCAGGTTTATCACTTGCAGATTATTTGGCCAAAATACAGAAACAAATATGCTGCTCCCTGACTGGGTGGTGTCTCATAGCTCAGAAACAGAAATACTGTAAACTGTCTTAACTGAAAGACCTTTAAGTACTGACATATGACATCTCACATGTTTATGACTGCAAAGGAAAACTTGATCACATTAAAACAAATTTGGATGCACTGGCAAGAGAATGTCAAGTTACAAATGTAAGAGACTAAAGGATTGGTCATCTTGCTGTAAGACATTAATTCAATGTTATATTTCAAAACAGATGATTCAATGTTATATTTCAAAACAGATATTGCCTTTTCCTTGCTTACTTACTACTAGCAATTCTGGTAACAGTAAAAGGTCCTTGACTATACAGAAGTTTAAAAGACTGACTACAAATTAGCCCTTGGTCAGTATACAGTGATTTCTTACACATCTTATGATAGCACAAACCCTTCATCTTTTTAAAAAAGTACCTGTGACCACAGAATTTTGGAAAAGAGAGGAAGAAGGGAAACATAAAAAATGCAGGTAAATTTAGAAACAAAAAACAAACTTCAAACCTTATAATTCAGGTTGTGGGAAGTCTAGATGTGACCAGAGCACAGATTTCACAACACAAGATAACATGCTGTGTTTTGCCTTCTTTTCGCTTTCTGTTTCACTAGATGTCAGCATAAAAGTATTAGGAACTATGGAGTATATGTATATTTCATAAATGGAGCACATTTCAATTGAGATATATATGGATTTTTTTTTTTTTTAAATCTGACTAAAGACAACAAAAAGTTACTGATGAGATTCTGCATCTTCTCTCAAAACAACTTTATCATGCTTCACTTCTTTATTAGCTGTTCTAGCTGCATGTGCCATTAACCAAGTGACCCATATTTCATCCTTGAAAGAGCAGAGTTACTTAGGAAAACCCTCTCATTATAAATCAAAGTACTTGTGAAGAGACAGTGATTGCAAAACTATGTAGAGGAAAGCACTAAACTTCCTTATGCTGCTTACTGCAGTACCTGTGCAGCATGATGTATTCTAGAACTTCAAAAAATGTGTCTTTGAAGAAGTTCTGAAGAAATAATCATACCATGTTGATCCATATAATATACACATATTCTGTGTTAAAAAATGTGTGCATGTGTTTAGACACACATGCATATTCACACACAGATATACATTGTCAAATGCAAAGCCTTTACCTACCCATCTATAAATGTATTCCTTCAGCTTGTTTGGGGATAATTAAAGGCAATGATTACCTCAGTGTTTGTAATGACCATTTCTCTGACAACATAAGCAATGGTGCAGTCTTCAGAGTGGCATCTGACACGGAAGGAGCCATATTCCATCACATCTGGTGGATCTGGCCAATACTGGTGACATTTGGTCTGTAAAGAAAATTAGGCATACGTCAAGATGGTTGTACACAAGCCCTTCTGTTTCCAGCCTTCCGTCCTATGTTGTGGTTCAGGGAATTCAAGGAGTGGTATAAATTCTATTCTGGTTTGCTGGTGAGATTTTTTTCATCCCAATTGAAAAATAACAGGACAAAATAGGCTAAATTCTCCATAAACTTCTGTCTTAGTGAATTACAATAAATATTCAGGTAAATTGGATACATGATGCTTTGTCTGCTGCTTATCTGTAACTGCTAGAATGACATAATGTGGGCATAATGTGGGAGAACAAAGATGGATTTATCCTGTCTTAAGAAAAGAAGTGCAGAGGTTAAACCTGTAATTAGCTTTAGCCATCTAATAGCAGGTTACAGCAAAGGCAGAGCCACACTCTTCTTGAAACTCAACAGTGAAAGGACAAGAGGCAAGTCTAAAGAAGCAACAAGGGAAATTCTGACTAGATGTTGGCAAAAAAATTCCACAAAGGACAAGCACAGAAACAAGGAGGTCTATGAGAATGTGGAATCTCCACCTGTGGAAATAATCAAAACTTTGATGTCACACTGCAACCTGCACAAAGTTCAAAGCTGTTCTTGTATGTAATTTAAATTACAGAGTAGCAAGTGCTGGAATTTTTGGAAAGTTAGAATTTCTTAATTTTATCTTTAATAGGACTCAATTTGCAGAGGCTTGAAATCCAAATTATAACCATTGTGCCTGAAATTTTTACTGTGGTAATTTATCTTAACTAATTTCGCCTTCAATTTTAAGCCAAAATAATGTATCTATTTCTAAAAAAATGAACAATATTATGGAGAAAAAAAATCCCATCATACAAATCTTAACACCATTGGAAAGAAATAGTCTGGAATGTAAAACCTCCAGGGACTGGGAAAAGTTTTGGCATTTGCCAATGGGGATATTCTTGACAAGAACATACACCTTTTTCTGTCCCTGAAAGTTCACCCACAAACTGAGCAAATCTAAATAATTTCTGAAGCAAGCAAAACATATAAAAAGTGTCTGGTGTGCAAAGGTACCAGCAGGATGATTAGAAGCTATCAATAGTTGCCTTGAAGTTTCCAGCTGACTGGATGAACTCCAGACTATTACTTATCTGTGTTTCTCCTTAATATTAGGAAATGAAAGCACCAATACAGTGAAAAGAGGGAGTTTATGTCAGGTGATGTTCAATGACATCTGCTTCCATAAGCAGCTACATAACCTGACTGCATTTAGAGCCTAATTTTTGCTTAACTGTCCTTCCTTACATCTCAATCTTTATGCTATTTAAGACCTCAAATACTCACTCCCTTGCTTTCTGAAAACACTGGGTTTTGACTGGGGTGCCAGATAAATTTCATAGTGTAGGACAGTTCATACAGGAAATACAGATAAAGGCTACAGTGAAGGAATAAAGGAGACATCACCTTCTGTACCTCTTAAAAAATCCAACTGTTTAGTTTTCAGCTTTGAAAACTCCAAAACCAACACCTTCCCATTTAATCTAAAAACTTAATCTTAAAACTACAAAGGACACGTTAAATCAAAATACACTGTACTATTCCAAAATTTAAGGATAGACAGAACTTATCTAAACACAATTAAAAGAATTATCAGAGCAATTCTAGGAAAGAACCTGAGATGTAAATAAAAATAAGCAAGCTAAATTCTGACTGCTAGTAAATACCACAGGGGCAGACTCTTTTTCACAGCTAGACTACAAGGTCTGCCTGACTCACTCAATGCTTCCAGACATTTGCTGAATCTTTCTTTTGGAGAGAAACTGACACATGGAGCCCAACACTCAGGGGTAAAAGTAACAGCACGTAGTATCTGTCTGATCAGCACAACAGAGTGAATGCAGTGATTTCCTTTTACCAGATAGCTGGTTTTTTTGCACAGCAGCATAACAAAAAACAAATTGAGGACTATCTGTTCCCTCTAAGTAATTCACAAAGCCTGGCCTTCCGAAGAATGATTCAGCAGAGTAAGTTGGCCTCTTTTAGGGTTATTTAATCACAACAATGGAAGAAAGTTCAAAGGTATAGTACATTTCTTCAGCATACAAAGAAGCTTGGCACTTACCCGTCCCCGTTCAGTGAGAGTTGTTAACATGATGATCAGTGACAATTTGTGGTCCCAGACTACTTGCCAGAAGTGTGCACATGTGTGTGGAAGAGGTCCTTGAGTAGCAATGTACCGGTTCACAATGCCAGCTGAAGGAATTTCCATCTACAAAGAGAAAGAAAAATCCTATGTTAAGTTTGCTCTCACTACTCAAGAACAATTTTAACTCAGCATTTCATTCAAACAGGAAGTTTTGAGGGATGATTAAGGCAAAAAGTAACAAGAAAATCAAGATCACAATTTGTTATGTGAAAACCTTTTAAATCATTAATTTAAAACAGATGTAAAGCACAGATTCTATATGAATAATAAGAATTGTCATAAGACCTATGAACAGAAGATTAATAGTGAAAATGTACTTGAAAACTCGAAACTGCAAAGCTTTCTAAATTTTATATAACATTTAGTAAGGAATGATGGCAGGATACATACACCAAAGGTACACTAGCAAAAGCTGTTTACTGCCTGATACTAAACACAGGAAATTAATAATTGACTCTCTGATTTAGGTGCTTAGCTTATGAATCTGACACAAATGTATGCTCATTTCCTCTCCTTTCCCTGACTTCCAGCCCACACTTGATTGATTAGGGAAGCCAAGGCTGTGGCTGATCTTCTGGATCCTTCATGGCATAGCTGATAGGCCATAAGTGGTTCTAGAGGGAAAGAGGCTTAGTTTTATGGAAATAACCTCAGCATTTGAAGTATATGGAAAAATAAAACAATTTATACTGGTTAAAGACTCTGAACATTTCCACATGGTAGCACCCACTGTATGTTAGGATGGTCACTTGTTTCACAACGCTGTATTTTACATTATGAAACTTTACATCTTTTACATTTACAAATCCTCAAAATTAAACATCCTTATTCCCTAAAAACCCCAAATTTAGTCTACTTCAGTAATATAGTAAGTGAGTAAATGCAGGTCTCTGTATGACTTACATTCACATAATTTGCATTAATGTAATCTTCATCTCCTTGCAATATTATCCTTGTGGCATCATCTGCACACATACACACACACACAAGAAAGAAGGAATAAAATTAGCAATTAAGGGATGTGCTTCCCCTCTATTAAGTTATTAAAAAAAAAGCTGAGGAATTGCAGAGACACAAACAGCAGAGTACAAACCAGAATAAATTAACCTTTAGAAAAATAAAACGACCAATTATATGACTTCAAGTATATAGTGAAATCTAATCAGTAAGTTCAATATGGCAGTTTTAAAAAGCAAAATAGGCAGAAACTGTACTTTAGACTCACAAGGTAGAACATCTTTGTATCTATTCTTGTCCATATTCTGAGGTACCTTTGCACATGTAACAGCCAATCCTGGTTTCTTTCTATAAAGTTGCTGCAAAGTAGAATGAAAAATTACAGGATTTTGAGGGATGTGATTATGCTATACACACACTAATTCACACTACATTCACACAAATATACACAGACTGAACAAAAATTATTTCCTTTAATATTTTTTCTATCCTTCTCCAAAATTCACTTGAGAGGTTTTTGTATTTAATGTGATAAGAATTTCTATTATTGCTAGTCCATCAGGATAGCTAGAAGAATTTCTAGGGAAAAAAAACAAAACCAAAACCAGCATGTGAGCAAAATTGATAAAAACTGTTACTCTGCAAATTTGCCTTTTGCTTATAAAACCATAGACCAGAAGGACAACAGTGGTTGAGGGTAGAACAAGGGGAGGATGAATGCCATCAGAACAAAAAAATTAGATGCAGACTTGTTTCCTGGAATTAACTGTAATCCAAAAGTTTCAGAAAAAAATTTATTCTCTGGACTAAACCCATCCATTTCAATACTGCAAGTACCTAAAAAACCAAAACTTCAATTTATCGCAATCTCCTAACATTTGACTTCTTCATTTTTGGGCCAACCCTTATGTTGCAAACTTTATCTGGAGTAAATGTGGACATATGAAATGGAGTATATATAATGTGTCTATAACCAAAACTGTGAAGTTGGTGTTAGGTTAATGGTTGTACTCTATGATCTTGGAGTTCTTTTCAAACCCTAATGATTTGTGCTTCTTAGTACATTAAACGACTACAGAGGGGAAAAAACAGCAACAAAACATTAAGAATTGTAATTATACAATTATAGCTTTTGTCTATATTAAATGTATAGGAAAGGGCCTTACAACTGAGTTATTAACTTGTCTGTGCCAGAGTTTTACATCCTTCACTGAACACTTTACCCAAGAGCTTACATGTTTAATGAAGATTTTGAATATTGTTCCATACATAAAATGGAATTAAACAAATAGGAGACTAAAATCCCCTACTTTCTCATCGAGAGAAAAAGAGCAACACACAAAAATATTTATTCTACTGAGATTTACTGGACCATAAAACTCTGTATCACTGTGTTTTTCAACTTATACAACATAAATAAGCCATGTGAGAAGAGAACTTGATAATGCATGTAATGGAAAAGCTTCTGTTTGATATAAGTTGGGTTCCACTTTTCTAGAGCAGGTTGCAATTTCTGCCTTTTTTTGGAAGAAAAAGAAGAATAATTTAAAGTCAAGTAACCGTTCTCAAGCTTCATTTTTGCCTGGCAAACAGTCATTTGCTGTTGACAGACTCATTAAATTCTGATTAAACAGAAGAAGATATTCTGGCAAAACTTGATTATTCAGAGTCTACTGGCTAATTAGTTACTATTTTACTAAAGCGAATGGAGCATTTGAGAGTCAGCAAAGCTGATGAGGAGACACTGCCACTACCTCTGGTTCTGAATATCTCTAAGCAATGAACTCAAAGCAAGAAGGCCATGAAGCTGTCCCCTAGTTTATTAGATTTCAAGAAGGTTTTGTGCTTTTGCTGTAATATCCTTTTATCAACAGTGCCATAAAAAAGGATAAAATATAGGATCAAATATCCTATGAATATCATCATATCATATATCAGAATATAATAAAAGGTCAAATATCCTATGAAGTTCACTACAGGAAATTGGTACGCAAATTTAGTCAACAAATTTGATAAGTAAGAAAGTATTGAAAGGTCAGTTCACATTTTGAGCTACTGCTTCTATAGCCAACAGATTCATTGTAATTGCTGCATTGCATCCAGTGCTGTGGATTTTGGAAAGCAGTTATGAACCATTGTCTACAATTCCTTAAAAAAAGGGGAATATTAATTCTCAGAAATTGTGTAAAGAAAGCAAATGTCATAAAAAGAGTGGTTATACAATAAACAATACCACAACTTTCCAACCTTTACCATTAAATTTTACAGCTTTTAAAAAAAGCAGTGAATGAAAAAATATCAAAAGGGGGAAAAATTTCATTGCTGTTCTACAAGTTTTCAATGACAGAAGGGGTTACTCGAGAACTCAACACCAATTTTATAAATCATAATAAAGTAGGGTTTATCCAGAGCTACTATAAATGTTTGAATCGACCACCATAAAGCAACCACAAACATACATATGCTGCACTCCCTTGCCATTAGAGAAGCAGACGAATTATCCTTTGAAATTTGTTACACTAACACTGAAGGAACTAATTTATTAAAATATAAAACATTTTATTAGTTTTCTCTGACAGTCCTTGCTAACACATTGAAGAATATAGAAAAAGAAATAAAGTACAAGACTGACCTCTGCCAAAATCCCACTGCTCTACTCAATAAATGAACAACTGCAGAAAAGAATACTAATTTAGCAAACTTTGTGTACTTGAGCCAGAAACACCCTAATTCAAACACATTTTTCTCTGAAGGTGGTATTTTGTATGAGACTGATTAGTCATTCTTCCCTGTTCTAAGTAGCAAAGTGTGAAACTGATGGGCAAGTCACATTGTCATCTCTCTTGAGATGAGACCGAACAGGAACAATGGGATTTACAATTAATTAAAACCCCTACATTACATGCTGGTTACATCTATTGCTCTATGCTAGCAGCGTTACAGAGCTGAGCATTTCCTACCTCAAACTGAATAAGGACAGTCCCACTTTCTAGTCCTCTTCTTAGCTGCTCCATAGACTCCTCCAGTGTATCACCACCATATTCAGAACAGACAGGAAGAATAGATTCTGGGACAGTGTGGGAATCAGCTTCATCTTCTGATTTGGGCTCCACAAACTGTTTCACTACTGAAAGATGTGCACAAATATATAATCCATTACATACAGCATTAATGTGTTTTTAACAGATATAAAAATTTACCAGCTTGAAATAGCAACAGAGTTTGCAAAACCTCAGGAAAGCAAGTAGCAACACATTTAATTGTATTTCTTTTTGTACTATATTACTGTAGAAAATATAAAGAGTAAAATATCCCTATGACCTTTCTGAAAGAAAAATTCAAAATGCCTGTTTATGAAGGCAAAGAACTTGAATTCCAAGCACAAGGAGGTTTTTTTGCAACCTTCTCTTACAGAATGAACTGCTAAACAGGCCAATGAAACACAACATCCACTATGGTAAAAAACAAGGAAGTTTTACCAAAAAAAGTATAAACTAAAATTAATGGAATATCTCTACAAAAACTTTTTTTTATATAAGTTTGGACCTCCAACAGCAAAACAAAGGCAAAAATCACACTCCTTTGCCATTAGAGAAGCCATAGAATTATCTTTTGCAATTTCTTATGCTAACATTGAAGGAACTAAAGGCAGAAAAATCATTAGTCTGTTTTCTACAATATTCCTTGCTAACATATTGCAGAACATGACAAATGTTAATGAAGGAATCTGCATGGCAGTTCTGTCCCTGTGAAAGGTTTGTATCACTGAACATATCCACCTGTGGTTAGTCTCTGCAGTGATGGGAACAGTTCATACCTGCCAAACTTCAGAAAACGGGGAGCTGTTCATACTCAGGCCTACACAAAATGACTGGTTTAGAGCCACGGGTTATCTTTAGATAAAAGCAGATTTCTCTTATCTGCAAGTTGGAAGGGAACTAGAAAAGTTAAGGGAAAACTAAATGCTGCATAAATCCAGTGGAAAACAAAATAAAGAGCCCATCCATCTTTCCAGAAACACAAGAAGTTTTAAATAAAGCCAGTGTTACAGAATTACATATCACTTTGGCTCTTTCATTCTCTCCTGTTTTCCAAAAATGCATAATCCCTTCAGATTTTTATGATTTCATATAATCAGAAGTTCTGTGTAATTGTGGGTGCTAATGTCTTACCATACCTCCCAAGGAAAGCAAATAATAAATTAGTTTCACATCATCTGAAAGTTCTTGGTATCTACAGGTGTTTAAATATGGAGTAAGCAAAGCCAAGCTGGATGAGTTCCCCATTTTCAAACATACAGGCTTAAGACCCTGCATATTTAAAAGATTGTCCCTCTTTGCAGGCAGCAGTTCTGCAAGCAGCCAGCACAGGTTTAACTCAGTATTGTCATAAAATGTCTACTGTAAGAATGAGGTGAGGAGCAGCTTTTTTGACTTGTTTCATCATATAACTGTGCAGGGGAACAGCCCACGAGGTTTTGTGAACCTGTAACTGGGGGGTTGTAAAATTATCCTTTATTAAAAAAAACCCAACACCCCACATTCCCAAACAAACTCTTTCAAGGGACTATTTACTCTCATAGATTTTTAGACCCAAAGATAAGAAGAAATTCTAACTTGCTAGATTATTTGTTGCAATAGTAAGAACCCATACAGTTCAAACTACTTGTACTACTAATTTGAATTTAGCGAGACCTATTTTTTGCACAGACCTATTCCAAGTGCACTGAGAACATGTTTATGCAAACACAAGAGGGTATACCACAAGCATAAGAGAAAGAGTCTCAAAGACATTAGAAGTGAATAAAATTAGCCCAGTTACCTTTCCTCCTGACCAAAAGTGCAAGCTCTCTGGTGTGAGATTCTCTGCTGGCTTTTATGAACATGACCACCTGGTCATGCGTGTGCTCTGAGATATCTCGGCCATTAATTAATACTATCTGATCACCTTCATTCAGCTTTGGTATGCATTTATCAGCCTGTTTCAAGACCAAAGAAACACATTAATGTCATCACATCCAGTTGTGCAAGCAGGAATGTATCAGGATATTAAGTACATCATGGAAGCAAAGTTTTCACAATTCTCCTGAAAAAGTTTCATATTCTGTGTCAGAAGATCTACCAAAGGATTCGGCTCTAAAGCTCTCATGCCTCAAAGCCTCTCCATGACCATAAGGGACAGTTCAAACACCATATTGATAGCTACAAAAGGAATTCACCTTAATCAAACAGCCATCATCAGATTGCTCTCAAAGGTCTGTATTTCAGACTCCCAAGTCTCAACAATCACTGAATTTCTGGAGAAAGTGTTTTAAATGTATAAAATAATTCAGTTCACTTTTTATGCAGTGAATACTAAGAAGTCCAAGCATGATTTTCATGAACATGATTTAAGTAACATGACATTCCCCAGGCATGTACTTTTTAAATTTCAAAGAAAGCCATACACATTTCATCTTTGTTATTTCATAGATTCTTGCTTATATTTAGATTATCTGCTGGGCTCCAGGGTTTGTTCAGCTATTTTCTTGCCACACTTCTCAGTATGCTTAGCCCTATGTCCAGCACAAAGCAATTAAACCTATGGCCAGGGTATGATGATGATGCTGCTACGATGACTAAGGGACTAGAGCTGCTCTTGAATGAAGGAAGGATCAGAAAGCTGGGAGTATTTAGCCTAGAGAAGAAAAGGCTCAAGGGGATCTTGCAATGTACATAAATACTTAAGGGAAAGGCACAGAGAAGATGAACCCAAGATCTCAGTGGTGCCCAGTGACAGGTCAGAGGCCTAGGGCTTAAACTGAACCACAGGAGGCTCCATATGAACATCCTATGTTCTACTGCTGTGGTGACTGAGCACTGCAGCAGGCTGCCCGGAGATACTGTGGCATCTCCCACCTTGGAGCACACAAAAGCCATTTGGATATGGTCCTGGGCAACTGACCCTGAAGCAGACTCTTGAGCAGAAGGGGGTGGACAAGGTGATGTTCAGGTCTCTTCCAACCTTCTGTGATTGTCCAATATGAATGTGCAGGATTCTACAACCTTTGAGTGTCAAATAATGTAATGATTTTATTTCCATTGCTACTCTAATTTTATTTTGTCTAGGAAGTCTTCAGCTACACAAGAGTGATATACTTATATAAATACTTCATTTATTTATTGCATGAATGAGAAATAGACCTTAACTGTTTTTGTTGTTTCATAGGTGTTCCTTGTATTTCCTTAACAGCCAGCACAGGTTCCCTGGGCTTTATTTGTCCAATCTCATTAGCCCTACCAAACAACCAACACCAATCCCGAGTGGAAACAAGACATTAAAATTAGATCTGATCCTGATTATGCCTTGCACTGATGGCTCCTAACATATTTGTATTACAAACTAATACAGAAGAGATGGAAAGGAGAAATTATCATGAAAAAATAAACAAGAAGAAAAATGCAAAATAAAAAAATCAGGCAAGAATGTGAAGAAAATAAATTGGGAATCATTTGTGCTAGAGAACAAAGTAAAAGGAAAAAAAACACCTGTCTAAGTGCCAAAAAACAGAAAAAGAAGAAGAGAAAGAAGCAAGAGAAAAGAAAGATGCGCGCAAGAGGAAAACATCCCATGCAGAAAAGCTGACTAAAAATTTAAAGAAGTAGTTTTCCCAACTTTTTCCATAGAAATAAGGAAAGAAAATAATGAAAGATAGGGAGGATTGAAAATAATTCATAGGAAATGTAAACAGAAAAATAATAGGAATTAGGAACAGCCACGATGTTCTTCAACTCTGATTTAACTAGGTATACACAGCTCTCCAAGAACACCCTTGACATATTTCATACCGTTCACAAAGGCAAGACTGAAGAATGTAACTATGAATGACTGAATAGTTTAATCACTCCCAAATAATATTAAGTTATTCTCTCTAAAATATAAATATTTGAAAAGATAGGTGATCTAAAGCCCATATCAGGTCAGTCTAGGAGAGTCAAGACATCAACAACAACTTGGAAGGAATGGTTTCTGAGCTCCTATATTTGTCTATAATTTAGATTTCTGGGCTGGCTATTAGTCTTTATTACAAATGAAGACTAATATCTTTGCTCAAACAAACTTTGTTAATCATGTGATACGTTAATGACCCAGCTTTCTTATTTAAATCATCTGACTATATAAAATATATCTCAAAGGAGAATTAATTCCTCCTGTGCAAGCATAATTTGTAGATTTTTCAGACACTGAGCTTTTCCAGACAATTAATTATGTCAAAGGCTCCCTATCCTATTGATACACCCAATGTGTCATTTTATGCTAATCACCTTCTATTGCTCCAAGAAGCATGCATGCTTTTTTTCCATGAAAAGCTCTATTAAATAAAACCATAATGACCTCTTTAGCACCTGAGGAAATTTTCACTATTTATGAAAAAAAAAAAACATTATGGAACTTTAATTAAAAATAAAAAAACAAAACACCAACAAAACCAAACAGATGCAACATATGGTTGCCCTTTCACTAAAATGTGCTCTCACAACAATTTTGGCCAGTCTGTTCTGTCCTACAATTTCCCCAGCATACTACACTGCAGCTTTATTAGAGGGGGTTTTCAAAAAGAACTTTAGGATGTATAAAGGAAAATACTGCCTTATTTTGGGAAGTAGATTTGTTTCCCCTTCTATACAAGAAATGCGCATCTTTTTGTAGGAAAGTGGAAATAAGGTGACCTACAAACTTGAGAAATAATCTTAGCAAACAGTATTACCAAATAGCATCCCTGAAGACAATTTACAGGGTAATGAGTGAATCTAGAGCAAGTTAAAATAGTAGCAATGAAGGTAAGGCATAACTGAGGTAAAATAATATAGAAATGCATTCCACAGACAGATTTGAACTTGGAAATATCAGCCACATTTAATCAAACAGTAAAGAACAGATGAAATTTCATTTATGGAAAGCAATATAATCAATGTTAATACTGCTATTTTCTAAAAATAAGTGTATTTTTTTCCTCTTGCTATAACATGACATGATTTCCCTAACACTGCTACTGAGTATGTCACATTGGATGATTGTTTCCAGTTTTTTCTGTGATCCTGGTAATTTGCTCACATGGTGGTGCACTAGCCTAGAGACCTAATTGGTCACCCTTGTCCATGCCTATGAAACCAAAGGCAGACACTTCAATGAAGTGTTTAAATTAAAAAGGCCAGTCCTTTACCAATCCAAGAGAAAAAAATACAGATTAATACTTTCCAGAAGACCATCTGAATCTGCCAAAGGAAATGACTGCCTCTGGAGAAACATCTTTCATTCTCTGGTTGCAGAATAAGCCTGTTTCCCCTATATAATTTCAGAATCTCAAATCACCCTTAAAATATTTGCTAGTTTGACCATAAAATGTCTTAAGGACTGACTTATTTTCAATTCCTAGACTTAAGTTATAATTATAATTTTGTAGCAAACTTTTATTCAAATAATTATTATAGTTCATAAAGGAGTGCTATGAACTGTGTAAGTCAGGCCAAAAATCACAAATGTGACCAAAAAATCACTTCTCAAGCAATTTGTTTTAGCTTGATTTGCATAATGAAATTTAGATTTTAGTCCTGTGACTGCTTATCAAATTTCAGAAGAGTCAGAAGATTCAGAGTGATTGTGAGGAGGAGTAATTAGTAAATAGGATTGAATCAGTAATATTCCTAACAAGTCTGCACTGAAATTATTTTATAAGAGTTAGGAAATATAGTTTGGAAAAAGGCAAGTGAAAAACATCTGATATAACTATGTCTTAACAGATTTATGTAATAACTATTTAGAAAAACTTAGAAAATATTTTATGTTCCTATTAGTATTTCACAATTCAACGGAAGAATTGAAGAACTCAATGACTCTACTGATTGTTATAAACATTTCACCTAGTCTACAAATCCTTCTATGAGCAAAAAAATTTATGGCAAAATAGGAACAAACGTATGCTCCCCCTCTGTGCTCCCTCTCTCCCACCAAGTACTCTCCCATCCTATAAATAATTTTAGCCCTAAGGGTTTCTTCAGCCTCTTGTGGCTTGTATAGTCAATATCAACAGGTTTTCTCCCCTAGATATTTGTCCTTTCCTGACCACATACAAAATTGTTTTAACCACGGCATCCTTTGTCAAGGAGTTTCACAGGTCTACTACTGTCTTCTGCATGAAGAACTACTTCACCAAACATGAAGTTTCTTTTTTCACCTTCACAAACTTTATTTAGTAGCCCATATTTTTGCTGGAATTCCCTTTTCACAGTGCTCCTAATCTTGCAGATCCCTACAACAGCTCCCTCAAATCAGCTATTTTTTTCTAGGGTGCAGGGGCCCAAATTATTTACTTCTTCATTAAATGATGTTCCTAATACTCAGTCCTTGCCCCTCACCAAGAATTTTCCAGTTCAGGATGCACTTTTTTCAGGATGACAAGAGAACACAAATATACTTTCTACTTGTATCTTGTTTGGCTAACACTTCCAGATCTTTTAATCTCTTGTTTAAGAAACCACCAGTAAACCAATGCCTAAAGAGAACAGCTCTGCTGCTGTCTCATACTTGTTATAGGTGTCCAAATTTCTGTGTGTACAGACCTTTGAGAAGTGGAAGGAGTAACAATGGATGGGATTAAAAACCTCAAAAATTTACTTACAGGCGATCCTGGAGTTATTCTTGATACCACCAGTGGCATTTTCTGATCTACTCCACCCTAGAGGAATGTCAAGTAAACAGCAACCATAAATATATCATTAAGCCTAAGCAGCATTTAAAACAAGTAATCACTTCTTGTTCTTTCTATATAAATTTTTTATGCTGTGTCATCATACACAGAATTTTCATCAGTAAGTGAAGAATTAGAGGGTGGGTTGTGGACTCTTTAAATCTACCACTTTCCAGTAGATTAGACTGGGTGTCTTTTTCTGGCCATACATTTTAATAGGCAATAAACAGAAGAAATGAAACATTTATTGTAACCCTGTGCTTGAAGCAAACCTAGTTTAACTTGAACTTGCAAGGCAGACAGTCTTCTTAGGTGCCGTGACAAGTGAGCAAGGAATCTGGTAGGATCAAAGTACTAGACAACTGTACTTCCTTATTTTCCTTACATCACGTTCAATTGCTGCCCCACCAATAAATAGCCAAGGGGAAAAGATCGCACTCTGCTCTAATTCTTATATTATGGATAATTTACTATACTCTGCTTAAATGGAAATTCAGTGAGGGAATGTAAAACATTTACAATGCTCAATTATCAATAGTCATTTTCATTTTCTTCATAAATTAATTTTCAACTTTCCAATATGATTTCTAATGGATATAATTAAATGGAACAGCACAAACTATTTAAATTTTTTATAATACAGAGGTCAAATTTTTCAAAAGCTGATGCCTTAAATTAGGCTTTTGAGTTGATATTTCAGCAGCCAAATGGGCAGTGTGCCTTGGATATAAGCCATGCCCATAATACGTGCAACTGAAAACCAGAGAACTATTAGATGCTTGTTTCTCTAAGTGTTGCTTTAGCCACTTCTAAAAACTCTCAGTCTGTAAGAAATTCCTGTAAAATATAGTGCTTTCTCCAAATCATTATATTAAAACATAAAAACAATCATGAAGTTAAAAAAATTTATCTATAAAGCATTTAAAAATAATTAAAAGACAGCTGGTTTACCTTTAGATTAAATCCAAACTTCCCTTCTTCATCTGGTATGATACGCACCAAAAGTAAATCTCCTTCAATTAGGTCATTCTGCAATATACAGAAAAAGAAAGCAAGTTTTCTAATTTTTAAAATAAAGTATCAGCAAATTAGAAAACAGTGTATCCAAATTTAGATGTGCTGAACAAAAATACTCTATGTAAATCCACCTTTAAAACAGGAAGAGGATATGGTTGTAGAATATACCTACGGTGGTAACCTTTTAAATAGTAAAAATAGCAACATACATCTCAGCAAACATGTTTTTTTGTTGCTATGTCCTGACATTGTTACTCTCATCTTAGCTTTCCTTCCCAATTTATAAATGCTATTAAAAGTTTCAGCCTGTTGTCATTAAAAGCTTGGGTGTAGCACATCAATTCATGTAGAATTGATTCTACTCTAGAACTGTGAAGTAACTCTTTTCCCCCTGATTCTTCTCCTTCTAAGAGGTGTATGTTTATGCAACTGATTCTATTTAGATGTATTTTTATGCAACAGGTCCACAAGGCAGAATTAAAAGGTGTCAGCAGCTAATGGACATGTTGGAAATTATGTAACTTCTCTAACCAGTTTTAATTAGTTGTTTTAATTGATTTTAAGGCCCTACTTTTAGCCAGAAGCCCTCTGGAGCAAGCTGGGGAAGAATGATCCACTATAACATTAGCAGGGAGCAGCTGCTCTCCAGCCAGGTCAGAACTTAAAAGGATGATGTTTAGTCATCCTTAAGAGATGTGTGGGATGGGATAAAGCAGAGTTGTGTCTGCTATTCAGATGTATAGCAGCTTAAGTTAGCTGATCGTTATCCTTGGAAGAAACAAGATTTAATCATGTAAGGATTTCTATTCCACTAGGAACTTTCCCTGCAACTTCTGGAATGCTGGACACTTCAGAAATCAGTGCAGTTGGCAAGCTTGACTATCACACTGTATCTCACTCCCTTGGATAAATGCGAGTAGTAACACAAGATCTGTTCTCATCACTGCATAAAATATGCCCATCCTGAAATTCAGCCACCACTTTTGCGCATTCCCAAACCCCAGCTCAAAGTGACACTCACTCACTACTAGTTGTGACTTGCAAAGCACACGACTGCACATACCTTATCGCAGTAGTACTGACTGCAATCTTCCGTCACGCCGCTTTTCGTAACGCTCTCGTACGTTTCCAAGAACTGCTTATCCACCCCTTCCAAGGGGCAGGAGCCAGAAATGCTGCCAACGCCATTGGGAGACGGAGCCAAGGCTTTCGGTGAGAGATGGGTCAGAGAAGCCCGCGTCGGACTGTTTCCCAGTACATTCCTTTATTGAAAAAGGATAAATATTACTCAGGTACCGTTATCCAGATTTTTAAATTAAGAGTTAAAAAGAGCAAATTTTAAGACTTAAAAGGCTTAATACCACTTTGTAGTGGAAGTGCAGGAAAACAGGATTGGAGTGTGATCTAAGCCTATTATTTGATCAGTGGTTATTCAGAAGAATGGACAAAAATTCTGGAATAGAAAAACCATTTTAAGAAAAAATATTTGGATGTTAGCAGTGAAAGGCACTGTTGCAGTGCTACAGGAATTCACAGTAACACTTGGAGAGAGCTGCAAGGGAAATGTACTTCAGCTGCCAATTCTATCCATGAAAAATCTTTTGCTGTGATTCCATTCTCATTCCTGCAAAACATGTATTTTGTTTAATTCCTCCCTCCTACAAGTGCCATCTCAACCTTAACCCTGTGGGAGAAGGCAGTTTGCAGAAAAGCCATGGTAAATTGTCAGAGAAATAGGAAATGAAGTGACAATGAAAGATTTAACTACAGTTAAAGTACTGTGTTATTGAGGTAGTTATAACCACATGAAAGGACACAGAATTAACTTAAGGTGCAGATCTGGTGTTCAATAGCTTTAACATTCAATGTTAACAAAAGTCAGTAACCAAAGACCTCAGATGTGGGAATTGGCCAAGCTGCCTGATGGTGATCCAGGACTTCACAAACTTTCATTTAGCTACATTCCCTCTTATGAAAAGGATGATGTGCAGATCTCTAATACAACCAAACCCCTCCTTTAAGTGGACCAAACTCATGGATACCATACAGACCAACAGCTCCATCCTTATAAATACTACCTAATGTGAAAATATCTCCCCTGGGCAAAGCTCAGGTGTAGCAACATCAAATTTTGACAGTGTTAAAGCAGCAGAAGTACATGCCAGTAAACCCGGCCACTAAAACTTGTAAATTCAAACACTTACTTCTGCTTTGATATTTTTCTATATCCGTGAGCTTTTTTAAACTCTTTCCAGCAGCCATTTCTAGCTGTCAATGAAGAAGTAATTCTACAATACAAGGAGTGTAGCTTAGGCTTCTAACATACAGGACTTGTACTGCAAGTGGACTTTGATACTGTGAACACTTACGTCTTGGTCTGTGAAAATCTGATTGCAACAAACACAAATGTCCCCAAAGTTTGTGAAAAAAAAAATCAAGCCATCAAGCAGATGAATTCTTGCCATAATACTTCTGACTTAGTTATATGATGTGTACTTGGAAATGGCAGTGAGGTGTTTCATGCAACATTTGCAGAATGTTCAGTTGCTACAGAAAATATTTTTTCAGTGTTTGGGACATCTTATTCAATTGGCACTGATAACAGTTTCAGAATGCTTTGACATAGAGAACTATAATGACACTGTCAAAATCCTGTTTTTATCTGATAGCTTCCAAGACTTTTTATGATTCCTATGAGGTCAATGTTAAGCAAGGAGGAACACTGTGTATGTACATACATCCTAGTAAGTTTTTCAGAACATAGTTCTAAAAAACCATTTCACTTACAGGTTAAAATTACAGCTCATAATGATTTTTCAATGTAGAAAAGAAATCTACCAATACCAGAAAAATATGATTATATATTTCAGCCAATGTCATCTGGCACTATAAAAAAATTTACCAGTGGATTTTTGCATCATTAAACTTCCACAACAGTTTGTAATTTCAAAATTAGTTAATTTTTTTTGTTAACAATGATTGAGGGATCTCTTAGAACTTAAAGACTTTCCAAATCCTGACCCCAAAACTTACTTTTTTTTCACAAATCTTTACAATTTTCATTGGTTTATACATTTGTGTCTTTAAATCATACAAAACCACTACTTTGAAAAAATAAGTTGAAGTTATGTATTTCATTATTTATCTTGAAGCTAGAGGCAGGAGAAAGTGTAAAGAAAACTCACTTTGGTGATTCTTGTTCAGATGACCTGGTAAAAAACACAAAAACACAAAAGCAACATTAAATGAACATAAGTTCAATCTTCAAGAAAACAAGAACTAAAACCCAACTAAAAAAAAAAAAAAAAGCCTGGATAGAAGCCAAAAGGTGTGCTCATAATAAATTAAAGAATATTTAATCCTATGCTGAAAGTGTGAGTGACTTAACTAAGGTGTTTATGAAACACTCAACAAAAATCCCAGGGCAACTATGATCACTCACTTCCGCTTTTGACACAAACCCAACTTCAGGTAGCACACATCTGCTGCTGCAGCTCTAACTCTGCAGTTTACAGAGGCAATTAGCCAGACACAGTACATCATTTTAGAAAGTTTTAGGTGTGGATCACGACTACAGATGTCACTGACTGTATTTTGTAAAAAGTTGAAATGTGGCAAGATGTTTAGGTAGCCAGAAATGAGCACAGGTGGCTTCACAAGCTTGACATTTCCAATGCTTATTCTCATGATGTGAGAGCAGAGGAATTGACAGAAAACTTTGAGATAAAGCACAATGAAAGTGGTTACACCAATGAGAACAATCTAGAATAGAAAAGAAATCAAAATTTGCAGTACATAGTATTTTCCAATGCATTCAAACATCTTCATCAGAAATCCCCTGAAACAGCGAGCTAAATGATATTTCACCAATTAACACAATAACTGTGCTACTAAGACAAATTTTAAAGTAAAAGTGACCAAAAATGTGTTTGCAAAGCAAAGTTTAAGGCAGGTGGAATAGCTTTACAAATTCAATTAAGCTGTGACCAAAAATCCTGGAGCAGTGTAAGTCCATTCTGGAAAAATACAGACGTGAAGATGCTCAGTTTGAATGTAGAACTGCTGAAATGCCAGATTACAGGAGGCAATTCACAGTACACACTTAAATTTTTAACTCATTCTCTTGAAATCATCCTTAATACTATGAATTATGTATTACATTTCATCCAAATTACACTAAAAATAGCACCAGTATCAGTCTAGTTAAGTTTCCTTGCATGTAATTTGACAATATGAAGAAATTCTTCCTTGAGAGGCAGAGATGGTGAAACTTGATCCCTGACAAATTTTGGAGGTTTGAGTTCTGTGTGCTTTTAATACTTTTAAAACAGTAAACTTCTTCCCCTTTTATTGCAGTCATACCTAACTTCTGACTCCAATGGCATCCACCCCCACTCACCCACTAATTCCTCTGTTCTGTTTGTCCACAATCCCCAGAGACTTTTTACCCCCCAAGTGTAAGCAGATCCTATGGGAATGTAAACTCATTGCCTGATCAGCTCACATCTAAATGGGACAAACACTGAACTTGTACTTCGATTACTCAGTGAGAGGAGAATGTCAGTTTAAAGTTTTGGGGGTTTTTCCTGACGAGTCACTGACTGTCACTAATCTTGAGAAACTCTACATCTTCAAAAACTCATCTTCTACATTATACTTGATTGCATTCTCCAAATATTCTCAAGTGGAAACAGAGGCAGAGAATGACATAAGCCTTATTTCCTTAGGAAGTCACACTAAAAATAAAGAAACATTGAATTTATTCTTGTTAAGCTAATGGATTTCCTTGTGAGGCAAACAACAATGAAACTGTACATCTTTCCTACATTTTGCTACAGAAGAGCTACAGCTCTATTACCAAATTCTTTGCAGAATCAAAATTGCCCTGAGTTACCCCATTCAAAGTCTTCATCAAAAACTTACAGACATAGAAATTTGATGAAAATCAATAAAATGTTCTGATTTTAATATACTATCTCCCCTTGATCTTCCCAAGAGACAGCTTGAAAAAGAAAAAAACCCAACTTGGGCTTTCATTCATAGACCTTCTATAAACTTAGAGTAAATTTTTCATTATCTCTACCTTTGAAGACTTGAATGTGGGATATAAATTCTTAGTACTATTTGATGACATTTTTTTGTTAAATTATTTCACCTTAATTCAAACACATTAGCTCTAAAATACTTACTGAAAATACTGTAACCTTTTAAATTGGAAAGAAAGGTGAACAAATATTTGACTGAGGAAAGCAACCAAATTCAGTGTCTAAAAGAATTCATCAGACAGTGCAGCTTTGTCTTCCTAAAGTCCTTAGTAGGTCAGCATGCTAAAGCTGCAGACATTGCACCACAACACACTTAAATAGTATTTCTAACATTTAATTACTTAGCAATATGAAAAACTACCTTAAACATAAATAACCAGGTGATACTTTTTGGCTACACAGTGTTACACAGTTTACTAAGCCATCCTTCTTATTTCACAACATACAAGGTCTGTATTTTAAGGCAATGAAAGAGAACACTCACCAGACCAGCCATTCAACTTTTTCATCAAGGAAGAGGGCCTTTCCTTGCAAGGAGATTAAGCTTTCCATTGGTGCAGCAAACAAACAAACACTTCAAAACTTCAGGTAATTTCTCTTCCTCCCTTCACAATGTAACTAAAATCATGCCATTTCAATATTGCACTCAGTATGGGTTGATCTATTGATAATTATCTTTTAAATAGAAGTCTTTGCCCTAAAAAGTCTAACTCTCCTCTTCTATCAGAAGGACAGAATGGAAAGGTCTTAAGGAAAGACCCTTCCTCCTCATTTTGGTGTGACCTACCAGGGAATTCTGCTATTCTGAGAACCGAGGATGATGAACTACAGCAGAATAAAACCCCGAGAGAAAAGGGTCAACTGAAACAATAGCACTGTAGCAAAACTCCCTCTTTACAAACAACTGAAGGAAACATCTGTAGGTTTTGCCCTTGTGCTGTTCTTGAAGTTCTTAAAGCTTCTTTTATTGTAACACCTGCACGGCTGGGGAGACTGAGTGTGCCAGCACTTCCATTACCACCTCTTTTCTGAGGACTCACCATTAAAACTGGGGTTTTTATTCATAAGCAAAAATAAGTGGAAGATACTTGCAGCAACACCTTTCTGCTGCCTTTTAGAGAAATTATACACAGAATATTCAGCATTTCTGTGAAGAGAGTGACTGTGTAAGTTGTCATAACATTTTGTCCTGCATAATTAAGAAAACCAGCACAGAAAACCTGAGGACTTCTTGGCATACACGAGTTTTTCAGTGATTTCCTATAAATTCCAATCATTCACATTTGTAAGCTGCTACCTTCACCATTAAAGGGATACTTTGTTACTCTGCATTGCCTCTATTGACCGTATTCCAGTTTACTGGCTTGCCATGAAAGTTTCATGTATTTTGACACACAGCAACTGCTTGGATTGCTGCAAGGTTTGCCTTATCACAGATTTGCAATTCAACTTTGAGACTTTCCATTTGGATGCAAAATTATTGCTTTTTGAACTGGCAAGGAAAGTGTAGTACACTTGAATAAGGGTATATATTTAAAAAGAAAAGTTTACATCTAAGCAAAATATACGTGTGTACTATTTTCATGTATATTTGGCTGGAAAAGCACGAAAAACTCGAAGTCTATTAGTAGTAGCCTTAAAATTCTAATTTTAAATTAATTGAAACATTCTCAGATCCAGTATCTAGTATTAGGATATCTTCCTTGAGAAAGGCTGAAGTACACAAAAGGACAATACAAGGACAATAGAATTTTGTGAAATGCAACAGATTTTGTAAGAACAAAGAAATTATCAGATATGTGTATGATTAAGAACTAAGGATAAATAACAGTTGAAAATGTGGGGGTTTTTTTAACTTATCTGCAAATTTCTACCAAAAAAGTAGCTACTGGGATTTGGCTGGATAGATCTGAAGGGTACTTTTATCAACAGTAAAGCTTCAAAAATTTTGCTCACATGAAAATTCATATTTTAGTTAAACTAATGTTGTGTTCTCATAGTACATTCACCAAAGCTCATCATGTAGCCACAGTTTATTGTCTGTCAAATGCTAAGCTAAAAGAATTGAACAAATGCAGCATCCGTTCAGGAAACCTATTTTCAGTCCAATACCTTCACCAGATGATGCATCACACTCACACCAGGAACGTATGTGCACTTCCAGAAATTCATAGCACAGTGCAAGTGAATTTCCTTTTTGTATACTAGTTCATCATTTCATTTCCTTCCCCTCCAACTCTGGGGCTGTGCACATTATTCCATCTGTATCACTAGCAAAAGATAGTTATACAATATAACTTAAAATATGTTTATAGCTTTGCAAGCATTTCAGAGAAAAGTTTATGAAGGGATATATTGCATTTATAACAAGTAGAATTGTACACTCAAAATAATTTATGTTGGAAGGGAACCTGAGAGGTCACTTAGACTCTTTTGCAAAGAACAGATATCAAAGCTAGATGAGGACATCGGGGTACTTGTCATGTTGTGTTTTTGAGGTTCTCCAAGGATGGCAAAAACTCACCTTTCTGCTGATGTGTACAAAGGCTTAAATACTCAAAATGTGATTTCTTCCCCCCCCCCATTATCTTTTGAGCATTTCCCTAGCTATAACTTGCATCCAACGCCTCACATTTTTGCTCTGCATCTCCAAGAAGAGTTGGCTCTATATTCTTGATAATCTTCTTTTGGCAGAGCAAGGCAACAATGTGACCAACCCCTCCTCGACTCCCCCAGTCTTCTGGTTCTCCTTGTGGATCATTTGTTTGCACCTGTGAATAACTCATCAGATTTATCTCATCAATCAATGTATGATTTTAAATATATAATCTATGTCATCTGATCTGTCAGGAAGCTTTTCTTGCTGACTGTTACTATACCTTATCACTTAAAAATATATTTTACAATAGTCTGCTTTCTGGTTAGATAAAAAATTTCACAGCTAATCTTTTCTGTTAGGCCAGTGAATCTACTCTAAAAATGTACCAATACACTCGCTCCTACACAATCTGCTCTTCCAAACCAAACAGACATGTTTGGTTCATTTAATTACAACGTGAACAGGAGAAACTGAATCCAGTTCAGGTAATCTGACCCTCTCCACAGTTTACCAGGTTACATTTCCAAGCCAATAAGCCAGTTATTTTTTCTCATTAGCACCTTGTATACTGTGCTGGTTTTGGCCGAAGTAATTTTCTTCCCAGTGTCTAGTATAGGGCCTTGTTTTGGATTTGTGCTGAACACAGGGTTGACAATACAGAGTTGTTTTGTTATTGCTGAGCAGGGCTTACACAAATCCAGGGCCTTTCTGCCTTTTGTACTGCCACCCTGGTGAAGATGCTGGGGGTGCTTGGGAGGCTGGGGGAGACACAGCCCAGGACAGGTGGCCCAAACTGACCAAAGGGACATTGCAGACCATATGGCATCATGCTCAGTGTATAAAGTTGGGGAAAAAGGAGGAGAATTTGGAGTGCTGGCATTTGGGTTCCCATGTCACTGTCACTTGTGATGCAGCCCTGTTCTCCTGGAGATGGCTGAACACCAGCCTGCCCATGGGAAGCAGTGACTTAATTCCTTGTTTAGCTTTGCTTCTGTTTCCGGCTTTTTCTTTCCCTATTTAACTGTCTTTCTCTCAGTCTATGAGTTTTCTAGTTTGTACAGTTTTGATTCTCTCTCCCTGATCCCATTGGTGGGGAACGAGTGAGTGGCTGTGAGGTGTTTGGTTGCTGGCTGGGGTTAAAGAATTGCAAATTTATATATTCTTCCTAACAAGTACCCTTCCCATTCAGAAAAATGTGTTCAAAAACATGAAAAAAGGCATTAAGAGGACAAACAACAGCTATATTAACACTCCAAACTATTTCACCTAGGATATTAAAACACTATTTAAAAATATTTTAAAAAGCGCAAGCCATTAAACCTGAATTTACAAGATCAAAAATAAGCTCTTCCCCTCATATAAAGTGGAAACAGGTCCTGTACTGGTAACATGACTAAGATTATCCTGAACTGTCAAAATAAATAACTGTTTGTTTCAGTAATCCTTTACGTGTATCACCTTCTTTCCAGAAAGAAACTCCAGCTTACTAACATTCAATTAGGGGGCAAGTGTGGCTGTTGGCCACCACACAGGTGTTCCCACAAAGCCAGACGAAAACCTTAAATCCATGCACAGGCAAGAGTGGAATATACTCTTCTTTCTTCATTCTGAGTGATAGAAAAGCATGCAGCTTCTCACACATGGGTTCTTGGAAATTAAGGCCATTGAACAACACAGTGGTTTTCAGTTTTCATTTCTTGTCTTTTGTTTGTTTTCATTTCTCATTGCCTAGTGAAGGGTGAACATCTGTATCACACCCTCAGGCACCCAAAGATGCTTGAGAAAAAGGAAAGGAACAATGAAAACAAGGAAATAATAAAGTTCAAAGCTCCATAAATAGTACTTGGTTATATGGCTTTAAGTTTTCATGGCAGACCTTGGTATTTTAAGTTCACCAAGTGTTTAAAAAGTGTATTATTGAAACATTTTAATTAAAATTTTTAATTTACACCAAATACCTTAACATAAAGATACAAGCAAAATCATTATTGCAATTTTAATTTTCACTTATTTACTTTAGGATAAAGGGCAGGCTAATTTATTTCAAGGAGATTTTTTCTCTTCTTCTAAGAGTTCATCTATGAAGAACCCTACACATTAAGTTATGATTTAATTTTCTTTTTTTTTTTTTTTTCAAGCTATCAATGCCAAGAGCACTGGGGATGGCCAGTGCAGCCTCTCAGGAGAAAACCTAATATGTGGCAAAAGATCAAGCATGGCAGAGTACATGATTCCAGAACATAACTAGTCTACTGCTACAGTTAAAACCAATTTAGATTTGATGATTACTCCTTAAATCTAAGATGTTTTGGAATTTCCCAACCTGGTGTTAAAACAATGTCAGTATGACTACTTCATTTTCACTGTACCTTTTCCCCTTAAATGACACCGTAGCATACAGATCACAGTGGTGTCAGGAAAAGGCAAATCAGTAAGGATGATTTGTTCCTCTACATCTGTGACTCTTTCCTTATTCTTAATTTGGAAACTGTAGTGGTGTCTTTATCAAGACAGACTCAACAGTGGCAATCTTCAAGCACTATACCAGGCTAAAGCCAGCAAAAATTGTAATAAAAAAAGAAATCCCTGCACAAGTCCATCAGTCTGCCTTTCAAAATAAACAGCTGTTGCTTAAACACATTAGACTGAAAGAGAAACATTCTTCTCAAAGACAACATCTTCCAGGAGCTCTATTGAGGCTACCTATGGGGATAGCAGAGGGTCAGGATGAGTTGATGACGAGTAGCCTGTTGGTATGACACAACTTTGAAAAAACAACCCAAATGAAAGCAGCTTCAGAGCTAACTTCAGAAATAATAAAGCCTCATAATATAACTTTGTATCTTAAAGGAAAGTCAATTCGTATTTTTAACTCTTCCCTAATGTATATCCCAGGGTTTAAGGACATCTGAAGACATGCAACCTCACAGAAGAGGAGAGAAGTTTTCCACTTTGCATTAGATAAGAAGTTTAAAAGTCAGTAGCAGCAGTGCTTCAATGAAGAGAATTCAAATCTCTCAAAGAAAATATCTTCAGGGAGGCCAAGACTATGGGAAGCAAATCCTATCCGAAAAACAGTCATCAAACGAGTGCAATTACTAATTAGTATGTTTTATCTCAATGCTCTTCTTGAAATAATTTTTAGAACAAAATAATAATGGTACCATGTGCATATACATATATGGATATCCATATATCCAAGGTATAAACAGAGTGTCAGAGTGAGTATAACAGACTGGGTTACCTGTTCTGAACTGGTGAGGCACAGCCATAAGAAAGTGTTGTACAACAGGGAAAGCAACCTGTGAGACTTCAGAAGGCCAAGTGTGGGTTCCATGTCTGTGCTAGTGCTAATTTTTCAGTGGCATTTGCAGTGAGCTGAGATGCTCAGCAACAGGGCAACAGAGAGGAAGAAGAACTGACAGGGAGGCCTTCCTCACAAAGACTGGGGGCCCCTGGGCCAAACAAAAAGTCCTCTTGAAGTCTTCTTCAGCACTGTCTATTCTGACAGGTTTTGTAAGCAGCAGTGATTTGAGATATTTGGCTTAGACTTGCAAACCCATTCATGCCCTGCAAATGAAGTTCTGGATAATGTACGTTAATTTGGGATTAGAGCAGGTTTTTGTCTATAATACAGATGTAATAGACAGCTCCAACCTTTTCTGCAGACACTAAACTGAGATAAAAGTTGCTTCTTTTCACCATGTCTGAGCCCCAAATGGTTCTTGAACGTGCAAGTGCCTTAGAAAATCTGGGTAACAGGAGCAACAAAGCTACACCTAACACTGTGCCCACAAGCTTGCCCTGGCTTTCTGTAGTTCACCTGTGTCCATGGCTTGCACTATTTTCCAGTTTTCCTTTTTCCGGTTACAGCTTGTGGTAAACACCTCAGATTTCAGTTACAGGGCACAGTGTTCACACAAAGCACATTTTTAAAACAATTACTTTGTCCTTAAGAGAAACAACATAAAAAATGACAAAATATTATCAAGCCTCATCTCCAGCATGTTCATTTAAAGGATTTTAACAGCAAACATAGTTCTGGATGATGACATGTTGATATGGTAAAATATCTTCAAAGAAATTGAAGAAGAAATATTAACAACTGCTATGTTTTATGCTCTCCAAACTAAGAGCTGCTCCACATTATCTGTTTTCTAAATTGTATACTGTTTCATAGAAAGAAAGTAGAACTTGATTGATTCCTATGCGAGAGCAGACAGAGCAAGGAAGAAAATTGATTATTAATAAAATAAATATACTTGATATTGTCAGGAAGGAAAAGAAAACTGTATAGGGAAACAAATGCACTTTTGCCAGCAGTGGCTGCTTCTCCATTTCCGATACCCATCAAGGTTCCAAATGTACCTTGGCAGGATTAGGTAAATAGCAAGCCTTGTACAGGAGTTCTATCTATGACTTGACTCAAAAAGCACTCTATCATAACAGGTCAGTTTGAAGGTAGGTCTATCCTACCTTCAAACAACAAACCACTTTGTCTTTTGACAAAAAAGTGAAAAAGAGGGAAGACTATCAACCACTCTTGAAATGCTGATGGCAGCTGGAAATATAAGTGACTGCTAACTGCAGCTTGCACAGTCTTGCTTCAGAAATAGTAAATTAAATGGATGTTTACTTTACAGAAATTGAGATGTTGCAGGATTACTATTATTAATATTTGAGGTCACAGACATAACCATTCAGTGATTAAATACCAGTATTTACAGCTGTTTGCCAGCAGCTCTCCAAAAATGTTTCGGAAATTTTTCATGCCAAAGCTATTCAGTAGTTATAATTAGCATTAACTAATAGCTTTATTAACAGTCTCAGTGGGCTAGGCAGTAGAAAAAAGGCCCCCTAAAGACAATGTGTCTTGGCAGGACCATGAGAAGCTACTCTTGGCTCTCCCCTAATGAAAAAGAAATACTGAAATTAGAAATCTGGGGTGTTTTTCATAGTATGTTTCTATTATGTTAATTCAAATCTACTGAAGACCAGCATGGCAAAAATGGGTAAGTTCCTTGACAAAAATTATCAATACACTAAAAGGTGTTTTACAGTTAATGCTTAAATATTCCCAAAGTGTGGCAAAAGCCCAGGACAAGCATCTATATTTAATACTGAAAATATGAAAAGTAAACTTTTTTCCTTACAAAACAGATTTAGCTGGTAGTGTCAGATTCCCTCTCTATCAATAAAGCAGTCATGGAAAGAAAGATTTTACCATATGTACATGCTTAATTTTACTTTACATCTTTCAACAAGGGAAGTAAAGCAATAACTGCTGTAAGATTGCAAAAGGAAAACTAACAAATTTCATTGTAGAGAAAACCTTTTTTTTGATTTGTATGGCTACTTTGTATTTTACCTCAATTGTTAAAAAGGGAATTATTAATGACCATTTTACTTCACAAAATTCTGACAGTCAATACAATAAAGGACCATTTATTTAATTCTTCTTCCAAAACACACAACTTGAATTTAACTAATCAGATTTATGCAAGCATTTTTTCATTTACCTGCGAAGTACCAAATATTATAAGCATACACCAAAAATATGATAATTCATTTGGGATAAGATATAAGAAGAAAAGCAATGGTTTATATGAGGTAGTAACAGTAAAAAATCTCCACAGTGAGTGATAGCACTCAGATTCAGCACAGTCATTTAGGGCTCAGAAAATAAATGAATGTGCTATTTTCAAATTTAGAACATCCTTTTTTCACTGTCTGAGGCTGGCATAAAGGCTGGCTTTCCTACTCCATTCTCAGTAGGTATAAGATAACTGAAACAGGAAGGAAAGAGAAAAAACTATAGGGGAAGAAAATAAAAAGGAAATTAAAAGCAATCTAACAATGTACTAGCTGGCAGGACACAATTCACCAGTCATGAAACACAGTATGGCAACATAATTTTCTGTCTACAGCTTCTACTCTCATTATCTCTTCTTATGCCTGCCTCTCAGTATTTTTGCTCAGAAAATATTTCTAAAAGTGTATCATCTGCTAACTTTAAAACACAGCACAGACATGGTTTCCTATCATGACTATTCACATCTAGAGGCCTCACTTTTATTTATTACCATGACTATAACTGCCATTAGTACCAATAAATAGTGTTAATGTTCAGCTGTCTTCCAGTCAGACAAATAGAAAAATGTAGTGACAAACTCAAAATACTTAATATACTCAAAAGATTGAGTGTATTAAATACTCCAAATATGCTTTCAATATGTCAATTTTTCCTTTCTTTTATTAAAAACTCTCTGCTGTAATTTAGTAGCAATATTACGATAGAATTTAAAGAAAACAGTTTAAATCCAGAATTTAAAGCTACATTTAGTAGCCACACACTGTCACAGAGGCAGGTGAGTCCTATCAGCTTCCATTAAGACATTGCTTCTCAAAATATACCTTGTCTTGAAGTTACTAGGCATCACTAGAAACCATTTTTCTTTTGTAATGCTACAAAGGAACTTGCATTTCAATACATAGCATTCTCCCCAGCTCCAAGTTTTAAAGTAGCTGTTTTCGTTTTGAGACTGAAAAATTAATGACTTTGTACATTATTTCTGAAGCTGATATTGTGATAATCTGAAGGTACCCATTAAGAAATGAGTAGCTACACATATGATGCAAAACACAATCAAACAAATAATCAGAGTGCACAAAGGCAGGTGCTTCAAGTCCTGGAGGAAAACGTAGCGGTGGTTAAAGCACTGCAGAGAACAAAGTTGTTCCTCAAGGAATACAGCCAAAAAGCAGACACTGCCTTTAGACAAGCCATTGACAGCTCCTCTGAAGAAGAAAAAGATGGATGACCACTAGCATTAGGATGTTCTTGTGTATACTCAAATGTACTACCTCTTTCAGCCCTTGACAAGGCTGAGCTGATGATGTGGAACGTGAGCGAACTCTTAAAGAAGTTCACTAGGTCTTTCTCCTCCCAAAAAAAAGAGTTTTTGACAGGTAGAAAAGGGTTGTAAAAGCTACTAGGGAACAGGATAACACAGATTTGAACAGGCATGCCTTAATAGTTCCTCTAATTTTACTAACAGCTCCACTACTGAGTATCTTTTAAGGATGAAGGGTTGGTTTGCTTTTGACTTTTCATTTTGTGTCATGGCATTTGCAGTATAGCAACTGGTCAAAATAAAGCTTATGCAAACACAAAACTGTTTGAACTCATTGTAATATTACAACTGATTGTGACTGCTTCACACTTTGGTTTTTGTTCAGTGCTTAAAAAAAAATCAAAACAGGCAATGATTGTTTGCAGAAGTCCTTACCTCCTCTGTGGACTACGGTTCTGAGAGAATTCTGAATCACTGTCCTTTGATGTTGGAGAGCCCTTATATGTGTAAAAAACATCCTCTGTTTCAGTAATATAACTAATCTCGTTTGTAAGGTTATCTACAGATGAGTGTCGTGGTTTGCGGATTTCGTGACGTAGTCTTGGACTCCGCCTTAAAAATACAGAATACAAACACATGCAGGAAGATTAGAATATTTCACAAAACTTTATAGAAGAAAAACTTCTATCCTATTGCAGTTATGACCCGAATCTTCATAACAGGACAGTAAGTCTCACTTGAAATAATCAATTTTTAAGCATTTTGTATGGTATACTAGGCAATCATACACTGCTAGGTTCAGTACACTGAACTGATTTGGCTTTTTCACCCCTGTAAAATGCAACTTAATGAAGTTCCAATCATAGGACAATTCTGGTTGGAAGGGACTCATGGCGGTCATCTAGTCCAACCTTCTGCACAAAGCAGGGTCAACTCAGAGTAGGCTGCTTAAGTCTTTACCTACTCATATCTCAAAAAATCTGAAGGATGGAGACCACAGTTTCCCCAGGCAACAACTGCCCATGTGGTGAAGTGGTTTTTCCATTATATCTAGAGAGAACCTCTCTTCTTTCAACATATGCTTGTTGCCTCATCCTCCCACCATGCAATACTGAAGAACCTGGCCTCATCCTGAAGATGGCCTCCTCCTAAGTAATTCCAGACTGTTATTAGGCATCTAGGAAACCCCTGCTTCTCCAGGCTGAACAAGTGCCACGATGTCAGCCTCTCCTCACAAGGCAGGTGCTCCAGCCTCCTGAATACCTTAGAGCTGGTGGTCTTTGCTGAGCTTGCTCCAGCTCGTCTTGTATTTGCAGACAAAAAGGGCTGCAGCATTCTAATAAAATCTAGAGAATGCTGGGCAAAAGCAGGCTCTCACTTCAACTTCCATCTACGATTCTGTTAAGTCTGCCAGGTTGAAGTGGATGTCTTTGCTGTCAGGGCACACCAGATGGCTCACGTACCACTCCTGCCTGTAAAGATTATCTGGTTGTTTTCCAGAAAGCCGCACTGCAGACAATACTGTTGCAATGGGTTCTTACTTCCCAGGACTCTATGTTTCTTGAATTTCATACATTTTGTATTGGTCCATCTATCCAGTTTATTGAGATCCCTTTAGACAGCAGCCCTGCCCTCAGGCTTATTGATTCATTCCTCCAGTGTGTTGCCATCTGCAAACTTTATGATCAAGCACACCTTTGCTTCCTCCATGTCATAAAGATGTTAAGCATCACAGGTCCCAAGAGAGACCTCTGTAGTCATCTACTTTTTATTGTTGTCCAGGTAGAGTGTGATCCATTAACAACTCTCCTCTTAGTCCAGTCATCCAACCATTTTAATGGTTTTTTTTTAAACCACCCTGTTGTCCACCCATCCAGGAAGATAATGTCTTAACTTGGGTATAAGATTTTGGCAGACAGAATGAAAGCCTTGCTAAAGTTGAGGTAAGTGACATCCACCCTTCTGTTGTCATTTATATTCTCAGAATAACAATGTTTAAATATATATGTACACACTACATAATTATTCTTCTAGAGTACATGCAATTAGAAACGGTAGGAGGCTAGAAGGTGTGGAAAAGGCTGAAAATGGATTTACCAGTTGGGGGTAACAGGAGGTGATCGAGAAGGAAGGCTTTTGGTCTCTAGGTGCTCAACCGATAAGGATCGTCTCATAGATGGGTTCCAAACCATCCCACCTATCACTTTTCTGCAGTACTGGTTGTTTACAGATCTGAAAAGATATAAAACAACTATATGTGAGTTATTTTGTATAGAAAACTTAAATGAAATAACATATGCTTATGGAAGTCAACTTCATTATTTAAAGCATCCCCTGTGCTTATCCCTCTTTACTTACACATTTACATTCTCACAGAGATATTTGCTGTCCCTCACTCGTGTCAATAAAAGTGATTGTTAATCCCTGCTCAATTGCTAATCACAAGCCTGGGTAAAAATAACTTTTTCTGAGAATTATTTTTAACCCAATTGTTTTTAAGAAGACAGAGAGGAAAACAGGAAATTCAGTATGTTGTACTGGCACTGAACTGAGTGCCTGACAAAACACAGTTCAAATACAGGTAAAGTGTTCTGGAACTTCCCTGTTAATACTCATAAAGGGGTAACTATTGACCAAGAGCTTCACTGCACACAGGACAACTTTACCCATCTACCTGCTGCCTTATCAATTAAGAGCTACACCAGACAACACTCTATTTCCAGAAGAAAGCTATTTTTGAGTGATGCATTCCTTATAAACTATTAAAGAAAAATCTGACATGAAAATAGGATCTCCAGGTCTGGACTACTTCTTGTGACAAGCATCTGATAAGAAAAGGGCTGCATCAGAACCAGAAACATAGCTAGGAAAGCAATAAAAGTATCTTACTAGTGAAATAACACAGAATAAAGAAAATCTTTGAGTAGACTGAAGCTGAGATAAACTAACTTTCATGCATTATTTTTTACAGCATTCCACAAGTTAAGCTGAGAGATAAACTACTCATCCTTGAGTTTACAGGCCTAGGATTTCTCATGGAAGAATCAATTTATTAGTTACCAAGGAAACACCTTTGGCTCATTAAACCCTGAGCTGTATGTAATGGGCAGGTGGGATAGCAGACTATGTTAAGGACCTTATTATAGAGCTGAAAATTTTATATAGCATTAAAAAAAAAAAAAAGAAAAAGAAAAAAAAGAAGCCTTACTTAAGCTGTGGATATTATGCTAAAATCAAACCTTAAGCATGCTTTGCATTGTACTACTTTTTGCTTATATAAGTAAAAGAAAAAGCAACCCATAACTTTTTTTTTTCATATACACTGAAGTATTTTATATATCTTGTTCACAACTTTAAAGGAAATAAATTCTTTCATCTTTTAAATATACTTTAAAAGCTTTTCCAAGTAAAAAAAAAAAAAAGAGGAAAAACTTAGTATGAAGCATCTCCATATCAAAATCAGCTACCCACGTAAATTTTCATGCCTAGTAAACAAAGTCCATCAGTTCAGGAGAAGCTTTTGCCCATACTATTAATTTTATTTTTCTAAAACTTTTGAATACAATGTCAAGGCATCAATTACTCTGATCTTCTTCAGAAAGAGAGTTTTTCAGAGAAGCCTTACATAGTTGGAGCAGAGGGAAAGACTGGAAAAAGAGGATGCATTATGAAAAATGCATTTTGAAGAACTCCACATTAATCACCTTTTCTTTTTTACAAATGGCTGTTCATGCATTTTCCAATACAGACAACATGAAGTGCAACATAACTCATGTGATGGAAGCCAGAACCCTAAACCCTAACTCTAATCTTAAACCCTTAACACTGACCACAAAATCACTTATATGGTATGTTCTGTAGATGTTTCAGTTAAGGCACAGAAGATAAATAATCCCCTGAACTTCAAGTAGCTGCCCTTCAGATGCCAAATATCAGCATATTTCTCAGCAAACATTCTGGGAGGCTGCCAAAGCCTTTTTGGAATGGGCTGTACTATCTTGAAGTGATGCTTCCTTTCTCCCATCCATTACTGAGGCTATCCTTGGTGAAAAATACAGATACAGTTTTAGCTTTTCAACAGTGAATGAGAATGCACCTAGGAGAGGTTATTCATCATTCAGTCCAGAATTTACCTCTCAGGATCTGGGAGATGTGATTCAGTCTGCTCCTAGAACAAGGTTTACAGGTGAATTATACAACTCAGCAGCCTAATTTAAATGGAATGCCACTAGTACCTTAAGCTAAGAGATTCAAGAAGGGCACAGGTATGTGCAAATAAGAAATTGTACTCAAGTACTGCAACTATTTGAACTGATACAATAAATGCTAGGGTATCTGCCTCACGTAAGTGTAGAAGAACATAGCACAAGAAAGCCACAAATTCCATAGGAAAACCTGTGATACTCAGGATGGTAAAACCTTGATGTAGCACCCTTCAAAGCGGTTGGAAGCGTCATGAAAAGAATTATTGAAAGCAAATTAGTCTTAAAACCTCCAGGATTGCCTGATGTGGTCAGTGGAGTCTTTGTGTGCACATTTGGTTTTGTGGGTTGGTTTGCCTGTTTGTGTTTGATTTATACAATGCAAAAATTTGTTCTCTTTCACAAGGGAGAATGCAGAATCTCTTTTCTGGTTGTATAGCTTCCACACAAGTTCAGAGCCATCCTTGAAAAGGAACATGGGAACTCTGACAACATTCTACAATCATAAACAAGGAGGAAAGTGAAAATTTTCAGTATGTGAAATATAACCTCAGAAGTGACTTTGTCACAATTTTTCTTAAATCTTTTGAGAAAATAATTTGCTGAGTGACAATGACCAAGTTCATAGGAACTACCCAAAGCCTTCCAAAATTACTGTTGCTTCTTATGGACTTTAGCAGTCTTCCATAGCAATGGTTGCTGAGTTACTTCTTCCTCAAGTAGATCCTAAAATTCACGTTTATTGCTGGTATAAATAAGGCCAAAGAATGCATTAGTACAGAGGTTATCATTAAGATGATAGAAGGTATCACCATAACTGATTCTCCCCCTGGAGATTCCTTAAAAGTATAAGTAAGCAATTCAGCAGAGACAATGCCTCAGAGCCCCAAAATTACCGAAAATAATTCTTTCTTAGTAACTCAGATCAATAATGTGAACTGTCCTGTATACTACAGACTATTGAGAAATTGTAACAGCAGATTTGTCAAAAACAAAATGTTTGGTAAAAATTGGAATGATACTAAATTGCTACCCTTTAGAACTCATGCTGTTTTCTTTCTTAACATTATAAAGGCAGTGCAATACCTGTGCGTATATATCCATCTATAGGAGGATCAGGGTTTTGAATCTCTTTGGAAATTTGAAAGAAATAAAGGACCTGACAATCCTACAAACTTTGAGAGTCACCTCCTCAACTGGAAGAACAAGGTCATAACATCCATAAATGAGTTAATTCTAAAAACAGGGATCTGCAAAAGTTAGAAAATTAGAATACTGTTCATACAGCTACTTGTTTTCCATGATCTAGAAACCAGATCATCTAGCTATGACCTAGTACTATGTGCAAACATGGAATTGTACTCCAGCATGAAACATAACATTTTATCAGACTTTCTACTGTTGGACAGCCCTCATGGGTTAACTGCCTCATTTACAAGCAATACCAGTGCACTTGGTATCAATTTCTGCAGTATCAAAAGAGACATCAGAGTGTGAAAAGCCAGATAACCACCAAAGTCTGAAAATCTATTTGAAGTATGTTGACATAATTCAGAAGTTGAAGCTTATCCAAACAGAAGAGAAAGAATCAGTCTGGCAAATTAAATGTAAAGTTAAACTCTTAAGGGAATACACTACAAAAAAAACTCACAAAAACACACTACTCATGAACAAAAAGAAACCAATAAAATACTTCTCCAAAAATCATGAGATAAAACAGGTTTCTAAAGAGTCTATAGATCAAAGAGTCAAAGAACCCCCCTTAATCTAATATTTAGAGAGGATAATGACACAAGACTTCCTTTTTATTCACTATTAATATGAAAGATTTTTTATGTTTCATTACAGAATTTTTTTTGGGGGGTAGGGTAGGTGAATCAGGATGGGATAGGGATGAGACAATGGAGACACAGGACATGACACCTTTATAGCTGAATTGCCAATAAATGTAACAACAGAACAAATCAACACAATGGAAGAAATCACTGTGATTGGTAATTATTAAGAGTCTAAAAGCCCCTAAGGAAAAAGAGCAGAACTACTCGAGTAAAATTTCCCACTTCAAAAACCACATAGGATGGCCAAAATAAAAGCCAATTGCAAAGAAATGAAGAAGGACATAACAATACTAAGTGACTGGACAATAAACTGGCAACTTATATTTAATGAAGATAGGGCCCAGTTACTGAATATGGGGAGGAATAATCCCAGCTTCATATAGGAAAATTACAGGCTTTAAAGAATTACTTCTGGGTAACTAAATCTTAGATACCAGGAAACTACCAGCTTTGTAACAAGAAGAATCCAGCAAGGAAAATAAAGGATTAGAATTGACACAACAGGGGTATCTTGAATACCTGCACAGGAAAAAGTTTTTCATCATTATGTCAGTAATAAGTGGTTGGTACAATGCACTCCAGAAATTGCCCTAACATATTAAACAGAATGTGTACATGACACTAATGGCTAAACATTTCAAAACAAATCTGTTCTGCAAATTCTCTTACCGGATCATTAGCTACATGATATTTTCCCTTTTCAGTGTTTTTACACTTCAGACTGAAGCAGTAAGTTGAAAAAATAGCAGTAAAATGTATATTCAAACACCTTTTGAGGCAATTATAAGTGCTATTGTAAGGAGACCACATTGCAGAAAGTGAAACCACAAGCATGTAACTTGTCAAACGGTTCATATATAGACTGGGACAAAGTTATGGACAGGACTGAATCTGTCACTACAACTTGAGCTACCACTGACACAAATCCTCCCATTCCCATCCCAGAGCAAAACATGCTTTCATACAATACTTACTTCGCTGGATTTCTAGAGCCCAGAGTCCAATAATGTGATAATATCTTTTTTTCATGAGGTAGTGACTTCTTTGCCTGAAAAAATGTGTGATGCTCTACACAAGATTTCCAAAGATTTTTGCATGCTCTGTAATTTAACATGTTGAAGGCAACAATATGCTCTCTGGATTCATTCTGTAACAGCAGGGAACACCATGTTTCAACATATAAAAGTAGATGAAACAGTAAACAAGGTCATAAAACAACAATAAAGTTATTTCAAGCTTAAACATGAAAAATACATTGAGGCAAACAAACAAATATATCAGCATATAGTAGATTTTGAGCTGGAGATGGCCAAAATACTACTGTGGTCATGTGAAATTTCAAACTGCAAAATGTGCACTTCAACAATTTAATGAAATGTTAATGAAATACTTAAGTCTAGAGCAGTAAAGATTTTGTATATATGAGTTATCATGTTATACTGATAAATATTTTTTCAGGTTTCCAGTCAGATTTTGACCTCCTAAGACAAAAAAAAATCTTTTAAACATTCCATTAAGGGTGCAATGTAAAAGGGCAAAAAACCCTCATTCTTTGAATTCAAACTCTTCACACAAGGCTTCAATTCAATAATATTCTTTCAAGCACCACAGTACTCAAAAAGCATATTCTTGATAGTCTTTCAGAAGAAAATGAAGGTGTGAACAGCGATCCTTCTTGGGGGAAAGAAAGTAGCTGTGATAGGACAGGAGCTGCTGGTACTGCTGTTCCAATCCCCTCCTGCTTGGATGATAACATGAAGCCACAACGAGGAGGATAAGTAGGCAGCAGGATACAAAACTTGTGTGTCTCGGTGCAAACTCTTACAAGTAACCTCAGTGCCAAAGTGCCAGTGAAACACGAGCGCAGCACCGTTGTGTCACCCATGGTTTTGCCCAAGATCTTGTACAGGAGAAAGCTTCGGTTAGTTAATCTAGTTATTGATGGGAAGATAGTGGAATGAGAGCAAGCAAATAGAAGATAACATGAGACCTTGAGTCAATTGCTACCACAGCACAGAACCTCAGTGAAAAAAAAGCAAGTTTTCATCACTCATCTTTTCTAGCTCCTCTAAATTATGACTGGTTTTGTCATCTCAACATATAATTAGATAGGGAACATTTTGCTTGTTCACAGCAACAGTCCTGTTGGGAAGTAACTACAGACCATTTTGGCTGAAATAGTCAATCTGTTTTCCTTGTGTTCTTTTTATTTCTAGAAAGCATTTTATAAATGCCACATATCAGAGATCAATCCTGCATTTTGCAAATCACTCCATGTCTAGTTCAGAGAATTTATGGCTTCAGACCCTCTTTTAGAAAAACAGTGAGACTCTCGAGAAAAAAAGTTTTGCCTCTTGATTTTAAGTAAGCGCCAAAAAACATTTAATTGATTGCAATCTTTCAGAAATGTTTTCCCTATATCTATTAAAGCATTTAAAAAGTGTTTTCTTTTTAACATGTAGTTTTTTTATTTGAGTCTCTTGCATACTGGAACCAATCCATCTTCTGTCAGTTCACCACACTTGCTTCTAAGTATTTATGTAAAGCAGGAAAGCAAAGTGAAATCATAATTCAAAATTTCTTGAAATATATAAAGGATACGTCACGAGGATTTAATGACAAATTCCATTTCTGACACACTCCCTGCTGGATGAACACCACCTGAAGAGCTTTACTACTCTAGCAGACAAATAAAAGGAAGTGTACAGATAATTTTGTTGGCCTGAAGCACTGGTCTTCCAATTGGCACAAAAATTATTTTATCCAAATTTCTCAATTACACTAAAAAGCCGCAGTATAAAAATAAAGAATGAAGTACACCTAATAGTCTGTTTTCAAATTTAGACTTGAAAACACTAATGAATTTTACTTATTACATCAAAAGTGGGCTTTTCTGTTGTCACAGAACCTTCTTAGCAACCTTTAAGTATGTTGGAAGTTTTAACATGGATTTAAGCTAGGAAAAATATTTTGAGAAGTTTCATAAAAATGTATTCGATTTTTAGACTAACATAACCTTTTGTTAATAAAAATCTGCCTCAAGTCAAGTCAATCTGCTCTGCAAGTCATGCTGTTAAATCTGTGTAATTTTTAAAGGTGAGGGGAGTTCTAGTGGGATCCAAGGATCTAATGCCCATCATACTTCTCAACTCAAGTTCTAACAAAATGGCATTTTAATGATTATCAAGAAATAAGGATTAGAGAAATTTGTGACCATTAAGGTAAAGGGAACAATTTGACATAGCTAAAGGGTCTTGCTGGTTCAGCTTATGGAAGAACTTTGGCATCAGCTGTATGCATATTCTATTCACAGAAAATATGAAAATATCTACAGCATAGAAAGATATATTTTAGTATGCAGCAAATGATGTTGGTTTTAAGCATTAGATAGGAATATAGAAAATAAAATTCCATTTCTGAAAGGTACAAAAATGTTGGCTGTAAACAGCATAGTTCCTATTCCTACCTTAAATCCTGTACCTTTCATTAAGTCTACATGTCATGAGCTTCTATAGCATCAGACATTCACTGATTCATCAGTCTTGCTCCCCAGTCCTTATGTAGTTCTTCAGTAGAAACAGAAGAAATACTGCACACTCCTAATCAAGTAGATGATCAACAGACTGAAGCAGTGGGAGAGTAAAAGAGAAGGTGAGGAGCAGGGAAAGAGTGAGATAAGGTAAGTTGATTTTTAAGAAAAGGCACATAAGGAAAGAAAAATGGAGTAAAACAAGTAAGAAAAATAAATCAATGGAACATGGCACATCCTAGAGGACTGCAAATTCATTGCCTTTGAGAACTTTCTGTAGATTTTTGTAAAGAATCTACATATGACATATGAAATATAAAAGAAATACAACAGCACTCTCATCATCTTTAGTGAAACCTTGCCTATGAATATACAGTATCGGCTCTGTTTTTGCCACGTTCTTTCATCTCCCTTACTTTCAGATTAATTTACCTATTTGCTTCTGTATTTCCAAGCAAAAAAAGACCATCAATTCAAAGACTGACACGAGTGTAATCATCTGCCCTCACACACCCTTCAAGCATCCCACTGTTCTGTTGAAACCCTGGGACTCCACTGCACTGCACCAGCCAGCTTTTCCAAGCAATACCACTGGAGTACTGCACACTTGATGCCCTAAATTTCAAGCAAAGGGGGCTGACAAGGATGGATGCTTCCACTGATTTAGTAGCACACCTGGTCTGCTTTCTCATATGTACTGAGAAGGAGTAAAAAGGTCAGGCAGCTGGCCTTACTTATCCTACAGTTCTGGAGCTCTTTAAGTGTGACACTGTGTTCTTTATTGTCACCTCCATAGGTTATAAAACAAAGAACTATGATCACTTAAAAGCAGGTAATCAAGAGCCTTGAACCGTCATCATTTATCAAATGTTTAATAGAAAAAATTAAGATTGTTACTCTCTTCAAAGGTGACACAGGTCTCCAGAGAGAAGAATTCTACTTTTGACAGCAGTCAAGTCTTCATGTAATGAACACACGTATATTTCATATTAAGTCCACAGATTGCTCTATATTGACACTTTATTCCAAAACCACTGTAAGGACACTCATTTTCAGAGAATCATAGAATTGTTTGGGTTGGAAGGGACCTTAAAATCATCTCATTCCAAGGCCTATTTTACTAATAATTTTTGGAGAGTTCTGTTACTACATTTATTCTCACAGACACATTTGGAAACTGCTGTCTGTAAGCCTCCCCATATTTGTATATTTGGAAATATTTCAATTTTAAAATTACTACTTATCAGTGAATTTTTAATCCTCAAACCCAGGAGAAGTTACTACTTGCCAGTGTTAAGGGAAGGAGTAGAATTTATTTATTTAGTAGTGGTTTATTAACCACTCATTTCTTCATGCAGTGAAATACGTATGAACAGACTGTGACATGTCTGCATGTAAACAATATATTTAGAAACTTACAGCTGGTAAAAAAAACTGAAGGCCCCCTCTACAGTGTGTAAGGACATGCTCTGTGCCTGCTTGGTGTGTGTGCAAGCATTTGTGCAGTAACACTGTCTCTAGATACTAACTTTGTTTAAATGTGAACCCTGAAAAGTAACGTGCATACTTGCAGACACCTCAGATTTCAAAGAACCCACCAAACTGGGCAAAAAGAAAGACACACAGAAAAGAAAAAATGAAGAAAACATTTTCCTTTGAGTAAAATAGGCCTCCCTAGAAATCTGTGTTTAGCAGACTTTCTAATCTATGTGGGTCAGGAGGTGGTCTTGTAACACAGCTCCTATCAATTTAAGAGCTCGTTTACTGCCAGAATGAGCCTTCATGAAATTTAGGTACAAGTTAACATTTACTTTTTACTATGTTCTCAAGTTTTGTCCTCAACTGAATCAAAATATTTATACATCTGCTGATCACTAGTTTCCGAGAGGTTTTTTCTTCTGTTCTATTAAATAATCTATGCTCTTTGTAAAAAAGATACCTTAATTTAATGTATTCATATTGTGGCAGCGCAATAATAATAAGTAATCGGGATTTCCCTCCCCATTAAATAGACTAATATTTCAACTGTTCTGCAAAGAGCACAAAGCAACGAACAGAAGCCAACTTTAACAGTAGAAAAATTTTACATTACTTTTATCAACTAACTTCACAGAATGTGCCAATTCCCAAAGCCCTCCATGTTACACACAGCAGGATGTGTGCTATTCCCCTTTTCAACCTCATGTTTTTCAGCTGCAAAGCTCTTCTTTCCTCCAGGAACCCTGCCTTCTTCCTGGGCTCTGAGCCCCATAAGCTGAAGGAGTCTCACATAGTCCCCCCTAGACAGGATAAGCAGTTGTTCAGCAGATTCACTGCATTAAGGAACTCTACATGGCAGGGAGAGCAACAAAGGCAAGAGCAGCAGATGCTGATAAGAAAAGGGAAATATGCTAAGTTAATAATTGGAGAAAGGATGGAGATTGGCATTTACCCAAAGCCTCTGAGGGAGAAGAAACCTCCATGAGAAAGATACAGTCCAACAGACTGAAAGTGGAGGGATTCAGAGTTGGAAAAAAAAAACAAAAAAAAAGAGAAAAAGAGAGGGAATAAGCAGACCAGAATAGCAAGACCAAATTAACAATACAGAGTTTCGAAGGCAAGTTACCACAACACAGCCTTTTGATCAGCAGTTTGTAGGTTACATTCAATATAAAAATATTGAATATGACCACTTGAGCAAAACGAAATTAGAGGACTACTTACATGTTTTTGCCGTTGTTGTATAAAAAACTTTTTCCTTTTAAAGGAAATTTTTAATATGTTCACCCTAAAAGAAAGAAACAGGCCATGAAATACTGAACAATGTTTAGAAGCATAAAACAATGAAAAATAATACTGCATACAGTGAGCCTGAGAGATTATAGCTGTAAAATATTCAATGAATAATATCCAGCCATCTCCTGTGTTGAGTGGCAAATAGATGTCCTCATTTAATCTTTAAATAGTTCACAGCAGTTGTCTCCCACCAAGTCTATTCTTGCAGCAAAAACTTGATGACATCTTCTACACTAAGCTGCACAAATGTTAAATGTGTCAACTTTTGTATAACTTCAGAGTCATATGACAACTGTGACTAAAGGAACAAAATTTAAGACCCTAATGACATGACAAGGCTGGTCTTACAACAACTGAAACTTCACAGAGGCTTTGCAGAATTGGTTTCATAACGTGAAAAATATCACGTACTCATGTTAATAACTAAACAAAACCTCTGGATAAAATCATAATTTTAGAAGGATGAAAACTGTTAGAATGAGTGTTAATATATTTTTCACTTCATTAACATTGCTATGCAATTTATGTGGTAATTTTAGAACTGAACACCTCTTTTTATATATACACAGTGGGAATACATATTTTCTAAGGTAAAGATTACAACTGGAATTGGTGCTCAAGCAATTTTCATTTTAATTATATGCTTATCAGTTTTACTAAATTAAACAAACTTCTACCTACCCACACACCTTCCCACAGCAAAACAAGATTTGTCTAAAATACCTAAATTTTCTCTGCAATAGTTCTACTTCAGTAACTGAAAACCTGCATTTTTCAGACAAAGAAATCTCTGATCTGTGCTCAGCTGGACTCTTATCAATGGCTTAAGGAAAGATATTTAAGGTCTCATCAAGTCATGTTTGCCTGAAAGAAAAATCATGAAAGGGTTTTGTAAGTTTACTGCTAAGAGTCTCATAATATTTTCATGCACTGATGCTTCACAGGGTGTTAGGTATCATCACATATGAACTATGTTGAAGGTCCTCTCTGTTCTGGCACAGTTTTTGCACCACTCTCATCATGAGGGATGACATAAAATTAATTCCCCATTGCTCATGGGAGATGCACTTGAATTATAGAGCAACATCCTTCATGGATACAGGAGAGTATATTTGCAAGTTATTAGCAAGAATATTCATGGCATTACCTATCCACCCTCCTGCACAAGAGGTGGAAAACAGTGTGTGCCACTTTCAGAAAAAGCTTTTCTCCATCAATTACAGAACCACAAAGAAACAGGTGTTTCAAAAGTCTACTTTGACAAATGATGCAAAAATTAATGGAAAATTGAAATCATATCCACCTCTCCTATTAGGCCAACTCTTGAAATACTTGTATCATTTGTCTTGCTACGTCAAACAACAGTGATCTGTGTTGCCCATCTGAAAGTTCTGCATTCTGAACTACCTGACAAATCATATTTTCAGTTGTATTTACTGAGCTGAAACTCATTATATATTCTTTCTTGATTCTAGTGCTACTTTGCCTGAACTAGTACCATTCAAGTTTTGTGCTTCTGGTTCTTTCTTACCACATTTCTTGACTTAGATAAAACTTCAACAAACAAGTTTTTGGAGTCATTCTCAGCTTACATAGTTGCTGTCATGGTCCGCTCTTACCCCAGCAAAGTGCCAGCAAAAATGCAGGACACAGAAAAATAACCTTGCAGACTAAGCAAAAAGCCTCCCACCCAACAACAAAAGGGGAACCAGCATCCCAAAGTACCAAAACTCTCTCAGTCCCTCTCCTCTACACCCTACTTTTCTTTTTAAATAAAAAAACCCTGAGTAAACAAAAAAACTCCACAAAAAAAAAAAAAAAGAAAAAACCCAAAACCAACAAACAAACAAAGCAGAAACCCAAAAAATCCCCCAAACCCCATGATTCATTGCATGAGCATTTAATCACTTCAAGCCAGGGCTTTAAGTCTCCTTATTTTGACACTCTCCTAAATAGAGCACCCCTCTCAATTCCATTCATTCTTCTTAAAGTAGAACTAAACCTGTTTAGATCAGGCATGAAGAACACTTGTTACTCTGATATTTTTATTTAACAATAACTAAAAATCATTTGCAGTGTTATGACTAAAATTGGAGTGAATATTCACATCTAGAAAAATCTACAAAAAGATCCAAGAGATTAAGGTGTCAAAGGATTTAGACTTAACAAGTGCTTGAAGATGCCATACCCAAAAATCATATGATTAGAATGCAGTTACTGTTATTATAATTGGTGGCTCAGTGGCCCTTCTCTCCAACCAATAATCTGTCCAGTGACTACACAACATTCACAAATCATTAAATTTCATGATTTACTTATAAAGCACTCACTAGTTGTAGCATATTAAGAATGATGGATCTTTTGGGTCCCATCTTCCTATCATTCACAAGCATCAAAAGAGATTTGTCACTCCGTGGGCCACAGAATTGCTAATCTCTGATTAAACTGGCAGTCCTGTCCTAGCACTTAGTACTAACAGCTAGTACTGATGACTTGAAGCAAAAAAAGTTTCTCTACCTGTAAATCCTATACTTTGCCACTGAAAGATTCATCAAGAAATGTTCTGTCCAATTTGCTATGTAAGATAGTTGTTTTCCAAGTTTTAACTAGCAATGTATTATGCATTCCTCATGCAGTTTCTCTGAAGTTTTCAAGGCAGTGAAACTGCATACACAAAATAGCATTTAATACCTAACTTTAGTTGCTGCTGATATAGAGTGTTTATATGTTTTTTTCCATAAACATTTTACATTTTTCTCAATTTGGAAATTACCACAGAACAGTTAAGCAGCCTTGAGAACAACTCTGCAGAGTGTATAAAATACTGCATTAAATCCAAAGCTATTTTTTGAACCTATCTTGACTTGCACTGCCGCTGACTGATCAGTCAGCTCTTTAGGTAGGTTGCTTTGATTGAAAAGCCTCTTTTTGCCAAGGCAGAGCTCTCTCACTGCCTCTGTTCCTGAAAACTTTTGGTTCCCTTTGACTACTACCATATGGCATAGTTGTATTGTTGTCATCCACTGCAGAGTATTTTACTTAAAATTTTGCAAAGAGTGCTCTGATGGTGTTTGCTGCCACCTTGAGTTCTACCTTGTTAATGGTGAAGTCTGCACAGTTCTTAGGCAAAACCACTTGGTACAAATTCTGTTACATAAAAAGCCTAAATAAATACCACTTCGGGCAATAGAGAGATATATCCTGCTTTGAGGTCTGAAATAAAAGTAAGAATCTATTCTACAAATACATCCCAAGTAACTCTGCTCTTGTGGCTTTCACTGTTGGTTTGTTTTGGCGGGGACCAGGGAATGGACACTATTCCTGCACAAAGAATGATGATTAACTCATGCAAGATGCCAGAAAGAAAATATCAAAATGTTAGTTCCTATGTAGGTAGCTTTTGCTTTCAAGATGAAAAGAAATTTTTAGAGAGAGAGCGAGAGAGAGAGAGAGAGTAGGAAAGCTTGGAACAATTACATTACCTGTCAGCTGAAAATATTACTGCCTAAACCTCATATTTTAGAGTGGGGATTATTTGAACAGAAAAACCTGTGGGTTTTATTCCCCTCCATTTCTTTCAGTAAATGAGAATAGGCTTTTGTGAAAAATGTTTTAGCATCTGTGTTTTATTCCATGGTGCTCTCCAGGAATAAAAGTAGCACAGGAAGGTGTTGGATTCCTCCTGTCTTATGTGCTTTATAAACCATCTTTTCCTTCCTTAAAAAATTCACATAGTCACAGATTTTAAAATGCTACTGTTCTATGGTTTTCAGGAACAACTATTATCCATTCACACCTTACACTTTGGTCAACTAAGCTGGCAGAACAAGACTGGCAGAAGACAGAAAATGTGACTCCAGCTGGCAGTTTTTAAACTGCAGCTCAAAGAAGCTGTGAGGCTGATGTATGAAAGAGCAGCACTCAAGGCACAAAGATGAAAGTCCTTTATGCTTTAATGTGCATTAGAAATGGAAAAATATGAGTTTTCACTGTGCTGCTGTATGAGAGCATTATTATTGACATATATTTATCCAGGATGATTGCACTATATCCCAGGGAGTTGAAATGCAGCTCACAGCAAAGAAAAAAAAAGAAAAATCCGGAGACTATGTATTATAATTTCCCCTAGAATTTTAATTGAAACTGATTTTATTGCTTTTTTAATAGCAAATAGCTGTTTGGTTGGGTTCACAAATGAAAGAATGGAATGATTCAAGTATTTAAAGAATACAGCTAGGGAGCTTTTTTTTTTTTTTTGTATAATTAAGGGCCAAAAAGCAAGTACAAGCCATTGGAATGTATTTTTCTGTCAGGATTAAGAACACTGTACTATATTATTGAAAAAGTTACTCATAAAAATTTTTACAAGGTCACCAAAGAATTTATGTGTAACATGACAAAGCTATAGTTTTAGCAAGCACAAAAAAACAAGTTCATACTTCTAAAAAAGAAAGACTGGAAAAAATTTTTTTCGGATCCAATCAAAAACCTTTAAGGAAATGCCCAGCCTCCATATAATTTCTAATTCAGGTAGTAATTTTTAGCATGATATAACTAATTAAGCCCAAAAGACTTTTAAAAAATTATAGCTTATGAAACTTCTCATGTCATTCACATTAGAGTTCTTGTGCAAAATATTTCTTTGAAGAGGTTATTTTCTACAGCACTATCATGCATTCTAATATTTTAATTTATCAGAGAATAATGTAAAGGTCTCTCCCCTGCTGACTCCAGGCCTTGTTAATGTTATATGTTCATATTTGATGATATTTAAAAATGTCTAAATTATATTATCCTACTTCCTGTAAATCTGAAACTTCAAATAACACATTTTACACTTCTACTCCAAGAAGCAAATATCTTCTTGCTGAATGCCATGTTAAAAAGTTCAGACTGAACTTAATTCAGACTGAATTAGCTGCTGTGCTTTAATAGCAATGCTGACTGGTTTTGTTTGTAGAGAGACATATTATTGGGCACAACTGCAGCAAATCTCTAAGACCACGGGGTCCTCCTAACCATGTACTGACACCTGTATGTAAATTAACTTGATCAAGGATTCACACAGTGCAAGGACTTCAAAAGTCTCAGAGATTTAAAAGCCTAGGCAAGTTTTTATTTTTATCTGAACACAAGGAAATACCACAATAGTCCATAAAGAACAAATAAATGTATTGTAGGCTTCTTTGGAACAAATGTGAAAGCAGGTGGAAATAAGATTGTAAAAATTGACATATTTCTTCACAATAAAGGAATTTACCAGGGATAGAAGCTTGTACAGATGAGTTTTCTATATACAGCAATTCCACTGGATGCAATCCCAATCATAAGATCTAGATTATGGAGATCCTGAAAAAGAAAAATACTGTAAAAACACAGATGCAGTTTGTGTCATTTATATTTATCTACTAACAAGTTTATTTTCCAGTTTTCTATGCCTAAATTGATACACTTGAGGAAAAAATTCAAGGACATTTTTGAGTATTGATTTTCATGCAAGTCTTTCTTTTGATGTCATCTATCACATATTCTAAATATCATTCAAACAAGTTGTGATGTTCATCCTACTACCCTGCATATTCCTTAGGTCTGTATCAAGAGTAAATTTGCAAGTCTAGCCTTATTAATTTCAGGAAAGAATTTGAAGTACTTCCCAAGATTATTCAGGTAAATGTCACAGAACTTTGGGAACCGAACAAAAATTTCCTGATTATAAGCTGTTTAAAAAGAGAGAGGATATAATTCCTTACTTTTTCCTAAAAAGTCTTATCAAGAAAGAGTGCACAGGAGGTGACCTCAATTTTGCATATGAGAGTATGTTGGAGAAATATATGTGTACATGAATATTTGATACACTAAATGAAATCCATTATTAATTAAATCAAAAGCTGTGCATTAGCTTAAGACATGCAACTGTGAAAAAAAAAAAATTATTATAAAATCCTTTCTAGGTATGGAGATATTCAAGAGGAAAAACATTCTTCAATAAAAACAAACATTGAGTTAAAAAAAACCCCAAAAAGGCAGGGAGGAGGATGCTGGATGGTCATTTTAAGCCTAAACCCCGACTGATGTTAGAGAAGTCAGAAATCTTGGCTTCCCATTTATTATGATCAATACACACATAAATCCACATGTAAGTAGAATCCTTTGTTTAAAACACCAGGTTAGACTCAAAAGCAGTTTCTGACTGTTTTTAATGGACAGCCAGTGGTACCAGATTCTTTTAAAGTCTTCAGTAGCACAGTTGCTCCTCTAGATGGTACTCTGGGCTCAATTAATACCTAGCTTCCCTCCATGTCCAATCCCAATTTCTTTATATTAATAAGGTGCAGTAAAAATGGAACAGGTAGCACATACTCTGACAATAGTGTGGAAAGTCTACAATAAATCCTTTAAAAATAGTTAAACAGAAGTGAGATATAGGCACATGAATGAGTGAAGTCCAACCTAATTTGCAAAGCATAATATAGGAATCCAGAATTGTCATCCCTTTATTTTAATGTTTGGGAAGAACTCCTGAGGTATTCAGGAGATTAACTGTATGTAATTCAGCTTCTTCTGCCATGATATGGCCAACCTTAAGCAGGGCAGAAAATTGTATTATTAGCACTTGGAACTTATTCCAGGTTCCTGCTTTTAAAAATCAATACTGGCAAGAAAAAACAGCTTTAAGGGTAAAGGCTGAAAATAGACATGATTAAGTAGAAAAAAAGGATTATCTAAACACTTGATAGGGATTAATTAGGCTAAACTACTCTATTTTCTCCAGAAGCTTTGTTAGAACAAAGTTCATTCCTCACCCTTCTCTGCACCAGTCCCAACCACTAATCTCCAATGTTACTTGTTACTATGAATTCTCTTGTGTTAAGCCTAAGAGACACAAACCCAGGATATTGGAATAGCATAGAGTGTTGTATATGAAATATGATACTGATGTGCAGTTAGTTCCCTTTCAAAACATCTCTGCTGTTAAATTGAACAACAAAGAAATAACATGCATCTATTTATAAAAAAAAACAGGTAAGGTGAAGAATATAATAATAAAAAACTTGTAAATATAAAAAATTATCATGCCAGGCATCTAGCTAGCTATGAACTGATTCACATTTGATTTAATTTAAAATTATCATATTGATTTTTGTAGCTATGGAAATAATATTGATTCAACAAATTTCCTATATTTGACCCTCTGAGTAAAAATGAAAGATGAGTTAACAGCAGATTAATTATTCAGCAGATGGGATTGTGGTCTAGAGTCAAAAGGAGATTAGGAATTCAAGAAATATCAATATAGTTTTAAGATATTGAATTCACTCTCCTGAGTTTCCTAACACTATTGCATTTTTTAATATTTTAGCAGTTCAGATTTTTCATCAGAAAAAAAGCAGAAATGTTTGCAGATGAAAACTGAGCTCAGATTAAAATTGTGTGTTTAGCAAGTTGCTAAAAAGAAAGCTCACCTATGTTAAATATTTAACTTTGCGTCATAAAACCAAAAGATTAAGGAAACTATATATTAATCTGCTCATCAAGAAACATTATCCAATACTATTGAACCCTCTACCACCAGTACAGGAGCACCAGCTTCTTTGGGCCATTAGTATAAAAGCCAGGTGTTACCTGGTTCTTCTGCCATACACAGTCTAAGAGGAACAAGATCATCAGAATCTATCTCAGAGATAAAGCCTTTTACAGTTTTACTGAGACACAGTTTCATTAGCCCCAGATAAGTCTCCTCAAGACACTGGGATGGGACAGAACTGGAAGGATGATTTAAAAGCAGTACTGAGTAGGGCGAAGATATCTGGAGGCACTGTAAACATCCCTGCCAAAGCAGGGGCATGACATGTAGCCTCTGTGGAGAGGCAGCTTATAACCTTCACTGCAAGCTTCTTACAGGCCCCCAGGAGCAGAAGCAGCAATACCATGTCGGCTGAGAGGTTTGCCTCATGGCATTCAACCCAAACAGTGACTTGTAGCTGATGTTTTGGAAGTACAAAACTTCAGAGACAACCAACTACACCCCTACTAACAACTCCCCTTCTCAGCTTCTGGTCATCTACAGCTAGAGGATTTCCTGGTTTAGAAGCTTCTTTTATGTTTAATGGACTCCAGTGACTGCCTAACTGTTCCTGATAGTTATTTCACCTTGGGCATCCACTAAAATAGCAGTAATACCCACAGTTCAGCTGCAGCCTTACGGACAAAGTTCCTGCACTTAAACCTGTCTCTTTCTGGGTAGACTGGAGATCCTTAAATCTTTGACTACCAAAGCAAAAAAAAAAAAAAAAAAAAAATTGTTGGCAATTCACATTCTCCATGCTGTTCACCTGCTACAGAAGGCATTTCCTTAAAACATTAGTGATTGTTATGCTTCTGTATACTTTTCTTTTTCCATTACCCATTTTGACATAAGGAAGGGAGAGGAAGAATGAAGATAAACATTCGAATGACATCGAAACTCAATTTGAAAGGTAGCATGATATTTTCTGGTTTACTTTCTATTTCCTTTCCAGCAGCTTCTAAATGGACAGATGTCTAGTTCAACTGCTAGAAAAAACCGATCACTTCTAATATTTCATTCTTCAAAAAACCTGAATTGCAATACAACTATTATTTTGAATTGAAACAGTAGCAAGACAGTTGGCAGTGAAATTTAATTTAGCTGAAAATATATGAATGTGGTCTATCTTCACTACTTGGCACTGGTATAACCACTACTGACACCCTGCATGCAGTTCAGTGACCTGCAGCTCAGGCAGGATAATGGAAACTGGAAGAGCTTTCAGAAACAGCATCCCATTAATATTAAGAGACTAGATACATAGTGGAAGTCCTAGCACTCAGGCTGGCTTATCAGAATACTAGGCTATAATAGAAGTTAAAAGGCAAACATCCAGTCAAGTTAAGTGCATATAGTGAAATCTCAAGTGTAACAGTAAGAGCTGCTTCAATAAAGTAGAAAGGTGACAGATGACCCAATGGACAGACAGTGTACCTATGCAAAGTCAGATTTAATAGGATAATTTCCTTTCCTTTCCACTTTTCTCCATTCTTAAAAAAAGCCTCTACCTTTTGAGCACTTTATTTCCTGAATATGAATGTAATTACAGTGGCTTCATACAGAAGTATTTTAGGAATCCCTAGAAATCCAATGCAACACTCACTTCTTTGTGGCAGCATAAAGAAAAACAAGAAGAAAATAACATGCTGAAAGAAAGCAAAATTACTCATTCTAATCCTTCCTTATCATTAGAGAAATTTATGAATTTTTCATTATGACTCTCAGTTTCAGGATTATTAACAAAACTCAGAAAAATGTTAAGAAAACTTGGAGTCATCTTCACCTAGGAAATCAATTATGTGTAGTACTCTTCCCTTAGCTTTTACACTATAAGCCTTATGCCAAAACAATTCACTATTGCATAGAAGCACAAATGGTAACTTGCAGACTAGGATGATAATAAAAAAGCATTTTGGGGATTGACTTCAGATGAATAGTGTAGTCAAAAATTCAAATAGCAGTAGCCAGAGAAATACTAGGACATTTCTTATCAATGCACACCCTGTATCTAAAAGATTTCAAATACATTTTTAGTGGTAATCTCTCAAGCTGTTAAATACTTCTTAGATTTAGCCTGGAATCAAGGAATAGAGGAATTTAAACAACAATAAAAAAAAACCCTCTATATTCTCAACACTTAAGAAATGAGTGTTAGAAATTCAGAGAAATTAAACTCTTAAAACACCTGCCAACTAATAGCATGAAACAGAGTGTTCATTTTCATTCATGCTAAGACACTTAGAAACCTTAGTAAAATTATTAAGTAAAATATATTGCAGTAATTAAGTAGTTTATCTTAAAAATACATTGTTACACTTTTGAGGAGCTCTAGGTTATTTGGTTGAAATTCCATCACCTATATTACACAAAAGTTATAGGAAAATTACCCACCTCTAATTAAAAATAACACATGATAAAAGTCAATACTTAAATACTCCTTTTTTTTTTTTTTTACTGCTATTAATTCATGTAAAAAAAAAAAAAATTACTTCCCAAGGGAAAAATTACAATGTAAACATACTCTACCACTGTGCAATTCCACTCCATAGAATTCAAGTGTTCGTGCTATATTTATATAGCAGGACTCTGCTTCAGATTGCTTGAGGCCACTAAAAGAAGGAAAAAAATAATAAATATGAACCACAAACAAGCCAGAAATAAAACATACAATATTATATTTATTCTAAATGCATAAAACTAGAAGAATGCCATAGTCCAGAGTCTGAGAAATAACCCCACATTCATTAAGTAGTGCCACAAATTCTCCACTGGTGAAGGCCTTGCTAAAGTACTCTCAAAAATTGAGTGAATTGTACACAATTTTATTACCTTAGACATTCTGGACCAGCTCTTTTTAGAAAAATCTTTTTCATCTCTTATGTTCAAAAGGATGAGGAAACTATTCCCCTATAAAATCTTACTTTATAGTAAGAAGCTGTATCTATAAGTATTCTATATTTCATAGTCTCTCAGAAGGAAGTCATTTAGAAGAAAGATTAGAAGCATGAACGTACTAATAAAATAAAGGGGAGAGAGCAGATTAAAAGTTAAAGTAATGAAACTCACCAGGAAAAAGCCATCTGAGTTAACCTACAATCTGTAAGTCCTAAAACACTTTCTTTGTCCTGCAGCTAAGACATACAAAAATTCAACCTTCTTGTCTTTAAGAAAGCTTCTGCAAGTGCATGTAAAAACAACTCTTTGCTAGGTGAGCTTCCAAAACAACATGCATGAAATTACATTAATCAAATGCAATTTAGGTGCAGCCTGCAAAAAGTTAACATAATATTGAGTTATGCCAAGAATTACAGTATCTATTCCTTGCAATTAATATCCCTCCTTTTAAATGCAAAGCCATCAAAACACTATGCTCTCTGAAACAGCCACTCTAGGAAATATTACATCATGCTCCAGAAAACTGAGAGCTACTTTGAACTAGAAAGCCATGGTCAATGTGGCTTGAGGATGTCATAATATTGGTAACAAAAGAGCAAAGACCAAAAAAAAGAGCAGTTTGTCACAGTCCTGAGCTAAACTGGTTTCTCAGATCTACACATGCAATGACTACTGCCACCTTGATTCTGACAAACTTTAGTAGACCTCATCTCTTTAACTGTGTCAGCAAATTACAAAAGCAAGCCAATGCAAAATGGCCATTTTTTTATAAAACAGGATGCTGAATATATTTGCAAGAGTATATTACTGTCATTTCAAAAAATACCATCAACTACTTTGTTCAGAAATTATGCTGCACACCAACAGGATATGCCTGCAAATTTTAATTCTCAATTTGCATGCTCCGTCTACACCAGACCTTGTGTCTTGAAGGGCCAGCAAGTATCACAGCACAGACTTAAGTTTTTTTACTCATTGGTGCTACACCCTCCTACTCAATTAGAGGTGAAATGAAACCTCCAGGTCCCTAAGCAGATGGTAATTATTCAGTGAGATACACAGGCAAGAGGAAACTGGTCTTGATTCCAATTTCTATAGTTTTTGATACCCAAGGACTAATGAACCTCATCTGGAATATAAGTATACTATTTAGTTTCAAATGCATCCTTCTCTTCAAACTGATAGCTGGATCTAGCAAGCACTATGAAAACTTTACCAATCTGGACAATATCTGCATCCTAAGATCTCAGGCTGTTTATGTGACTAAGCAAAACACCAGCAGGAAAACTGCATTAAAACCAACTACATACAGAAAAATCCCCCTATGTATTTAGGGATGAACACAGAATTTCTGAAGCTATACCAGTTCAATATGGCAATAGTTGTTTTCTTAACAGCTACATACTGAGATGAACTGGGTAGTGTGACATGGACTTGTTCAGAGAATAATTCCTCAGATTTTGCAAGGCAACATAAAACCTAGGTAACAGAAACCTTGCACTGAGTTACAAAACATAACAACACAAAACATAACATGACTTCTCGAGTCTGCATTTCAGCAATTCAAACCTTTTTCTTTTCCTTTGTGAAAGTTTCCCAAAGGATAGACACTAAAGAATGAAAAAAGAATAGATGCTTATAGACCTGGCTTTAAAACCCTGTAATCTAAGAATACTGATTTCAAAGCTATAATAATTTACAGATAACCTACATGGCTTGCAGCAAATATTATTTACTCCAGATTAGCAGAAATCCCATTCCAAAGCAACAATGTTCTCTCAAAGGGTAAAAAAGTAAATTCTTCCTTTCCATCTTTCCCTCCCAGCAGCTCTGGTGAACACCAGAATCGCTCTTGTCAAGTATGTTCTTGGCACTGATCTAGTCAAATTCCTGTCCCAGACATAAGTATTCTCTACAAATGCTAAAGGAGTATGAAGAAAATACTTCCAGAACAAAAAATAATTTGTCTGCCTCTCCTTGTACTCTGAAGTAAATTTGCCTTAAGAGCCAAGATTCAAAAAAGGTGTTAAAACAATAAAGAAACATTTTTCCCAGCCCAATATACTCAGTATTTTTGTTCAGACCTTCAATTACCAACACCTCTGATAATTACACTACAGAAGTTAAACTTCTCGGTCATCAAGGCTTCACTCTACCGAAGACACTCAATGAAAGCATTGATTTCACTGAAAGGACCCAGAGAAGAAAGAGTCTTTCCAACAGACACCACCACATCTTAGTCAGGACCAAGGGTAACTTGTGATCTTTCCTCTGCAGGACATAACCAGTTTTACACCTCTTGCTACCACAGCACTAAATACATGAGCTCAAGCCAGCTACTCCAAGACTCGTCAGAAACTTTCCTCAGTGGTCTCCAAGACGACCGCTTCCTCAAGACAAACAGATTTATTCACTCTTGTCTAAAAGTCCCCCTCAAAAAACTACTGAGTCTACTGGAACTGCAAATTAATTTGGAAGGAGTAGAGGCATCAGCTATTGTGTCTGAACATGACCTGTTTGGAAAGCAGTCCAGATTAGTACCTCCAACAGAAAGGACAGCTGGAGTTAAGAGTTCAGTGGTTGTCTTCTTCTGTTCCATAAATGACTATGTATGTTCTTGACTGCTAGGGAGCACACGTGACGTTCAGAACTACTCACTACACCCACTGGCAGTAAAGAAAATAGAGGGGAAAGTAAGAGTATTGAGAAAAAAACAGCTGAGGGACATTAGGAAGAGATGAAAATGGAAATATTTCAGGGTATAAATCAAAGAAACTAAGATAGTGGGGAATTAGCTCTGCTGCAGTTAACATACAAACAGAGAAAACAAGTCTAAAGAGATTTGGATTTCATTTGCTCACAGACAGTTTCTTAGATTGGCATATTTGCATTCAGCTTGCAAGTATCTGATCAACAACACTAATTCCAAAGCTGCAGTTTTACAAGAGACAAATCAGCAGGGTCAGAAAAAATAATTAGCAGCGCACTGACTGGAATAATCTGTTACAGCCTTTGTATTACACTCAGGAGAGGGGAGTGAAAGCACAAAGTTAATTGAGGCGTTTTATGGTTATGGTGTTTACTGGAGTTTTTTTCTACACATATAGACGAAAAAAAAATAATATAATTTGAAAAATTATCAAATGTCCTTCATCCAGAAAACCCCTCAAACATCTAATGTAGTGTTCTAGATTGTTGCCTTTAAAAATGTATAAGGCCAACTGATCTACTGGAGGTTACAACTAGAAATTTATTTAAATGTTTCAACACATTAGCATCATGCTCTGAATATAATTAATCTAACACCTCTATGCTAAACCCAAGTATTTTATTTAAGAGAAGCTATAGGAAATACAACTGGCTGTTGTAATGAAACTACTAAGAACTTGAGTCTTCCTTTTGATACCTTTTTTTTCTTTAAAAGCTCAAGAGGTGAGAGAGAACTAAAAGATCATGTTACCTGTGTTGCTCATGTAGCGTTTCTACTTTGGTAAGAAAATCTTTGTTCTGCTCCGGTATAAAGTTATAATTTGATAGATATCCTGAACAATGCACTGAAGCATTATAGTCTCCAAGTTGTGCTGTTAAGAAACAAGAAACACATACACAAAGTTTTCATAGTTAATTCGATTGTTGTTTAGAAGAAAATCCTTCTCATTAAAATACAGACACATATGGGGAAACGCAGGAATTACCAATTATTTCCCAACATACATAGGGAATTGTATGACACCAGTGAAGTAAGATTTTTTTCAAAATACTGTAACTATAATCTCAGGCACTGAATGACTCGGTACTCTATTTAGTTACCTGTATAGCCCCACTTTTGCACCATTAGCTGTAACAGCACCAGACAGACATCATGTGCCAAGCTAGCACAGACATGCAGTACTGCAACATCAGAGAACACCAGGTTGCTTCACTAAGAGATGGCAAATGAAATCAATTTGACACATTTACTTGACTGTAACATATTAGAAGTCTTCAACATGATCTGTCACTTAGAATGCATCTACTCTTCATAAATTCAGGTGGCAATCACTCTACTACCAACTATAGCATTGTCCTAGAAATTCAGCTGTGAATTACTTAACAGAACATGAAATAACTGATGATTTACACATAACATTATCAAGCTGCTACAATAAGTAAATAACTATTACCTGTACTAATCTTCTTTTTCATAAGGAGAATGAAATAGTAACTATAAAGCCATGAAGTTTTCCAGAAGTTACTGGTATGGTTTGAAAATTCACACAAAAGAAGGTAAATGATAGGCTGCAAATAACTCAGCATAGAAAGCCCCTCAAGTAAATCAAAGTTCAAGAGCACACTTTTAGGATATACTACCAATAATATTAACATTATTTGGCAGAAAATAAAAGAAATGCAAAAAAGAGATACTTGAATGATTCAAGTTGACAGGCAGGAAAGGCACCTCAGAAATAACTTACACCTGCAGTAATTATGTAGGATCAGTCACGCAGGGGATGGCTAATATTTGCCACTTATATATTCAAACAGCATGATTTATATGGCCCAGAAAATGGAACTACTATGATACAAGAGAATTCCCAGGCAAATGCAGTTAATATTGTTGCACGTCTAACTGTCTGCATCAAGAGAAACATTTAAATAAAAAAGGGAATGATAAAGAGTAACTAATTTACTTTGAATGCAGATATTCTTGCATGCTTAGTTCTTTCTTTTCAAAGGGAGCCTGAACTTTTAATTAGATAGCAAAATGGCAGGTAAAGGACTAAATATTTACCATTAAAACCAAAACACATATTTGAACGTTACTGTCAAATTATCTGATGAAGAACACAAAAACAAGAACAAGAAAAACCAAACCAAACAAAAAACCCCAAACCAAGTCAGAAGATGCAGGAGTATTACAAGACACTGACATAATTTTTAGGAATATCCATATATTAGCAAAAGTCCAAGCCTGCCAAGGCTAAGACAAAAGCAACAATGATAAAAGCAAAAATTGGGAACTTTTAGAACTAACTAGTATGCTAACAACAATTTAAAATAAAACCCACAATTTCACAGATTATAGTAACTGGTTGAGGATCCTTTCCTTTACAAACCATTAACACAACCCATCTTTTATATGAAACAATCTATATCTTCATGGTTTGCTGCAGCCAGTTTGAATTCTGATCTTGCCAATGGGAAAAGACCAGATTTCCAGTAATAAGGCAACATAGTTTTCTACTTCAATTTTCTTTGCAATAGGAAAAGATCTTTTTACTGTAATTTTACCTTCTCTAAAGAGGACAACTGTTATTCCTTCATACATTTTGAGGTATAGTCTTCTTTCTAATCTTCAAAATAGGCTTCTCTGGGTTTTTATCCCCTGTTCCTCCTAGCTACCTGAGGCCATGCCAACAAGAGGAGCAATTTAGCTTCTCCAACTCCCAAGCCAGCTGTTACAGTAGAGGAGAAACATCTTGCAAGAATAATGATCTTGTGCAAGATTTAATTATCCAATTAGGAAAAAAAAGTTAGGACATATCGGGATGTTGGCAAGAATAATAACCCATGATGCTTCTATCTCTTTATTGGATTTCTCCAGAAGAGAGCAGAAGGGCAGGAAATATTAAAGACCTATTTCTAAACTGAGTTTCTCCTGACATAGTTTCTGCTCTGATCACAAGTCAGCAGATACTGACTCAACGAAGATAAAGCTACAGTATAAAAATTAGCATATTTTTACCTTTCTCTATTCTAGACCACTGTTGCTCTTTAATTTATTATAATTGGCAAATGATATCAAGTGAGAGAAAACGGAACCCAGGATGAGTCAAAAAACCAAAGAAAATCTGAATATCAGAACATTTTATTTTAGAGTTCTATATCTAATATGAAAGGCTTTAAAGACAGCAATATGATGGACCATTCATTTAGAAGGCCATATTCAATAAAAAGAGTACATTTATCTTTTAATTTCTAGTAAAAGAAGAGTTCAATAGCCAAGTAGCCATGTTGACATACCAAAACACTAGTTCTACAAACTTTCAATACAATAAGAGCTTATAGGTGCTTGAAACACAAGTCTTGAGATCCTATATGTTAACAGAGTATAGGATCTGTCTATGCCTTATTGAAGCCTAAACAAGCTACATATTCTTCATACTTTTTTCAAAAGTAATTTGTTCAGATATCCTTCAAGGTGCAGATGACCTATTGTTCTCCAATTCTACAGACTTTGCTTGAAAATAATAGTAAAAAAATTCACATACAAAGTAATAGCACCAGAACTTATTTTTGCACATGGGCATTTCAAGTAACTTCAGGTATAAGAAGTGAAATGTACGAATGGCTCATGGCTAGCCATGATGAGAAATCAGTTATAGATCACGTGGACAAACTGAATTCCAAAAGAATGCCTACAAAAGCTAGTCTTTGAAAACTGGTTTAATATCAACTTTTTACAGACCTGAAAAGTGCACCAGGAAAGAATCAAGGAGTCTCATGTTGAATTTGTAACTTTTTTGCAAGTTTAATATTTTAGGTCAGACAAATAAAGCAAAAAAGTGAATTGAGTTGCCTGTTTTTAAAAAAGGATAAGTACATATGTAGATCAGATTCCCAGGGAACAGAAAATAACCAAACAGGACAAGTCTAGTGCATACATTGTAAAAATCTTCAGGCATAAAACTGTAGTCCAGGATTAAAACACAGGATCACATAACTGGCCTCCAAATCAGGACACCAATAATGACTCACATGCTTGAGATGAAAGTGAAATGTAGTATTAAAGCCTAATGATTATCTTCATATGAGCACTGAGGTACAAAAAGAAAAGCTCTTAATCTATACAGTTTAATCAGTTTAGAAATTTTAAGTGATTGCTTTTTGGCACAAAAAGAGAACAGAATAAAGGTGCACTTCCTGGCATAAACTGTTTCTCAAAAGTAACTACACAGTATTCAAGTATTAAAATGTCTCTGGAATCAGAAAGAATCAGAAAACAAATTGCTACAGCAGAATTCAGTTTCAAAGAACCAACATAGAAATGTAGACACTTATTAAAGAGAGACTAAAAAGGCTCATTGGAATGAGCAAAAAGATGCCATGTTGGAAAAGGTTTTCAGAGAGAAATTCCTAAAAGGGCTAAAACCCTCAGAAGTGAAGGTTGAGAGAAGGAAAGGTGTTTCAACAAGTGGAGCCTGTAGCCAAATAAGGATGAGAACACGAACACTAACCCACTCAGCCACTAAGTAATTGTGATGTCCCTACTGCACAAGTAGAACTTGCCATCATGTGAGTTAAAACTAACTCTTTTTGTAAAAGGAAATAATGCTTCACACTCAAGAGCCCTTACAAAATGTTCAGCCTAGGCATGACTGTAAATAGCTGCTCATGACCACTTACAACAGCTGGCCATTTTGTGGTAAGACAGAATGAGAAATTAGGCATTAATAAAAACAAAGGAACATTTGTAGAGGGAAAAAAAAAAAAGAAAACTATGCATACACAATGGTATTCTCCAACTTATTTACCACTCCAGAATGAAAAATGAGTCAGTCATTGTAAAGCCTTTTTTTAAAAGAACTAAAAAATAAAAATCAGCAGCCCAAAACCCAGTGACAGTTAAATAACACAAAAAAATAGCCTCAAGGAAAAGGAAGAAACAAATTAGAAACTATAAATTATACTGAGTTGCTGCTTCTGCATCTCAAATACAACATGTACTTCAGAAACTGTACAGACACAATCAAAAAACATTGAGAAAAGCAAAGTATAATCCAAAGTAGAAACAGTACCCATTTTGAGAAAGTATTGGGATTAAAGACTTAAAGGAATAGGTACCAGTACTCCCAAAACATTGTGAGGTTTTGCCAAACTAACGCATCTGATCCTCTGCCATATATGTTGCTTCTCAGCATTCACCACTACTCATTTGAGAATCACAAAATCATTTAGTTTGGACAAGACCTCGAAGATCCTTGAGTACAACCCTTAACTCACCGCTGTTAAGACCACCACTAAAACATGTCCCTCAGTGCCACATGTACACATTTTTAAATACCCCCTGGGACAATGACTCCACGACTTCCCTGAACAGCCTCTTCCAAAGCCCGACAACCCTTTCGCTGAAGAAATTTTTCCTAACACAGAACCTAAACCTTCCCTGGTGCAACTTGAGGCTACCATGAGCATAATACTGTGTTACATGGACCTTGGCCTAGGGAAACTCTTCTTTCTCCCTTTTTCATTATGTTACACAAAAATATTTAATAGGTTCATCCAACTTAAAAATACAGAAGGGTAGTACCAAGTCTAGGAGGCACTGCAGAAAGTCAGCTCCTTCAGCTACAGCACTGGCCAATATCCCAATGTGGGGTTCTCCACTCTGGAGATTGTACCTTGTTTTGAAGTGTTACAGTTAAAAAAATTATTTGTGGCTTAACGGAAGACCATCACATAAACAATACTTGAAGCAATGATCTCCTGAAGTGGCCTCTGTATTGCCTAACACAACTGTAAAATACAATTAAGGAAAACCAGCCCCAACAAGCTGGAAAGTTGCTGTATATAAACAATCAGGACACTCTTAGAAGATCTGTTGTACAGAGATGCTAGAAAGCTCAGGAGCAGCAATCTAGAATTCAGTGAACAATATGGAAGGAAATGGGAATATATTTCAAATAATCTCTCCAAGCTGATTCTTTTATTGTGAGTTTCATGACCATCACACATGTAACACTGGCACTGCTGATGACAAGTTATCACACTGTAAGATAGGATAAAAGATACCTGTGACTGAAAAGCACTAATGCAGGCTTCAGAAGAACAGATGTGACATGCACACAGTCCTCAGACTACCCAACACATCTCCTAAGTGATTTGAAACACAGGAAATTCAGCTCCTAGTTCTCTCTATTAATCTAGTCTGATTTTGATTTTAAGGCACAAGGGTTAAAGATGGCCTGGAAAGAGGCAGAAACCTGGCTGATCTGTAAGCAAATCTCTCAGCTTACATGCAATGTCATTCTGAGCACTATTTCACTTCAAGAAAGCATGGGTGGGGAGCACACATAGAGAAAAATTCCCAAGTGCTAAACATGAAAAGAAAGAGGTCTCCATAAAGTAGGAAGTCTGAGGTTTCGACCTAATTTCCATAAAGTGAGGCAAAATGAAGGCAATTTAGAAGAAAGAGTCATGTATCACTGAGGAGCTGCTGTTTCTGTTTCTCTAAGTCTTACAGCCCTCTGGGATATCAGTCTTATGGCATTCCCAAAATTCTAACTCTCTTATTCCCAGCTCCTGAGAGACTTTCACACTAAGCTCAGCTTTCCTGACTCCTCATTCTCACTAGCCTTCCTTTCCTTAGAAGAAGGTAAAGTCCATTTGAATCCCTAGCAACCAGTCAACCCCTTTGTGAACAAACTCCCAAAGACAGATAGCAGTGTACTGTAGATAATTTCTCGTTCTCAAAGCAGAGCCAAGAGGAGCACTACCACCGGAAACAAGAGCAACTGATGCTCAGGAAAAAAAGACAAGCTTAGAAGCATTCATAACATCTTTGTTGGCTTTATTGCTGTGCTTCAGATTCAAGTCCCAAGTCAGCAATGGATTTATTAGTGTAAGAGCATATTCACACAAAACCCATGGGACTTCTTACATATCAGTAGCTGGGCACTTAAACAATGGCCTGGAAATGGCAATTTGACACATGAAGTGATAGAAAATAAGTGGTGCTAAATCAGCTTTGTGACACTTGAAACAAAAAAAAGGAATAGACGTAGTGTATAGGTTTCCTTATAGATGGTACAACATTCCCATTTTTCACTAGTAAAAACACACAATTTATCACTAAGATTTTTCAGTATGAGTGTATCCCTCCAACTTCACAATGATGGAATTATTTGACATGCACCTTAACAAGTTCTTCTTAAAAGAAAATGATTTCGAAATCCACTAATCATTTTGTCACAAAGCACATTCCTGATAATACACCAACAACTTATTCTTGAAGTGTCTGAACTATGTTTGTAATCAGGTTTGGTCACATGTTGTTCAGACACAGTGTTCACACCCACTTGCATTCCCCTGTAACTTAGCACCACCAGGCAACGCAGCAGGGTGTGCTGCAGCAGGGCAGAGGGACGTGTCAGAGCTTTATTGGAGAACCACACTGCTGAACCCAAATGCCTGCACAAAGGGCACTACAGGGAAGCAGCATTCCAGCAGCATAGCAGATACCACCAAAAACTGTCCCCTTGCTAAACTCATACAAAGCCTCTGAAGGCCAGCCATACAACCAGCACATGGAAAAATTTTAGTTTAGAAGCAAGAGCAGAAATATCAAACGCAGACTTCATACACTGTGAAAGATATGTGGTTCAGCCCTTCTATCAGCAGCAACTGCAACACCTTTTAAATAAACAACCCTCAATGCTGTCAGACAACAAGGATTTCCCCTTCTGCATACAAGGAAAGCTACAGATGGAGAGAGCAGCCTGAAAGCTGCCGAGAAGTGGCAGTAAACAGCTTAGGTAGAACTGATTCAGGGCTACATCAGACAATGGATTTCTCATAAGCAGCTGCCTCACACCCAAGAACTTCAGCTCTCCTTACTAAGTATGATTAGAAATTAAAACACTAATAGAAAACTACTTAAAACAATTTCAGTTGACAGGAATCACAGCAAACATGACTCAGTAAGGAGACCGAAACCCCCAGATTTCAAAAATGTCTTTCCTATGCCATCATCACCAGGTAAAAGCAAAAAAAAAAAAAAAATGCCCTGAGGGAATATGTCTTTCTATTAAACATTTAATTCTTTACCAATGTGGAGAATAAATATCAGTATCATACAAAAAGCAACAGAAAGGACAACAGATAGAAAAAAAAAGGATACTTTTGGGTTTGGGGTTTTTTGTGCTTTGGCTTTTTTTAATTAAAAAGGAAAAGAAACCAAAAATAACCCCCATCACCTGGTAAAAGCAGCACTATCAGTAGTGAAAAAAGATAGACAAATTGCTCAATGGGAAATCCAGAATTCACCATGAAAGAGAAAGATTAAAACACACTAGCACTCTTTCACTGTCCTTCTATCATTTTCCTTCAGTACAGATTACTGCATTAGTAGGTATCCTAGTCTGAGCACTAAAAACTGAATAGTCATAAAACTGAAGGAGAAACAGGAACTACTTTGGGATTTGGGGTACCCAAGATATGGCATTACTAGTTTTACTTTGTGATAAAACCTTTGCAGTCTTTATTTTTGAGCTTTAGCACAATTGGATCACCACGTGCCCCTACTGGGCCTTGGGAACATCCAGAGCAGGATGAACTTCATTTGGCTACAAAATTGAGACTGCCACCTTCTACAGAAAATTTTTTTTGGTTTCAACTGTTCTTACTGAAGCTTGGATCTGATTACGGTTTCATTTCATAAAAGGGTGTGGCATATGACATGCTTAAACATAGAAGCAAATGTTTCATGACTCTTATGGTTTTGATAGATACAAAGAGTTTATCACATTCTTCTTTGAAAACCGCACTTTAATTATTTTAGCTTGGTCCTTATTTAAAACAAAAATTACCTCAGTTGTTTCTGTGGGCCTTGTTAGCCTTTCCATAAAGAAATGAGATTCAGCCAAATAATTACACAACTATTCTTGCATACTTTCCCCTGACTATTTTAACAAATATGCAAACTCCACTAAACCCTCAACCTGATTTTTTTTCTTTATTTGTTTAATGAGAAAGGTCTTCCTCCAGCTGTTTTTCACTATCTGTTGAGGATGCTTGTGAGGCATTAGATCAGACTCTAATCTGCTTTTCCTACAGAAGATGTTTTTCTAGTATCATCATTTGAATTTTTTTTTGCCAGCTGAAGGCAGATGAGAAGGATATAAGTTCTTATATGTAGAATCACCTTAAATGTATTGCAAAGGGCCAGTTTTACACAACTAATAAACCAAATTCCATGAAACAAACATTATGTAAGAACACTGCAGTTCCTTAATCATGATTTTACCTTCCTCTTAACTGTTCTCTAGATGACCACTTACTCCCTTGGAATGCTCTCCCATAGCTATTGTAACATACAGTAAGTTTCACTGTCTTGTTTCCACTGCAATGCAAACCTGACTTTTTGTCAGGAGTAGACAATAAATAAATAATAAATAATAAATAACAAAATTATTCTTGTATCAACTTTTTTTTTTGACAGGCCTAAAAGTATGGGTTTTTTTCTATTGAGACTGTCTCTGGAGGCTGCTTTAATGCCTGCACCTGCATATTGAATACTCTGCACAAACACCCAAGGAAAGAAATCTCTCCTGACTTTTCACTGGTGAACAGCCAAGAAGATAGTTGGTCAAATAAATTTATTAACAAAATAATGAATGGTTATTACTTACATTGTACTGCATATGAGGCCAGGACAACAGCAGAATTAATGGGGCATGACAACCTGGAAAGGTGAGGAAATAATTTTATTTAGACATAGACTCTACATACATCTTATTAAAAATGTCTAACAATTAGTTCAGTATGAGAACACTAATTTAGCTTCAAAATTTTTTCTTACTAAGTTTAATTGTTATAGCACAGTACAACTGGATATTAAACAGCTCCTTAAGTGAATGGTAGTAAATCATCAGAAAAGGACATGATAAATTTCTTGCTGGATGCTTATTCAGGAAAGAAAAAGGTGAAGAGATTTTTATGGAGCTCTGGACATTACTTTAATAGCTGCATTCTGGTATATTTAAAACCAGACACAAACACTAAAATTAGCCAACTGCCAAGCACTGATCTTACAACAAACACTGACTATAAAAGAAAAAAGCCAACACCTATAGGCAATTGACATTTGGCAGCAAGTACTCAGACCATGTTTTCTTTTTTTTTTTTTTTTTTTAATGTACCAACACACAGAAATCCTAGCCAAAGAAACCACTGGGTATATGCCCACCATATAGGTAGTAAAACCCCGAAATCATGAGAAACAATAGCATGAGTTGCCCTTTGATAACCCCTCCTGATTACTGCACTAGGCAGCAGGTCCCCAGGTTTGGAATTCTATGCCTGGCACACCAAGCCTTGCCTAAATATCTCTGTGGCTGATGTTGTGGCTGTTGACATACAGCATCTTCTACAGTTCATTCACAACAGACTTCTAAACTGTTCTTAGTAAGTGAGCTATGTGATAATTTGTAACATTTCCTAGCAATGTGATATTCCTTTAAAGCAACGTTTCGCAAGACATATTTTTGGGATAATTGGGATGATCAGTTGGGATAATTTTACAGCAACAATATCCTCAGGAAAAAGGCTTTTTAATTTTATTTTAAAAATAATTATAGAGAAATTGAAGATTCTTCTTATTACCTTCCTTCTGCAATATCAATCTTCAACTGCAGAAAGAATAAATGCCTAGAAAAGATATTTTTGGAAAAGAAAGAAATGTACATTTATTTTTAAAGGTGTGATTTAAATAGCTACATATATTAGTTTTATTTTATTAGATTTCCCAGCAAACTATACAAACAGATGAACAAATATTTGTGGCATTTACAAATATGCAATCATACACCCACTCACTCTCACAACATTTTTAAGGATCTTTGGCAATCTCTACTGCAAATCCAGGGCCACAGTACTAATGTCACAATTAACTCTACAAAAACCAGGCCATTACTGATCTGGGCTCTTTTTCTCCTGGAATACTCATTTTGAATGCAACTTAAAAAAAAAATTGAAAAAAGGCAAAATGCCCCAAATATTAATCAACATTGACTGTGACAGTCTATCTTGGAGCTGCTTGGAGGATGAGACATTTCTCTAGCAGCATATACTGACAAAAAGCTCTTAAACAATTCTCCAAGAGCAGTGCAGTCTTCCTCTTATTAGGGTGTTTGACAATGTTAATTTCTAGTGATACTGAGGAGTGGGTATGTGAAGAACCTTAGAGAGCAGTTCTTAGAATAATTTCAGTTTTAAACTGCAGAACAGCTTAAAAATGCATGATTAACAAATACCAAAACAGGTCAAAAGCTAAATTTTCTTCAAGAAATATAATTTCATATGTTGTACTTTTTATATTCCCAAGTCACTGAAATTAATAAGCAATGAAAGTGCTACAGAAATGCCAGATTAATGGACAGATTAACATGTGCCTTCAAATTCTAAACACCAAATAACAGGCACTGAACAAAACAAGTATTCAATTAAAATCTTGTGATAAATTGATTGAAAATTGTTTATGATTCAAATACCGCACCACGCCAAAAGCTCAGAGACAGGTTGAAAAAGAAAACTTTAGAGGTCTACTGTAAGCTGAAGCATTATATATCTTTTCATGTTACAAGTAATGGGCAAACTAGAAAACAAAAACTGTTATCTGCTCTTACCAAAAAAAAATAAACCCCACCCTCCCACACCCTCAGCATTAAATCTACTACACATGTTCAAAACTGACTCAGTGTTGATATGAAACATCTAAGATAGACAGACCTAGGGCACGCTGACTCAAAAAAAAAAAAATCAAGATGCAAATAAATGTACTTTTAAAACCTATATCTTTGTACTAACTTATACTTCAGCTGTATCTCGGAGTTGTAGGCTGTGTATGCCAGAAACTACTCATCAGGAGCATAGCATCAAGCTCTCCATTCCAAATGCATTCAATACCAAGAGTCATACAAACTTATCTATGTAATAAAGCATAGTTTGCCAAGCTGCAGACATAGGAAAGAAGGGATTTACACATTCCTAGTTCATGGAAGCAAAAATCAAACAGAAGTTACCTGGTTTGTTCTTGCTGAAGTGTGTTAGGATCAGGTATAAAAAACCTTACACGAAAATGAAGGGTGCAGGGAAAACCTCCTGCAATATTTTAGAAGAGCAAATAAATTTTTAGTTTAAAACTGAAAGAGCCTAATATTTTCATTTCTATATTTACAGAAAAATTACATGAACAACCATATAGAAATCTCAAATATTTTTTTCAAGAAACTGAAAGAAACTATGAGAAATCTCTCCTGATGACCCAACACCAACTTTGAGAAAATACTCTCAAATGTAGTAATGCTTTAATTTAAAGTACTTTGCATATGATACTTAGCATAAAAGGCATTATTGAGCTATCATTGCCTCCTAAGAATTAAAAGATAGAAAAGCACTAAATATACTTGAGGTGTCTCAGCTGAGATAATGCTCAGTTCTATCTTACATATAAATACATGAAATTACAGTGCTAATTTAGTGTAGGAATTGAAATAAAAATGCATGATCTGGAGCACAATGTAGAAATGAGAGGGCTGAAAAACACAGCTCAAGTGTCACAGCACACACAGGGACAGTGTCAGTCCTCCTAAGCTGCTCTCTGGCCAGGCTTATGCTGGCTGGCCTGTCCTTCCTGGTTAGCACTCTGTGTTACCCAGAGCTGCATAAAACAAGACATGCTAGAATAGCAAATACACCTGGAAGAGTGTGGTGTTGGTTTTTTTGGTTGCTTTTAACAAAAATGCACAAATTTGTTTTTTCTTACCTATATCAGACAAGAAATTGCCAGAACCTATACAGGAACCTGCCTATGCTTCCATCAGTCAAACCCCCTCTTCCTTTGCTCCCCTCAGGAGGAATTCACTGGCACCACAATAGGACTGCTGGTTTCACAGCCATCTAAGCATGTCTAACACTGCTCAGAAACCACGTTTAGCTGCTATTGTAGCATCAAAGTTAATGATCTACCAGGTCTTATTTCCACTCAGGTAGGAGTAAGGAGAATGATCTGTTCAAAAGACTGGCAGACACAAGACTTGCTCTTGAAGAAAATCTACCATCTAGACAACATGCATTTGTTTTAGTCATAAGAACACAGAAAACCAGAACAACAAAGTTACAATCAAGATAGTAAAATCAAGTCTTACCTTTTAACTGTTTTCTGATAGGTTTGCTTGGTTCAAGCCATCGCTGTGAAATGAAAAACTATTAGATGGATTAAAAATATTCACAGAAAAATAGTGGTTTTTTATGTGTATCTGTGTGCATGAATATGTGTGTATAGGTACATATGCATATACTTGTACACACATATACATGCACACACATTTACTATTTGCTATACTTACAGGTGAATCCACTGAAGTTTCATTTTGCTGTAAACCAAAATACTCCTTCTCTGTCACACCCAACTGGTTATAGGTCATATCCAACAAAATCTGTCCAGTATCTTGTTTCTGAAAAAAAGAAAAGTTTAGAAGTGAAACCCTGCTATATTTATACATTTTAAGAAACGATTAATTGAAGTAATTGAAATGGTTTTGGTTTTTTTCCTAATATAACTCATGAATAAAAATAGCTGCTAATTTATCAGTTCAAAGTTTTTCAGCAGTAAGAACTGTATTCTGATAAAGGTTTGGGTTTCTTTCCAAAATACATTAGGCACATGAAATTTCCTAACATGAACAGACGTATTCCAGCCTTTGGTGTGAGTGCAGCAAATTAATTGTAAGCAGACCACCTCTTCCTTGCCCACAGTGGAAGCACTGCCCTTCTCCAGAGTGGCAGTCTGCAGGCATGGCTTGCAGACACATGGAGCTGCTCTGGCCCCAGCTGTGGCCACCAAAGCAGCATTACGTGCTTCCACATCAGCTGATAAAAAGCAAAGTGAGTATACACTAGGATGGGGGAAAAAAAGGAGGAGGAAGCTGTTGTCCTGCCATAAGGTCCCATACTCCAGCCAACACTCTCACTTGCCCCTCAGCATCCACAAGCTCAGCTGCCATTCAGACACCCCATTTTCTGCCTAGATTTCCCCTACAACAGGAATCACAGAAGAACTGATGCAAAACAGTATCAAACAAGCAACAGAGATCAGAAGTGTAAGGCTGGTATAATTTCCCCCAAATCAGAAAAGAATTTCCATGCCATGACATTGTGGAGAACAGATTAACCAACTTCTTCCAAAGAACACCATGAACGAATTCTATTAAAAAAACCATCAAACACTAAGTAAAATACAAAACCCCCTCAACAGGTCTGCAATCCTAAGAATGCTAGTAAGTAATATTTCTGTATTGGGTTTGTGTGGCTAGATTTTGGTAGTGGGGAAGCACCACAGCAGAGATTCCCCTGCAGCCCATGGTGCAGACCATGGTGAAGAAGCCGAGCCCCTGCAGCCCATGGAGTCCCACAAGAGAGCCAGAGATTCACCTGCAGCCTGCAGAGGATCCCACACCAGAGCAGGTGGATGCTTGAAAGGAGGCTGTGACCATGTGGGAAGCCAGCAGTGGAACAGGCTCCTGGCAGGGATCTGGAGACCCATGAAGAGAGGAACTCACACTGGAGCAGGTTTGCTGCAAGAACCTGTGACCCTGAAGGACTCCACCTCATGGAAGAGTGATCGATATTGCAGCAATTTGTGAAGAACTGTGGGAAGCCCACTGGAGAAGTTTGTCTGTCTCCCGTGGGAGGGGCCCCACACTCCAACAGGGGAAGGACTCCTCTCCCTGAGCAGCGGGAGAAACAGCATGTGGCAAACTGCCCCAAACCCCCATTCCCTGTCTCCCTGTGCCACTGCAGGGGAGGAGGTAGAGCCTGGGAAGGAGGGATGAGTGGTAGGACAGTGTTTTTAAGATTTATTTTACTTCTCATCCTGCTCTGATTTTGTTTTTAATAAATTCAGAGATTTTCTCCAAGTTCATTCTGTTTTGGCTGCGACAGTATTTGGTGAATGCAAAGCTATATGGTATCTTAGCTCTAGATTTTTATATACAGAATTGCTGGACACAGCAAAAATTGGGCCAGTTTCCTTTATTCTATTGAAAAAAAAAAATGAAATCAAAGAAAACAAAGTTTTCCAAATTAGTTTAAGATTTTTCCAAATGTCTCATAAAAGCAGAAGTAATCTGCACATATAACCCCCACCCCACAAAAAAAACCCAAAGCCAAACAAACAAAATCTCAAAGGGAAATAATTTGAACTGCAAAAAGCACTTTATTCTTGAACAAATTTCTTTAAAATTCAGCTCTGGTTTTATTAAGTACTGATTTCCTAAACAAGTTTCTTTATTTTGTAAAATAATTACATGAAACAAAGGACTTAATGTACAAGCATGATACTGACAACATTTCTGTGGCTGGCCCCAGTCTTGCTCAGTAAGCAAGACTGTTCACTTACAACCAATTCAATTCTTTCCTTAAGCATTTTTTATAATACAACAGTTCAGTAAGTCCTGTTCAGAAGAAAGACTTTTATTATTTTTTATAGGGTACAACAGTGCTGTGATCGAGTGCTCTAAACAGCAACATATTCCACAGTCTTCCCTTATGTCATAGGAGCATTCTTCCTATTTAAAAAGATGGGAAAAGAAAAACAAAATCTCAAGCAACGGACACCCACTTGGTCCATCTTATTTTGGAGGATGGAGTATTATCCAACAATTTCTACTGCTAGAGCAGAACTCTTAGCAGCTCATTTGTGACTTGAATGCTCAGTGTCCACTGAGCAGTGTTACTACAATCAGGCTGTTGGCCTCCTGTTAAAAGCTGTGCCCATTTCTCTGGAGTAAAGTCACATGTGGAGAAAACAATGTAGGCAACACCCAGCTGCTGAGACTACCTTTTCCCCTCCAGCAGTTCCCCACCTTCTTTAACTTTCAGAGCAAACAACTGAGGTCTCACAACAAATGTCAGTCCACACAGGCCTGTAAAGGGTGTGTGGTCACTAAGAGCAGCAGCATTATCCTCTCCTTTTCTGCCCCAGCTGCACATTCCCACTCCCCACCTTTCGAACAGGCTACCATTCCCTGGCATAATCAAACCACAGCACTGATCAAATCCCACTTTTTTTCTGAAATAGCATAGCCTAAAATCCAGCTTAGAAACTGAACTCTCAGTGAGAGTGACATGCAGTTCTTAGGGCAACCATGCATTCCTTGTCACACAAAGCCATGGCACCATGCACCTGCAAGGCAGCTCAGTCCAGCACCATCAGTGGCATTGCCTCCACCACACAGACTGAGATTTGTCCATCAGAAATTATCTATATGTGTACACAAGAGGGCCCTATGGAAACAGCAGATGGCACTCTCTGAAATAATGGGCATTTCCTGACATCACTAAGCTCATCTTTAGCACTGACCATATTTATTTCCTCAGGGTTGGGTTTTTATAAGCAGAATGTTAAAATACTTTCAGGTGTCATCACGACACCTGCACAACTCAGAAGCCTAATTGCTCACCTATGGTGCACACTTCTGACAGAACCTAAGTGAGCTCCTAAAGTTCTTTTGTTAGCAAAAGCAGTAATTACAGGGGATGGGACAGATACTTTGATGAAAGAAGGTGTTCAGGAATCTCAGGTTTCATTACAAATAGGGCAGGACAAGAACACAGAGGATGGATTCTTCTGCTAATCTTTGGTTTGAATTTCAACATTACTTACTCCCTTTGGTCTCCCTTCTTCACAACAGCATTATCTCCTAATTCCTTTGTCGATTTCCATGCTTCCAATCTTTCATCCCAAATCAGATGTCTTCACCTTGTCTCTCCCCATCCCCTCACAGCTGCACTCCTCCCTCTCCCCCAGCATATATGAATTGCTAAGCCTTCTCATTAGTTCCCCATGAAGACAAGCAAGCTCCCTGCTACGACATTCTTGCTCAGCAGTCACAGTTCTCTCTTTGCAATGTTCCCATGGGTCTCCCAACCCTAAACCCAGCTGTACAGTTGGCACTAGTCTCATCCACCTACACATCTATTTATTTCTCTTCTGCCTCTCATCATTTCCTAGAAAAAAATAATTTCCAGCACTACTTTTAAGTGGTTCCAGTTCTTGCCCTCTGATATTAAAAGCAGATTTTTTTCCCAGTGCCTAGATCAAGCACCCACTCCAGAAATCTAAGCCAAGCAAAAAATGTTGTTTTAAATTGTTCAAGTCTTCTTGTTAAAATTCCCAGTTATAAGGGGTTTTGTTGTTTTTCGAGGAAACATTTATTTCCTTAACTTTGGCATTCTTTTAATAAACACTTGAAATCTTTTTCAGTCTATATACCTAAAAATGACCACAGAGCTCACACTGCACAAGCTTCAATTTACTTTGTACATTAACAGTTTTGAGACCTAGGTGTAAAGCGAGGCAGGCTAAGCATGTCTCATCACCGCTTCTGAATTTTGACATCCATTCCAATACAATTCACAGCCACAGCATATTCAAATATTACAATGTGTCAGGTGCTTCACAACACATCCTATTTTCATTCCCCTGTGCCATAGGAGGAGGGCAAAACAACATGAACACTGCTCAGCTACACTGGACTTAAGAATCAAGTTCTCCTTAACCCTATCAAACATTGGAGCAAGTAGTTAAGACATGCCTAATTAAGCTCTTGCTTTTCTACAATGAAATTTTAAAAATGATGGATATTCCTCACTAATCTGCACTGCTATAATGACACAAGCTCTTAAGAGACCCTTAAGAATTTCAAAGTTTTTACTGAAAAGAAACATTTTCAAGAAGTTTGAGTGTTTCCATCTGGAAAAGAACTTTCCCTTTATTTCATCTTCATGACATCTACCAATCCTTATTCTGAACTGTTAAAAGCTTTGCATCAACCACCTCATAACCACACACTATTCACCTCCATTTAAATCTGTCTTCAAATCAATTACACCTTATGTTGGATAGGCCAAAAATTAATACTTAAAGCAGTCATAATTAGCACCTATTACATTCTACCCATGCCACAACAAGTTCCTACAACATTTAGGGGATTTAAATTAGTCAAATTCAATTTCTAGTAAGTTAAACAATTGTGAAGAGAAAATAGCCCTTCATTATTTTTTAATGTCAAATACTGCCTAGAACCTGGGCTGACCAAGACTCACTGCCCTAAGAACTGCATAAACTGAAGTAAAATTGTTGGTTCCTTGGACTAAAGAGGTAAATATGCAAGTAAAGTTCTTCAGTTTGTTAACTTCTACAAGGTAAGTGGTACAGAGTGACAATTTAAGAGGACAGTGAAATCCAAAGCATATCTCCCTGTCCTCTGCAGCTTTGCCCCCACTTTCTGGTAATGATAACCTACCAGTTAAGCACCACCTAAGCTTTTGCAAATTCAGTCTCACTTCATACATAAAACTCACTGCTGCTCATGTGCTCTTTGAGGACCTTTCCTAATTTAGCCTGTAACACTAATTTGCAACCAAACAGCTTGTATCCTTTGGTCCTAAAAGATGCATGACCTTGAACACAGTGCTACCACTTTCTTTTAATTTCTGCAGTAATTTTACACACAGCTAATTTGCTCTTCTGCTAACTCTGTCCTTTTCTCTTCCTGGAATTTATTTACCCACCTGATGCTCTTATTCGAGCTTGGAAGATTTTGTTCATCTAGAATAAACAGAACAGATTCTTTCCTAAGGTCCAGTCTTCTGCAGAACATCTCTAGTTTTACTTTCTATGCCTGCCTGACTGGAACTTTCCTCTTTTGTCTGTAAGTGGCCTGGATCCACATGTGACATTCCCCGGAGGGTTGCCTCAATGCCAAGACTAACATTGTTAATACTTCCTTGATACTGGCTGAAGATTCTTGCCTGGTGCATGAAAGCACTCACCTTTTTCAGAACAGTAACACATGAGCAGCTCAGTCTGCAAACTGCCACCGTTCTCTGTTGTTTGCAACTGAAAATTGAGCTTAAAAAAACATTACCTCATCTCATAAAAGCTATTAGTTTACACTACTGATTTCCCTCATGGCAATTACTCCTTATTCAAGATAACCTGCTACCTCATATTCCTGTATCTTTTTATTGTTAATGAGACCTCAAACCTGATATTTTTGATTTTTTGAAAAAGTTTCAAGAGCAACAGGTTAATGACAGAATTCATTAAGAAATCTCTTAATGTCCTTGCACTTTTGAACATCTTTTCACCAAGACCTACTGCCACCTCCACAGCCAACTCCCTGCCCATCCCGTAATGCTTCTAGATTCCATACACTTTAGCACAGTATTTTCCCATATAAAGGTCATACAAAATACTTATCCAAGGACAGAGGTTTAACCCACTGCATTTCCTTTGCCTCACAAAATGATTTAAAACAAACATGTACATGAGGTTAATAATTTCAGTTCTGACTTTGGAAATATCTCCCCTCTGTTAATTCTTTCCTTCAGCATTTATTATGAAGTCATGCCCCACAAAGGGCTAAGACTAACGAGCCTGCTGTAGGGCAGATCACTTTCTCAGTGTCCTCAAAGGCATCATCAAATTTCATACCGTCTTACTGCTTTCCAGTTGAGTATACTGACCTGTCTCAATACAAAACTAAATATTTGTTGCCAGCCTGAAACTTCATACAGCAGTTCTTTCAACACGCAGGGACACAGAGCAGCATTAAACTGTCTTGTATTATAAAACAATACTGAGTAGGAAAATTTCGTGACAGATATACAAAAATTCTGCATCATTGCATTTTTCTATGAGTGGCTTAAAATTATAAAACTCACACTCACTATCAAAAAGAACTTTTAAGACTTGTATTTCTGTGCATTATTTTAAATGTACTGGTAGCAATTGTATGTGTTCATTTTAACAATCATGCTCCTTCTCAAATACTGGAAGAAGAAACTTAACTGAGGTGTAAGGGAAGGAAACCAATCCTTACCATTCAAGCTTCAATTCATGCAACTTTTTGAATTATTACAGCTTCATCATTTTATTTCTAGAAGGAAACCCTATTACAAAAAGCCAACTAGTCTAAAAGCAAAAATCACATGTAATGAGACAGAAACATTAACTTAGATAGACAATGCAATTCAGAAGTGATCTGATGCTGTCACAGTTTTATCCCTTCTCAAAAGTCAGTTTACTGGAATGATATGCTTCCCAAGTGGTCATTTCTGGTAAATGAGTCAAAGTAGAGCAAAACCAGAAATTTCCTGCATGTTTATATCAAAACTTACAGAAAAATTTGCATTATTGCACTATGTAATATACATAATACAATAAATACCTATTAAGCACACTCAAACATGATATGTGAGCAAATTCAGTATATACAGAATGACAGCTAACATTCTCCCCAGGTGAAAAGCCTATGCAGTATAGCCTTAGAACGAGACAGAGGTGACATCAGAGACAGAGGTGAGTTAAACTTATCACAAAACTGAAACACTTGAAATTTTACTGGGAGCTTCACAAAAGCCTGGATATAACTAAAGTCAAGTGCAACATTCGGTACTATATGCAGTCAAAGTCCTTGTCTCAAACGTGGTTTTGAAAGAACATTTCCAGCTCTCACCTCCCACACACCTTCTATTCTTTGCTTGGACTTTGGACATGTTCCATCTAAGTACTGAAACACATAATGGTGGAACAAGAAAGACCATTTCAGCCTTGCATAGCTAACATACATTTCTCTTTGTACTGTAAGCAATGTAGTGGAATGTGTCTGTCTGTACTCCCATGTGAACTTTCTTGATAATGACCACCTAAAACCAGCACACACAAGTTACACTGATGAACTCTTGGTGATATCATGAATACAAAATTCAGATTCACTGAAACTGTAGTATAAACACCTTTAAATAAGAACAATGAACAAAAAGCCAATCACTTTGTTACTCTGACAAAACAACAAATCCAAGAGAAAAATGGCACTGCTCTCTTGCAATTAAGTCTTTATTTACAGCTGGTCAGGATACCAATATTCTTCGGGATAAGTGATAAATGAGAACAAATTTTCAGAAAGGAAATTATGTAGCTATCTTCATGTTTCTCAACTGATAGAAAGTTCCTCTGGTTATATCCATATGCAAAATCTACCTTCCTTCTTCTAGGAAGAACCCCAGTTCCAGTATACCTGGGTTTTATTCACCCTGCTACAGACAGAACCACTGGGAAAACAAAGTACCATCTGAAGTAGCCTTCGTCAGAATGATAAAGAAAAAAGAAACAGAAGTATAACTACAAAAGTGCCATGTAGTTTGCTAATGAAACTTGATGAAAATCAGCTCTGTGGGTTCTATAAAGATCTTATTTCTAGAGAATGAAAAGAAAGTTTTTTCTCTATTCTCCCTCTTCTCTTAAAGATGCAGTATTTTAAGACACCATGAATGTTCTACCATCATTTTAAAGATGTCAGTGCTAGTTCAAAATTCCAAAATATATAAGTTGTGCCCAGTGTTGTAAGTTTAGACTATTTAATCTATTATCTTTCTATTAAATTTAAATCCACCCCATATTTGGTAGTCTTGAACACATCTGCACTGTCAACAAGATAAAAGAAAATACTATATAGGAATACCTATTTGTTTAAACTTACAGTAAATTTATCTTGTTTCCTCTCATCCACAATGTTTCTTTTCTTTAACATTATTTTTCTATTTAATCTCCTTATGACTTCTAAAGAAAGATCTCCTTTTGCAGTAAGAATTCTGTGTTCAGATAGCCACTACATGACAAAGCAATGCTCATTTGATTTCAGTCTGTTGTTATTAGAATGAGAGAACTCTCCAATTCCACTTATGCTATTAAATGGACAAAGGCCAAGCTTCAAGCAATCTGCTTTTCCACTTTTATTTGCCACTATTTGTCGTTGAAAAACATCATCCTGTCAATGAACATAAAGCCTACTTATGCAAAGGTGAATATTAGCCTAATGTTAGCGCAAAGTGTAACATCTATCCAAACTTTGAGCCTTCACAGGTCAGAACCAGGTATCACTAGATCACAAACAACCCTGCAAAATTTCCAACCCTAATTTTCCACTGAACATGCTGAAGTTCTTTTAAAGAGAAAACACTACACTTTATGCCTAGAAGAGATGATCCTGTTCAGTTCCAGTTCTCCAAAGCCCAACAGAGGAGAAAAATTCAACATATTTCAGCAGTAATTGTAAAAGCTGAGAAAGTAAAAAAACTAGAAAACATATTTACAAGACCCACAAGACATAGAAGGTCTTTTTATCTGTCTATATTGTATCTCTGTCTAGTCACTTCAGAAAGCACCTTCATTTTAATAATGTACTACAACATTATTTAATACATTTCTGCTAATTTGTCTTCTGGATAATCATACTATGTGATATGCATATTTAATTTATTTAAAATATGGAATTTTCAATTAAACTGTCATCCAGAAATTGATTAAATGTGGAGAAAAATATCTTGATAGGAGAAACAGTTTCTCTAAAGCAACCCAGAAAGACTTCACCAGTGGGGTAAATCTGTTCAGAGCAAAACTTATCGACCTTCAGTACATGCCCAGCTGATTCCCAGACTGACCAAGGACCCAAGTTCTTCTTTGCTCACAGACATAAAACTGAATAATGTTGGCAATTAAAATAAACACACACACAGAGTCAGGCAAAAACTTCACAAAGCTGAATTTTTTTGCTAATGTAAGCAGAACTTGGACACAAATTTTCTGCAGCTGGCTTGAAACCCTTTTGAAAAATGTCCCTTATGACACTACCAGAGTGTGGTAAAGCCTATTCTTAGGCTGATATCAAGGTTAGATAATCAGGAAAGGCCATCCTCACAGAAAAGTGCAGCCTCCCTCATTACCAGTGTGACAGCTCAGTACTCAAAGAACATAAATCTTCTGTGAAATCTCTTCCTTTTCGTAGCCCATAACACAGTGGGGTAGGCACACTCTCTGTTTGTTTTAAGTAGAGCAATAATGAGTTCTACATCACCCCTGTGCAGTTCAGTATCACAGCTGCAGTAAAGGAGGCCCTTACAATTCCTGGATGAAAGAGGTAACCAGCAGTGATACCCTAGGAATACGCTGAAGGCAGGGAGAGAAATCAGTTGCATTCGGAATTTTAAAAAAATCATAGAATGGTATGGTTTAGGTTGGAAGAAACCTTAAAGATCATCCAGTTCCAACTTCCCTGCCATGGGCTGGGACACCTTACATGACCCCAGGTTGCTCAAAACCCCATCCAGCCTGTTCTTGCACACTTGCAAGGATGGGACATCCACAGCTTCTCTGGACAACCCATTCAAGTGCCTCACCACCCTCACAGCAAAGAATTTCTTCCTAATATCTAACCTAAATCTACCCTCTCTCAGTTGGAAGCTATTCCCCTCTTGTTCTGTCACTACATGCCCTTGTACAGAGTCCCTCTAAAGCTTTCTTTCAGGTACCAGAAAGCTGCTTTAAGGTGCACACAGTTCCTTCTCAATGGTTCCCACATTGCCCTCCCTGCCTAAAGCAAATTTCACTTGTATAGCGCTGGACTTCAGGCCCAGCACTAAATGTAAAGCTGAGTAGCCATCTGTTTACAAAGAACAAATATACTACTGGGCATGGATTTAAAAATTTTTAATTCCTCATTTTACACAGATCCTTGTGTGGGGCAGGGTGGTGTGTTGCAATCACGCCAAGTCACTGACAGACAAGGAAATTCCTAGGGATTGCTGGAGACAAACATTGGAACTTGTATACTAACATGTTGCTCCTTCTCTTACCTTCTCTTACTCTCTCTCAATTCTACCCCACCCCCCAATATATGAATACATAGCATGCAAAATACATACTAAAATAAGACTAATTCTGTATATACTACTGTGAAAATAACCTTTCTAACCTATCGAATAATTTATACTTCAATTAATATCCAACGAAATTAAAAAACAAAATCAGTCTGCAAAGAGAACTGTAATAAGACTTGGAAAAATACAACTTCTGGGTGCCGTTTTGGATGTCCTATTAGAAAGCACAGAGTAATCTAAGATATCTAAACAATACAGCTTCCTCAGCAAAATGCTTCTTCTCAAATAAGGTAAATTGGATAAAATAAGTATCACAAAGAAATACACACAAATCTACTTAAATTTATTCACAGTTTTTCTGCATAATAATAGATAATTATATTGAAAGTTGATTGAGAAGTGAAGCCATTTCCTTAGTTTTCATTTAAATATAAACTGATATTTTAATCAGTACTAAAGGCTATAAACCTTACAGAATAAAATACTATTACTTAAACACAGTAAAGTAATACTTACTAAAAACAGAGTACAAGCCTCCATTAGTCCCCTTTGCCTGCCCATACCCAAATAAAGATACTGTACTGAAGTACAAAAGACTGAACAGAATAGTCCTACTGAGCCACAATGTCTTCACTGTTTACATCATCTTTGCATTTCAGAAAATATGTACTGACATCACTAGAAGAATTTATAAGGCCTCCTCCTTTCAGAAGGAGACCTTTTTACCATTCCTTTGAAGGAGGAGCACACCCCAATTTGAGAGTTCCCTTTAAATATGAATTATTTATTCATAGTTGATAATGATCACCAGATCTGTTTCTTCGCGGTTCACATATCATATAGAACAGCTTTTTCCAGATACAATCTGCATGCCATGATTTTATGACATTGAAGTTGGTTGGCTTGAAAATAAATTAAAATAACACTTTATAAACCCACTTCATAATCAGTAATTCTGTAATTTGTTATGGCAAAGTTACATCTTCAACATCTTTTGGAAATACCATGCCTCGGGATCCCATACTTCATCTGCAAATTTCAAACAAATTTCTATGTATTTAAAAAGAAAGCAGTTTTCCAAACTTACGTTGACTTTGAAGCTTTGTACTGAGCCATCCAAAAAGTGGACGTTACAGATGATTTCTGATCGGGTTTTCTCTTTTGGTAGCTCTGATGCTCGTATGTTATTTATCCTCCCACCTAAGGCTCGTAAACGGGAGTTCATAACTATTGCTGAATAACCTATAAAAGAAAAATTATGTTTAATGACAGTTCTTATAATTATCTATGTTTGCTTTTCAGAGTAACCCACAACATTGTGAAGACCTCATTACACCCCAAGTTAACAAATGCTTCTTATAGAAAATAATAAGTTGTAAAATTAGCTTGTTGTAAACCAGAACATAAATGAATACATATAGAGGGGGCTCCCATGTTCTAAATGTGAACATTACCAAGAGAATCACAGGTAATATCTGCAGTGTGTACCAGTTAAGCATGAGCCACTGCCTTAGTTTAAATCAGTAAAAAAACCAAACACCTACTATAATGTAGGAAGGCAATGTCAAGACAAGTTTTTATAATCTGTAACTAGTAAACCTCTTAGCCCCTTCTACATAGCCTAGATATTTCTGCATTTACAATATAAGTTTCACTACAATAAGTTTCACTATTTACTCTCAACTGACAGAATTGAGTTAATGCAAATCAGGTTCTATCAAGTAACACATTGTTTCAGGAATATATACACAAACACCATATGTAAGGCAAGAAGAACTAACCTTAAGACATCTCAGTATTTTACAGTCTAGCATACATAAATTCATGAAGCCGGAAATTCATATCAAAGAAGAACATGCCACAAGAAAAAAGGTTTTTTGTTGTTTGGGCTTTTTTCTTTTTTAAAAAAAATCTTAATGAAAACCAAAACTGAAAACCAGTATTTACAAATTAAAGCAAACAAAAGAACATCCCATCAAACAGAAAAAGCCATTCATTGAAATAAGAGGTGAATTAAATTCAGACAAGCCTGTAAACATTTCAAGCCTCTCTTCACTGGATCAGTTTACCAATTAACATCACAGCAGTTAAAGCCAGTTGGCAAGTGAAGCAGAGGATAGTCTTCCAGATTAATTACCATACCAGTTACCAAACCATACCTCACTTATAAGGCGACAGCTACAAAGGGACTTGCATAATATGAGTGTTACATAGACTGCTGGCCAAGCTAGACAGGACCTATATGAGTACTAATTTGCCATCTCCCCTTTTTTGTGTGTCTGCCTTGAAATACAGCCTGGCTTTCCTTTACTCAGCTATAGAAATGGAACAATTTAGAAAGGAAAAAAAAAAAAAAAATCAAAAAAGCCCACACTCAAAATACGCATTGCATCTACTATGAATCTCTTCAAAAGGGTAACATGAAAAGCATGAAGAGCCATGACACGTAAAATTATATAAATTGGGTTTTTTGGGGTTGCAAAGACAACAAAGCAGCGCAGTGATCCATCTTCACTCAACTATGTGTAATCTATACTCAGAAACAGCTAAAACAATTGCCTTCTCACAGACAGCTCAGCAGTCAGACACACATAAGCATTCAACACTTCCAACAATACTCTCATAGGTTTTTTTGTCCGCCGATTGATAGTTCACCATTGTATATTTTCTGAAATCAAAATTGTGAGCTGTCAAGACCCATTTTTCAGCCAGCATGCATTTTTTTCCTAGGAAAAGGTGTGGTTTTGGGGTTTTAGCTGTTTGTTTTCTCTGGCTCTTTTGTTTTGTTTTTAAAGGAGGAGATAAAAAGGAAGGAAATCTTTAGGAGAATTATGATGAATATTTCCATATAAACCACCACACACTTTTCTTGATATACAGTCTGCAGTTAATCACAGTATGTTTTGGTGGGGTTTTTTTAATATATCCAGAAAACAGGCTATTTCAGGAATGGCTGCTGTTAAATAAAACATACAGTTATCCAATTATCAAGAGTATACAAAAAGGTGATGACAAACTAGGATTGCAGAGGAAGCTTTCCATCTCACATTCTCTAATTTTCTAGCAGATAAGTTTTAAACTACTTATTCAGCACTGTGTTCACATTTCCTCAAAAAGTGAAGTAACTCCATTAATTATACTATGAAGTCTTTTCTCCACTGTCCACCTCAGCTGGCAAAAAAACCCCTTCTCACTTACAGAAATAGCTTTCTACCCACTAGTTCACTGATGGGTAAGAGGAAAGTTATCCTTCACTGTGGGCAAGCCACCAGATGAAAGAGAATGTTTTTGGTAGCCAGATTCAAAGCTTCACCAGCCTGGCCTTCAGGGCTAGGTCTGCATTGTGACACCTAATGCTCCCAGCACATAGTATTCTCCACTCCTGGGAAAAAAGGGTATTTGACCCTTTTGCTTATAATACCCAACCTCTCTTACACTTCCACCATTCCCTTTCTCTACACCCGACTTATCTTCAAACTTTGTCAGGCTTCAGCAGCAAGCAACAATTACAGGAGTCTCCAGCACTCTTCTCCTGATCTGCCCAGAGAAAGGAAGAAAATAGTGCACAGCCCCTGAAGCCCTAGTGCAAAACATGCTGCAAGCTACACTTCAAGACCCTTCAGACATTTTGATGCCTAATCCTAATCACTCTCCAGAAGAGCACTACTATTTTTCTCAAGCACATTATTTTTTACAATTTAGCTAGATCTTGCTACTCACTTCTTCAAACTGCAAATGCAGAAGCCAATAAAATAGCATCAATAACATATATATATATATGTATATATATATATAGGTATATGTGCTTGCTATCCAGAAAAACAAGAAAAAAACACCAACCAAAAAAAGAAAACTCTTACAACTGCAAGAAAACAAACCTGAATAGACCAATTGATGATTTTTATTTAAGTGACTGTGCATAGTCACACAAGAAATTACAGGTTCATTTCCTACCATGGCCCCTCTTTAGGAAGCCCAGACTGTCTCCTGGACGACCGAAGCTACCCAAGAACTAACAGTAACACATACGTACGTACTGCAGTTCATTAAAAGAAAAGAAGTGCTTAGCTTGAAATTTATAGTCTTGCGCTCAATTTTCACGTTATATTTGGTTTAACACCCCCAGGTGATCTGCTGGATGCTGGGTTATATGCCCAATGCCCCAAGTGAAGCAGTAAGTTGGAAAGCCATCATGAGAAAACCAAAACTGCGAGTGTGACCAATTTGCATTGGGCTCAAAAATGCAAACCTGCAAATCCTTTCTTTTTACAGTTTTATGTAAAATCCCACCAGGAACACAGAGTTCATGGTTTGTGTTTATGGCATGCAAAGAGCCCCAGCTAAGGCTGTCCTTGACAAAGACAGTTGAGCACAGGAACTGTGCCAAGACAGGGACAAATGGCTGAGTGTTTGGACACCACAGAGATCAGTCAACCAGTGCTCAAGGGGCTGAATTCAGCCCTAGGAAAGTGCCACCAGCTGGAGTCCCCAGCAGAGAAAGCCACACCTTCCACTTCCCACCTCCATGGCCTTGAGCAGCACGGTGCAGAAGTGAGCTCCCGAGGGAGCAGTGTTACAGGTGTGACACCGCAGGAACCTGCCCGCACCACTTTGCATGTCCCACCTCAGCATGCCACATGCTCAGCAAGCTTGCAAGGAAACCAATTTGGGAATCCCTAGCCTAAAGGACATGGGCAGGAGAACTGGAGACAGGTGAGCAGCTGAGTTGTTGGTATCTACTCTATGACTTTCCATCCATGTGTTTAAAGCTGTATTTTAAACAGGGCCAGATTGCTGGAATGGCTTACGGACCCCAGTGCAGTGTGTAGAAGCACATGAAGGAACCTGCAAGGGCAACTGCTTTTGGGGAAGGCAGAGGGGCCACTGAGATCCCCAGCAAAACCAGAAGCTGGCTCTTAAGCCCCAGCAATCACTCTCCAGCCCTGAGCAACCAGAACCAGCCATTACATGCAAATCTCAGTTCCTCAGTTCCTGTTTGCAGCCTCAGGAAGGAGGCGGATTCACAAATGAAACCAAAGAAAAAAAGAAAAAAACCCTGTAAGACAATTTTGAACATTATCAACAAGTCAATACTTACATATTTTTTTCCCTTTCCCTAAAATAAGCATTTCAAATCCAGGAAGTTGGGAGCTATATTTTAATTAAACAAACAAACAAACCACCCCAAAACACAGTTATTTTCACAGTTACAATGTATAAAACAAACACATAGAATTCTATCCCATAAAGAAATCATGCAATAGGCTTACAGGAGAAACAAATACAGCTATAGAAAGAAGTTAATGTTTTCCAAGTACATTAAACACATTTCCGGGCAAGTTTGGTTATGCATGCCTTCTCCTACAGTAACGCTGCAGTCAAGCAGAACAAAAATAACATGTTTTCCTCATCTTTTGTATTGAAGACTGACTTAAAAATATTTTTTCCATTCCGGCATTTGACTTCTTTCCAACTTGCTCAGAAATCGTTGTTAGAAAAACTTAAGACTCTATTATCAGTATAACTACCATTAACTTCTTTTTTACCGAGGAATTAAATCAAGTGCAGATTTGCTTAGTATACATTCAAGGACCTTCTACACATAGCCATACTGTGTATAACTGTGAATACTTTTGTTTGGTTTGTGATTTTTTTTTAATAAATCGTTTATTACCTTCATTTCATTAGGTAAATGAGGATAATTTACTCCTGTAAGTGGTTGCATTCATATTTTTTTCTTGGAGGAAACTACTGCATTATGTTTTCTCACTTTATTACAGGCTTGACTGAAAACATTGGCCTCTCAAAAATCCTATATATTACAAAATCTGTGGGAATGCAGTTTATGAAAGGACAGTGCTTCTAACCCACTTTCATTGTCTGAGTGGCCATCCCCAACAAGGAAGGGGAAAACTGCAGCACTAAAGATATATCCAAGTCCTGTGTGTCCTTTAAATAACAGTTACATTTTCTGGTTAGCTTTACTTAAAAGATACAAAATAAATTAAATGGGATTAGAAAGAGGTAGAATAAATTACAGGAGTCTTTGTAACAATGTATATCCCTGAGACAGCTGATACAAATGCTCTTTAGCATGCATCAGCCCATGTAGTTAAGAATCATTTACACACCTCAAAGCCAATGCACTGTCATCAGTGCATCTTAACGGCGACTAAATTATTCAGCCAGATTCTCCAAATAGAAGAATAAGGTTTAACTCACTATCTATGAAAACCAGCTCCTGCTTTCACCTTCTGCAGAGGAAATACTTCATCTTTTCTAGGTTCCCAATGAGAAACTGGATGCCTCCCTATTAATAAAAAATTCAGTTCTTCTATTTCACAGGAAAATCCCAAGAGGTATTGACCACAATACAAATTACCATGCATTACTAAAGCAAGAACCAAAGTAAAGATAAACTTCATTTTGAGCAATGTGTGCAGGTCATCATTTTCTCCTTATCTGTAGTTATTTCCTCACAAAATTTTCATGACATATTAATTGTAAGTTATACAGAAAGTAAATGTGGAAGCCAGAAGCATCATAACATGATGACATTTCAAATCACTTGGAAAAATAAAAGCTAAAAAAAAATCTGATCCAAAGCAATTAAATCATAAATATAGAACAAGCATGAAAGCCTTAAATGATTTAGCCTTACAGCTTATGGTAATAAAACTATTAAAATAAATTATAAAAATACGTCCAAATTGAGATACAAAGAATAAAATACTTATTGAAGCACAGCCTTACTTAGACCAAAAATAAAGGTTAATATCCACGTGGCAAGTTGGTGCACGTGTGTAGATACACACACAACTTCCAAAGTAGTAGCTGCAAGTTTTCAAACCATTGCTCTTTAAGAAAGGCAGCAATATCATAATAATAGAGACTCTTCACACCAAGGTTAAAACCAACATTTTTAAAATTAAAGATCTGCCTTTCTTATACTTGCTTCCAGTGGCTGACACCTGTGATATTTTCAAGCACAGCGAAATTATTTATCTGTCATATAGGTAACCAATAGGTCTACCAAAGCATTCTAAGAATGTTATCAAAAATTACACTGATAAAGCTTTAATCATTCTAGTCATCATCTTAAGTTTGCCAGAAAAATAGACCCTATAGGCAGAGATTCTTCACAGAAAATTAGTCCATATAACTTCGAAAAACCAGGCATTTTGAGGTTATACCTTAAACAGTTATAACACATTGCCAGCCCAGTATTTACCAGAACTAGTACAGAACAGAGCAAAGAAAAAACATCCTTCCACAGTAAAATATAATACCTCTTCTTCATTTAATAGCCCTGAATGATGGAGTTCACCCACAAATAAGCCTTCAGGGTAGACCACATATACTATGACACCTCTATTTGTTTATTTACAATGTACTTCAAAGCATTTTAGTTTCAATGAAGGTAGTTACAAGGAAAAAGGGCTTGCCTAAAAACAAAAACCAGACCACAATTAATTGTGAACTCTTTCCTCCTCTAACCTCCACAAAATTAGAAACTAGGTTCTTATTCCACTTTTGAAAGCCAAAAAGTAAATAAACTAGATTTGTTCCTATGTCTAGAAATCAAGTGCCTACCTAACTACAGTAGTCATTGCCTCTTAAAAGAAAATCCAATATATGGAGTTGAATAAATTTTCAAAAATCCCAACAACACTACACGATGTTAGATGTTTAATTAGTACCTAAAATGGAGTTACTAAATGGTTTTGCAAGCCTTTCCTGCACTTCATTCAGCTTTTCATTTTAACACAACCCTGGTAAATCCATATTGCAAAGTGCTTTCATGGGAAATCCAGCTATTATAAATTCTGAATTCAGCAAGACCATGCATGAATGTCAAAGACAGACTGAAAGAGGTGGATGGGAGAGGAAACATGCCTTTTAGTTCTAGCATCATACTGTATCCTGACCAACATGTCACTGAGGTCCCACTAAACCAATATCACACTGAAGGTAATGCAAGCAGGGTGAGCAGCTGCCGTACCTGGTGCAGGTAAGCCATGCACCACAGTAAGCCTCCTATTCTTACTCCAGTTCTGCTTCCTGGGATCTACACACACTCACTGGGAACACCATTTCTGTTAGGGATCATCTTACAGTGACAGAGTAAAAACACTAAGTGAGTAAATTATCCTTAAAAAGGGAAATAGTCACATCAATTTTTTTTTCTGTATATATATATATTACATATATATTCTTTCCAAGACAAGTTTTAGAGACAAAGATTCCATTTCAACTTTTTGGAGAATCTTCCTTTCTCCCCTCCCTTTTTGACAAAGGTTTGATTTACCTGCAAAGATTTACCAAAAAGATTTTTACCGGGAGAGTCTTAAAACATGCACAGCTTCAGGCATCACAACAGTTCTTGCTGTTAAGACAGAAGCAGCAGAATAGGCTATTATTAGCCTATTATTACAGGTTAATAGGGATTATTTGATGGAAATAATCATAGTCTTTACGTAGTATTAGCCTTTACATGGGGGACTGGCTGTTAGAAGAATTATCCCAGCCTTTCATCAATATGTTCAGCAGCAAAGACTAGTTATCTGAAAACTTAATCTTGAAATCCAATAACCTAAAGGTAACTAAATTCTAGAAGAGCTTATTGATGGAAAAACAATACTGACCATCAATTGCAGTGTTGTTCAGAACTTTTGTACTTAACATCCTTTATTCCAACTGCTGAGGTAAATATTTTGGTCATGTTTGCAAAGGATCAAACAAGATCGTACAAATAACTCCTCAAACTTCAAAGGTATAAATCTGGTCCTGCCAACTCCATGAATGTTTTTTTACAAACATAGAATAAAATCATGCAGGTAAGGCATTGTAGGATCCAATGTGTCATTTCAAAGAGCATGAAGCCTTATTGCTAGACCTGAGACACAGGATTAGCACAAGTACAAAGATCGTATCTACTGCATGCAGAATGAGTGAGACCAGAAAAAAAAGAAGTGGGAAGAAAAAGCATCTGCAGAGATCTGCTCCCTACACTGTTAAAATACTACGAAATACAGATGAGAAAAAGACACACTTATAATGTTTTCACATTTTTTACAATTTTTATTGCTCATGTCAGAGACCTTTATGATGTTTATTTTTAAAAAACATGTATAAAATAACACTTTCAGACAGTGTTGGGGGCAGTAAACAGTGCCCTGCTGCACTTCCTGCACCCTGCCAATCAAAGCATTCAGGAACTCTATGGCTTCCTCTATTGCCCGCCTCAGCTTTAGGCAGACCACAGAACAAAGGAAAACCATCTCACTGAAAAATGCAAGGGCTATCACTACATTGTTTTCCAAATAATGCCTTCAAGAGGTAACTAACAATGTAGCATGAATTCAAAATAAAAACTGCAGAATGAAAGCTGAAATTCACCTTCCTTACCATGGTAGAGTCTTACACTATCAGCACTTACACACAGAAGTGGAAGAACATGAACACTGAGTCAAAGTGAAAGCTGTGCACAGCAGTGCCCAGCTACCAACATTTCCAATAAATATATTAGTTTACATAGAATAAATAATTTATGTCTTGAAATTTTCAAAACCAAGTAGGAAAGCATTCACCACCAAAATTTACTAAGACAAGCAACTAAAATATTCTGAAACCTCAGTTATCAAATTAATCACCATATGAAAACTGAAATACAAAAAAAACCCCATAATCTAAATAGCAGGCAATAAACTGTGTGTCCTGAAGCTTTTGTATGACACATAACATGAAACAAAAAACAAGAACCATCATGTCAATTTTCCTGCCAAGTAAAGTTGTGATATTTAAGCAGAATTTTAATCACCTGCATGACAGATTCAGGAAGAGATGTAGAAAAATAACCAAAGCTCTAAGGATTAAAACGTATTTCCAAACCATGATTTTAGAGGAAATTCTACTTTTTTACTATATCCATAGTATGATACTAATCAAACAGTCTAGAATCTAGCTGTGCTAATTCTACTGCTTTTTAAAACAGAAAAAACACCTTTAAGTAAAACAGGGATTATTCACACAAATCTCACACTATCCAGTATGCTTGCAGGTTAATATTAATCTCTACCTCCTGTAGGTTAACATAAATAAACACATATAAATTTCACTTTTGAGAATGTTGCTTAGAATGTCAGAAAAGCAACAAGTGCCCATATAACATTCCCTATGTCAGATGTGTTCTTCTCTGATAGTAACTTTGAACTGCTGTCCTCTACCTGGGGCCACTGATATACATTGAAATATTTCATTTGCCAATTCAGCATGATGATGGCCTACCAAAAAAAGAAACAAAAAATCAAATCACAAATTGCAGATAATGCCTCTTATGAGTACAGGTGTGTTAAGAGAAAACTACCAGCTTTCCAAAACAAGCCTTTCCTCAAATCTCAAATTCATGTCTAAAGTAATTTTTCCTGTATAAATTAACCAGACAAATAAAAGAGATCTTTTTATGATTTTTGCCTGCAAAGAACGGAGTACATTTTGCACGTCAAAGCCACAGTTATCAAAGATTTCAGTCTTTTCAACAGGACTGATGTCATTGTACCTCACGTCATCCTCTTTCTTCAAAGCAAAAGAAATTTAAGCTGTTTTTTAAAGAGCAGGAAAGCAGCAGATTGTAGACAGAACAGAGTATATAGACCCAACACAAGGCTGTGAATCTAAATGTTCACATTCTATTCCTGATGTTGTCACTACTGACATTTTGTGAAACAGTCACTTTCCTCCTCCCCAAACTGAATGCAGATCATGATGGAAATAATTGCCAAAGCATACTTTTCAAAACCTTGAAAAAGCAGGGGGTAGGTAACTGGACTGTGGATACACTTAAGAACTTGTTCTTCTACAGAAGGACTGAATGGCCCTTAAATCTGTCAGCTCAGAAAGATGCTCCTGGCAGTGGTGACTGCCATTTGTTGCCAAAGGGGAAAGAAGGAGAAAAAACACCTTAATCATGGCTGTGAGAGTATTAATGAGTACTAATGCCACAGAAAACTAACTCCACTTTTAAAGAAAACAGAAATTCCACGCAAAATTCAGGGCTGGATTATCACTAAACCTGAGAAATAGCCTGAAATTGCAGATGACTGAAGTTTCCTTCATGCATGGACAGAGTTGAGTAGCAGATCAAGACCTGCCACTGGTACTCGGTGTTTTCCACTACCCAATCTGCTTCTCAACACAACAGAGGACTGTGTACTATTCAAACTTGGGAAGAAAAAGTCTCATCACTGGCAACAAAAAAACTCAGTCCATACTTTTTGCAAGAAAACATTCCAGATCTCAGAAGAAAGCCTGTCTTGTAAATTGTGTTAATGAACAAAAAACTCTTCAGAATTACGATGAATTTTCTTTCTGAATGCAGATATTACTTTTAGACCTTAAAGCTTAAAACTTCACAGAACTGTTTTCTATACATTCCTTTTTCATCTATTTTATAATCCACATTCTGCCACAAGTCTTTGAAATACATTCCCTTCAGCGTAACAGAAGACTTCTGTTATAAAACCTATGGCTTCAAAAAGCCTCCAAAGGGATTTGGAACATAAAATTGGCAATCTGCAGTTAACCACAGAATACCCTTTAAAAAGATAAAATGGTTAAATAACCAAATAAAAGCAATTTTTCCTTTAAAAGAAAAAGGAAGGACACAATAGCAATCTGGCAATTGAAAGTTATGTTATGAAGGGAACTTCAAGCTTTACAGAGAGAAAAAATTATTTCTTTCAGAGACTATAATTCGATTACTCAGTTATTCCTCCAGGTCTGTTCAAATAGACAAAAGTTCAGGAGATCCTCAAGTCTCACAAAACTAGTTATGTTAAAGAAATTACACAAAGTTCTACCTCATGACCCTCAGGAAAGAATTTGAAAATGTACTGCAAAAGCCTTGCACCTCAGAATCAAAACCAAAACAACATGATAAAATTAAAATGCCTCCTGATACTTTGATCATAACTTCTTGCTGTTACATATTGAGAACAACAAAACTGAAGATGTTCATGTAAGAAGTTTACTTACCATGTGAGGGGAGACTAAGGGAGAACACCTCCAGAAAATTTACATGGATGTGTATTGATAGGAAAAGGGGAAATGACTTTAAACTAAAAGAGAAATTTAGATTAGGTATTAGGCAGAAAATTTTCATTCTGAGGCTGGTGAGGGTTGCCCAGCCAAGTTGTGGATGTCCCATCCCTGGAAGTGTTCAAGGACAGTTCAAGGAAGGAGCTTTGAGCAATCTGGTCTAGAAAGTATTCCTGCTCATGGTAGGAGGTCTGGAACTAGGTGATATTTAAGGTCCCTCCCAATCCAACTCATTATATGATAATTTCTAAGTCAAGAAGAAAAAGCAAACACACACTGTGAAAAACCAGTCTAGGAACATCTGCACTTTGTGAACAATGGCCACAAATGAACAGTTTTCTGCCATTCTTTCCTATCTTCATCTCATCTTCCTCTCCCATTTATGACTAACAGACAAATTTGTATTTTAAGCTTATCAAAGCACATCTCTTTCTTTCCTTTTCAGTTTGTTCCACAGGCTTCAAAACATCTAATGTCACAATAATTTGTTATCAATAAGATCAAACTGTTCTCCAGGACCTGAAGTAAACCTGACTGCATTTCGATAGCTTTTGCACAAGTCCTTCTCCTCCTGCACAAAGAGAATAGCCAAACAAAAAAAGAAAGAGCAATACTGCCACCCAAACTAGCTAGATATTTTTCCAATTCTTGCCTGTGCTCGGATGTCCTCACTTTAAAAGAAGAAAGTAATTCCTACACACAGTGAAGAAAAAATAGAGTAAACATGCTACAGAGCAAGTCCTAGCTTGCAAACAATTTGTGCTTTCTGGTTTTCCATCAGTATTTAAACAGTGTATGTTTAAGACCAGCAAAATCTAAACATTTACATCTTTACATCCCTGTTAGGCAATTTTTTTACCACCCTACAAGATTAACATGCAACCTGTGACTATGGCACGCCACACCAGGAAACTGCTTCAAAAAGCATTCACCTAAAATAGATGCTCCTGCATCTTCCCTCCAGTGCAAACCCAGTGAGAGCTGTCTTTTGGTCATTTACTTCCTTTCAACACATTAATTAATTTAAGCCCACAAAGAGACAAAAAACAACCTCCCAGTCAGGATTCAATGCAGCTTTGGTGCCAAGCTCAGCCAAAGGCTGCAGGCTGGCTGGACTGCTGTGTCCCCGGCAGCCTAACACCTCCCTGGACCAGGGAAAGCAGAGCATCCCTCGGGTGAGCATATTGGGCCAGCTTTTAGACAAATACCTGCTAAAACTTCTGCCAAAAGGCCACCAAAGTACAGTGAGCAAGAGTCATGCAAACCACAGCTGGAGTTTGGGAGAATAAAATGGAATGGGTTAGAGTGAGATTTTGTAAAGGAGTCTGGTAAAGAACTGCTTCCTCTTGAGTGAAGTCCTTCTTTGGGTTAACTGGGGAGGGTGGGAAGGTTGTTTTAGCTTTTTTGGTGTTTTATTGTTTCTTCTCCAACTCTCCTACCAACATATAGCACTTATACAAATAATTCAAGCCCACTTAGGGGTTTGTTCATTTTTAACACAGTGATCCAACAAATGGGCATTTATAACAAAGCCTCCTGTTGCATCTGAAGTAATGCAAGTCTCTTCAACCTTGTATTTACAAGGTTGTTAAAGCTCCCATGCACAGCCAAGATCACATAATTTAGAGAATTAAACCATCTCATTTTTGAGAATGTGTCCCTATGTATCAACTGCTGCTATTTTTCGGAGTCTATAACTCAGAGTCTAGTTTGGTTTTTAAGTTTCAAATCATTCAATGCACAAGACAATGCCAAGCATTTTCAAACACACACACCAAATTTTGCCAAGTAGATCTGACATTCCCCAAGCCTTTCTATTTCAGTTTTTGTTTTCCTGGCTGGCAGGTAGAATATTTATCTACTTCCCACAAAGCAACCTTAGCATGCTGTGGCAACCAATTACAGAGGAATGCAGGCACTAGGCCAGCATTGCTGGTTTATACTGAAACAGGAGCAAAAAGGGAGAGCTCTGCTTACAGTGCTGAGATCTGGTATCTCTCCCAGTTTCCTCACTGCTCAGCACTTTTGCAATGCAGAGGTAATGGGCAATGCCCCCCAACAGGCAAATTCCTCAAAACCTAATATGGAAGGACTGGGAAAGGTAAAAGGAATTGACTGCAGCACCTCATCTTGTTAGAGCTATGACCACACAACAGCTGGAATGAAGAACAAGATACAAGTCCACAATTACTAATGCTTTCTTGCCTTCGTGTTTCTTTCATAGCCCTGCAATATACCAGAAATGCATTTTAAGGGAAAAGCATCAAAACAAGGACTACTTGAGAATACAATACTATATTTTTAGTCTTGCTTAAGACTCGTCAATTGACCAAAAGTAAGCAGTACAGAAAATCAGTGACAAAACAGCCTTTTTTGCTGGAAATAACCAATTATCATGAGAGCTTTAAAGGAGAAATTAATATGGTATGGTCTTTGATGTCATCAAGCTTATTTTACCTTAGGAACTGAATAAAATAGATTAACAACTTGATTTTGAAAGCTATTAGCTAAGCCTTTACATAGATCTCTAATGTTTAAGCTTATGCTGTAATTACTAACAAAGGTAACAAACCCTATTCCAGATTGTCTACCCTAAATTACACCTAAATAAAAATAGTCAGCTTATTTAATCTTAATTGTTTTCCTAGTGCATAATGTACCTTGTCATGACCAAGTGGTCTGCTTGCCCACAAGAGCTTTCTGAATGTGACATCAATATTTACACATGCTGAATGCTCTCAACTGCCAAGTGATCTTTGGAATCAAAGTACAAATTCTGACCTACACAACAGACACTTTCCTACTATTAATAAAACCTAGAATTTCACCTAAGCAAGTTTGTCCCTTGCAAAAATGGGGTGGGGATTCAGCTTCAGCATGCCCTGAAAATTAACTGCTAAATCTAGCCAAAACTTGCAAGGTATGCAACCTTCAACCAGATTAAATTCATGCAGCAGCATAGAGTCCCCCTCTTGAAGCAATATGACAAGAACAGAAATTCTTTCAAAGTAAAGGCAATTTGCAAGACTAGGAAGAATAACTGGTAGGACAGTTTTGCTGGAGACTGAATGCAATGACAAGCTGGCTGCCTACCCTGAGCCAGCAAACACAAAGCAGCCAAATCACAGCAGCATGTCTGGAAGGGAGGGCTAAGAGAACTTCATAGCAAAGCTCTGGCTGGGAAGCACTTCAAAACCTTAGGGGAAAAAAAAGGGAATGTCTCCTATTTTATTTCTTATTGCATTCATGAAAAAAGAGCTCCCCTTTCCATAAATTTTAAAAGCATTGTATCAGATGATGTTCAAATGCAAAAATAAATCAGAACTGACAAGACTAATCGAATTGGGAGCTAGAGCAGGTTCTGAAGAATATAGGGCATTTCAAGTAGAATAAGCAGAAGACCAGACATAAAAACACAACGGGATGGAACAAAGCAAATGGTAACATGGGTATGACAACAATGCAGAGGCTAAAGAAGAAATTAGATGAGACAGTAGAGGGGAATTACCCAGCATCTTTAAAACAATTAATAAAGTTTGCTCCTGAAGAACTAGATCAGTGCCAGGCAAAAAAAGAAAAATGTTTAGGATTTGTACAAATCCCTAATACAACCATTTAAAAAAAAAAAAAAAAAAAAA